>CM052277.1:6350333-6818280 GCA_028455795.1 Lasioglossum marginatum | reverse complement strand
TCCCCGATGGGGAGTGTATCAGATATTAAGCTGATAAGAACAGATACTACACTTTGATCTTAGCCATGAGGCCGAGAAGCGATAAATAAACGCATTAGAACAGTCTTTATAATGTGTACCCCTCACATAATCAACAGCGAGAAACGTTTCGCTCGAAAAATCCATCTAGCGGTCGGATCCGAAAATTCTCGACGGACCGGTCGCACTTGAACGTCGAAGCAGGGTCCCATAACGCAGGCCCCTACTGCTTTCAAATTCAAACTTCCATTCAACAGAAATAGACCTTATAATACAGTGCAATCTTCCAGCTTCAATTTAAATCCTATCGGAAGACGTTCAAAAATCAACTTCGAAAACGAGACAATTTTTTTCGATCTGACAGACGGGTTTTATCAATTTTTCAGCACGCCTATGTATTTCCTTCTGGAACCTAAATACACTTAGTATGAAGAGAAATCTTTCATCTTTAATTTAAGCCCTTGAAAGTTAAAATATTCGTACAGGAACACATTTTTAAATCGACTCGAAAAGTCCCCTCAAAATCGAGTACGAGTACGACGGTCGAGTATCATTCAACATATATGTCCTTTTTCCAGTATAACATCCTACTTGTTTTTAAATCGTAATCAATCTACTATAAAGTGCTTTCTTTCAGCTTTATTTAGAGCCCTCCAACATTAAAAAGTTCCAAAGAGATGCTGAAACATTTTTTAATTAAGACGTGAATGATTCTTGCAGTATTTTGTGTAAATGTTCGTACAGCGCCAAAACACGTAGCGGGGAAACGCTCAAACTTTTCGCCGAATTAGTTTCATATTAATTAGTCAGATGACGCTACGAAAGCCAGCGAAAATTTTCAATGAATATTTACCTCTGAAACTGAATTTTACCTTCAATATCTATATAAAAATGTATAGAATTCTTTTGTACAAATGTGTACGAATATTTGGTCACACATCCGACACGATGAAAATTTACAATTCGTTGAACATGTTATTATCTACACAAATATTCCCGCGTTTTCCAACGTTGCCAATTTCTCCCGATATCAATGGCTCCAACAAGAGTTTCGCCTCTGAAAAAATTATTCTGTTGCTTTCGAAACGTGTTCGGAAATAATCGTTCACTCTCGTTCGGATTCTCCATCGAATAACGTCCCGAGGTAAGGAAATGTTACATTTTCGTAATCCATCCTGATTCATATGCATCGTTAACGAAAAGAATTAATAAACAATATCGATTCGATCAACAAACTATCGCCTCGTCGATCGTTGCTATATTTTTCCTAATTTCTCGTTGGAAACATTAATAATATTCTTCGAAGAATGATGATATCTATAGTCTCGTTCGTATGATATATTTTATGATTACGATTTTCAATTGATTCTGATTGCATTGAAACATGTCAATGTTTCTCTTGATTAGTTTACCAGTCATTCGGAATATGATTGTTTTTTTTTAGGCGCTTATGGTAGATTAGCTTCCCGAAACGTGCTTTGGATCATTTTGGTTTCAGCTTGTTAACGGTCAATCGTTCTAGTGAGTATTATTCGTTTCTCATATGTGCCCATAATTATGAAAGTGGTCTAAGTGAAAATTAAAAAATCAATGTGTTTATCATTTACTTTATATAGCACGTTTATTTGAAACGAAATGAATTCAATGTAATTTTTACGATATCGCGAAGGAATGGACCATTCGATAGTGTTTGTTATTTCAACTTTATGGGCACATACAACGATTTATTTTGTTCACCACCATCGTTTTCAACAAACTTTAATGCCATTTTTACTATGATGTTGTACTACTGCCCCAGTCTGAATGTTATTGAGTGATTCAGTTTTCTGAGACAAATTTGTTCAACTAACAATTACTATGTTGATAAATGCGTTTCGGTAACTGTTGCACTTTTTCTTTACAGGGAATATGACCAAGCTTAGGCTTTGGTATCTTCCGATGGCTACGTTTTACGTTAACACTGGTAAGTTAGAATACAGAAGAATTTAGTCATTTAATCCTATTTCTTTAATTCTTTTTCATATAATCTCTTAATTCTTTTCCTTGAAATATCTTGAAACAAGAATAATATAACTTAGGCCACTTTCATAATTACAGACACATATAATAATTTATTCCGTTTTTCTACAATTACACATTTATTATTATTAGACTGCGGATCTTTATGCAAAATAAAAAATTTCTGCATCAATTGCGAAAAACAGGGGCCACCTAGAAAACGTTTTCTTCTAATTATCTTATGCAGTTGAAACTAATACACTGATATCCTTGATCTTTTTAATATGTTCACTGCTTCAAATTGTACGTATCTATTTTTGTCACAAATGCATAAAATCCGCAATCTAATTATTATAATTGTATCGAGTTGATATTTTATCGAATTTTCAAACGCTTGCTTCACACCATCGTTTTCATTTTACTATGATGTTGTACTACTGCCCCAGTCTGAATGTTATTGAGTGATTCAGTTTTCTGAGACGAATTTGTTCAACCAACAATCGCTATTTCGGTAAATGCGTTTCGGTAAATATTGCACTTTTTTCTTTACAGAGAATATGACCAAGCTTAAACCTCGGTACCTTCCGATGGCTACATTTCATGTTAACACTGGTAAGTTATTTTAATGTCATGAAAATAGCACGGAAACGATGCGATTTCTATTATGGAGAAACTGAGCATTCAAAATTTATTACATTCATCTATTCATCATTCTGCATCTCATTTCCTACCCTTATTTTGATCAGTTCAATATATTCGGATCAACTTCTGTATCAAGATTCATAACTAACTAACATTGGAATCATGATGAATAACCACCCCAGTCAATCAGAAGCATATCATGTAGAGAGTGTATCCTGATCATAGCGCACTAGAAAAATATCATACACCAACATATGTATATATTTCATTAACACGAGCGTTTGTAATTGTAGGAGGTAATGAAAAAGGTTAAACAAAAAATTAATTGAAAGTATTTTCAATGAAAGAAATTTTAGGATGATCCCACGACAGCCAGAAACCATGAAAAATCTTTGCACGAGGAACTGGAGAAGGTAATATTAGTTTTCCATTATTCGTGATTTTCTAAAAATTGTTTATGATGAATTATTAGTTATCCCTGTCATACATATTCATATGGTGATATTACTATGCTGATACGGATTTAATTTTTCAAAGATTTAAGAAACTACGTATATGGGCTGTTCTAATAAATAATAAATTTTTCATTACAGATGCAAGAGGCCATCTAAACAAAGCTTTCCCTTAAAATGGTATTTTCGATGGAAAAAATCGTGAAAATCGGCTGAAAACTCTTTACACGAGAAACTGGAAAAGGTAACATTAGCTTTCCATTATTCGTGACTTTCCGGAAATTGTTTATGATGAATTAATAGTTATCCCTGTCATACATATTCATATGGTGATATTACTATACTGATACGGATTTAATTCTTCAAAAATTTAAGAAGCTACATGGATTGTTCTAGTGAACGATGAATTTTTTATTACAGAATCAATGCCAGAGACCATCTAAAAAAGGCGTCCCCTTAAAATGACCTTCTGAAGACAACAAAGGTAGAGCAATCTTTTTTATATAATTGAGCTGGTCATTACAGTTACAATTTATGATTACACTACGGATCTTTATGCAAAATAAAAATTGTCCCGATCGATTGCAAGAAATACTCAACTTTGTTATAAATGCATAAAGATCCGCGTATCTATTTATGATGATTCTTAAATTGACAAGCATATGTCTGAATAATTTGATGCAAATTTTTTGCCTGACAATATTTCGAAAAAGAATTAACTTGCCTTTTTGTGACTAGTGTAGAAAATTAAAAATAAATTTTTCTACTGTTACAGATTCTTTTATTTCTGCGTCATGTCTGAGACGAAGTAACATCCTTTCCGGAGGTAAGAAATGATATTTTAATATAATATTTTCAGATTATCCTTAACGATGATGTTAACAATAGATATACGCTAATATGAATTACCATTATGATTAGCACTTGCCCTCACTGAGTTGCAAATCGACAAAACTACAGATTGTCTAAAAAAAACGATTTCGTTTCAACATTTTATTTTTCTGTTTTTTACAGATATGTAGTGCAAACTAAATTGCCACAGCAGTACAAAAGCACATACTCGGACTAAATAGGTAGAGTATCTTTCTCGTGATTTTTACAGGACGGAAGTAGTTTGTTATCTTTAATGATGTTTCACAATATACGCTATGAACTTTCGATGATTACAAGTCTTACATCTGAAATAAAGTCTTGCGTGTTTATACAACAATAAAGTGTGTGTATGTAAATTGTAAGTGTGTGTATGATCTTCTGTTTCAGATGATTGTAGAAAAAGAGATGGAAATGAGCGTGGTTGTTTAGGAAAAATTAAATTTATTTCATAAAAGATGTATGATACATTCAAATAGTACTATAAAATGTAATGAACACTACTAGACTAGACTGTCTTGTTTGTTTCGAAAAGTAATAATGCACAAAATGGCACTGGTACAGTTTCGATATATATTTATATTCAAATAAAATCCTAATAAAACAGAATCGTTTCAAATTTGTTGCTACCTTGAAAACAATCTATTGCCGATAAGAATGTTTAGAGTATGTCGAAAAGCCTCCATTTAAAGTAGAAATTCTAAGTGCCTGTTGGTAGAAAACTACGTTCCCACTAAAATTGAGTATTAATACTTAATGCAATATACTTTTTATACAATATATCTCGTTAAGTGAACTATCAATTAATCGATAACTATGCAAAATATACTACAAATGCAATATATAAAATTTATTAAAAATTCATGCGAATAACTTTACAGTACGGTCTATGTTCAACAAAAAAAAATACGTAAAATGCTCTTCAACGTTTTACCTCTCTCTGTCATGGTGTTTTTTAGGCTATTGGTTTACGTTTCTTCCAATGTACACAACCGAAACAAAATCACCTTTATCTATGTACATTTAAAAAGAAGATTTAGTTTATACAAACCTAATGTAATCTCCCTAGTTTTTGGCATAAAGGCCGGTTACATGGAAACTATGGAAAAAACGAGTGGCCTAATATTTCTGTCTTTTTTCTTTCTCAAATTTATAATAGTAAGAGTCGAAATGATCGAAATTGTGTGGGTGCAAAATTGGGTGGATTACCTACGTTTTAGAAAACGGTGCGTGTGAAGTTTCCCGATTCGAAATTTTCCGATGAAAAGAACAAGAAAAGAAGTTAATGAAATAGTTCTGCATGTGACACGGTCCTTTCTGGTAAGGTCCCTGTGAAAACGTACGGACATCCATCCTCATCATTAAACCTTGAAATCTAAAAAAGTGTCGCACGATTTATGGTTTCGCGCGATGCTTGATATGGATATTTCCTTGTTGCACGTCCAGGGTCTTAGGAACAACTTTCTGGTCTAAAATCCTTGTCTACCGTGCAACAAGCTTGAAGAGCACTTGCGCGTCCTCTTAAATTCTTTTAAGGAACAGATTCACCATTGGTCTTGCTATCAATCTTGAAGAATATGAACAAGGAGATTGATTCTATTCGTGTCAGAGCTCTTACTAACCGAGCACAGGTGCTCGAATATTGACGGAACCCTTGCACGTTTATAGCCAAAAATATTCAACACGTATTTCTCTGTATCCACAATTAGGAGATGAAAGGATTCCTCCTAGGTTCAACGATTTCTCGAGCTAGAATCCCCATAGTAAGAGCTCTGATCAGAGTCCACGAGGAGCACCTTTTTCAATGTGAATTACGGCACTTGTGATAATTCCCGGTACGTACGCGATGACCAGATAAAATACTGTTCTCCGGTGATATTTATGATAAAAACTATCGTCACAACTGCAAACGGTACTCGGTGAGAGGGTCGAACTCTTTTTGATGGGTAGAGTTCGACGCCATCACGTATCCCCATAATCTCATGGCCTCCGCGCATACCCTTTGAATTTCATCCACCTCCTCGAAGTCGAGATCAGCTCGCCAGTGAAACGGGGCGACCTTCGAATTGCGGAATGTGCTCGATACACCACCGACGTCGTTCTTTGTATGAGTATCCAAAAATCTTTTTACATTTATATGAAAGTCCAAACCATAAAAATTGTATAGCTCCTTCACGTGTCTGTAAGGGTCTACAGATAAGTCTTCGTAACGTACTACCCTGTTCAAACAAATCAAAAGAAATGTTACGAGTTCGGTGAACTATTCCTTGTTCATCGAAAAAGCTCACCTGAAAGTACGTGAATATTTTTTAATCAATCTCACTGCGACATTGAAGTCCGACACCATGTCAGCGCACACTAACGCCGGATCTGAACAATCCGGTTTCGTGGGACACCATTCCCTGTGCTTTCGCGACTGCAGGATACCTCTAGGGTCGCGAACCAACAGGACTAATCGTACGCCTAAACTGCAATACAAAATTCTATGTTAATCACCCTGAATCAAAACATCAATCTGCTCGTATTAAACATGTTCTCACTCTTCTTGTTCTAAAAGTTTCTCCGCGGCACGCAGCCTCAGCCGAACAATCTTCATCGACTGAAAGGGAAACAGCTTGCAAAACTTGGAAACGAAACGTGGATCCCAGCAGATCTTCTTATGTGCCTGACACTGCCTCCACAAATGCGTGTTATGATTAAAGACCCAAGGATGCGTTTTACCATAGTCCAGATATCGACCTGAGAGAATAAATAATCATTAATTTTACCGTACGGTTGTTTCTAGAATTGTACAAGAACAAATTTACCGAGGTTGTTGAAATCGCATCTGAGCAATGACTCGAGATTCATCAAAGCCTCGTCTGCGAGCGGAGCTCCTCGGATTTGAACGATTCCAAAATCGAGTAGTGGCTCGTAATGGTAAAAATTTGCTGGGTGCGCGTTCACCACGTCACCGAGGAACGTGCTTCCGCTTCGCCAACTTGTTAAAATTACACTTCTCATTGGTCTGCCGCCCTTCTCCATCACCAAATCTTCCAATTTGCTGAAAAATATACAAAATTCAATTATACCACGTTTAACAGCTTCAAGAGAGTTTCCTGATTTTTTTTAATCACGTGTACGTACCTAGCATTAACACCATATTTTCCATTAGGGTACATGTAATCCTCCATTTCCCTCAGGATCACTCTTCGTTGCTGGTCCACCACTTCCTGTATTCCAGAAAGCGTGACATTTTCCATGGATCCCCTAAAATATGTCTGGAGAGAAAATACAATTTATGTTTAACATTCTATAGCCTCTCGCAATCGAAAGTTTTAGAAAAAAAAGCTGAAGCAGAGGCGAGTATACTGTTTAAAAGACTTCCTTCCATTGCCATGTGAAATGTGTTACGAGTAGACTGCGGATTTCGTGCAAATTTAACGCAGTGGACAGATTTAGAGAATTTGAAAATATTTTGTTCGTTCGAACTGATTAAAATCATTAAAGAAAGAAATTTTTATTTTGCATAAATATCCGCAGTCTAGTTATAAGTGAATCGTTCACTTACCAACAGCATCATTTTTAATTAAGGATAAATGAATAGTGTTTTAGAAATTCTAATGTTTGCTGATCTCTGACCATGTACTGATATTTATTTGACTTGTTATCATCTACTGTGCATGCATGTTATTGCTTACCGTAACTGGCTCCTGAATTTTGACGAGACGGGGCCTTATCTCAACATCCTACATTAAAGAAAATATTGATAGTTTAGTGTCCCAACTGTGCATATTACATAGTGATCACAATAATGTTGTTGACTTAACCAGGACAGTATCTTTCTCCCTCTTTCTCTCTACAGGAATTAGTGTTGCGAACTGTGCAATGGTGCTGATAATTTGACGATTTCCAAAGGTGCATTGTAAACACAAAAAGATATTTCGCATGCATTTCCTGATACCGATACAAAGTATAAAGCTACGTTATACGAACATGTCTATATTACCATTTTCATTCGAATAGAGTTAGCTTAATATTTACAGCCCGAGTTAGAACGACTATTACATATCTATAAGTTCTGTTATTCTTAATGGCACTTTAGATAAGCAATGTTTCCAGTTAACAATTAATTCTCCTATGAAGATTTCGAACCTCAAGCAATATACAATATTATTTGCAAGAAAAACGCTGCCTAGTAATAACACGGAGATCCCAGACTGCCTGCGTGAAAATAAAAGGATGAAGGAGGAGGTGGAAACAGGGAGAAAGAGAGCTGGTGTACTCTTGGCGTGGCTCACGGATGTCATTGTTAGCGTACAAGTGGAAAAAGAGTTAGGTGCAAAAGTTAGACTTTACCATCAGAAAGAGCGTGTTTGGCGTGACTCAATTTAGAGCAATCCCCACCTCCGATTTTTTACTGACCGATATCACCGGCTGCAGTCGATGCTCGAGGTAGCTGCTATAGCGTTGGTTAAACGCTAAGAAGAAGATGCAAAGGGACGCCAGGCCTACCAGACCATAGAAGCTCAGCCGTTTTGACATCCTTGGTCCTTTCATGGAACAAAAGTGTACAATACACATTCGAACATTCAATATAGGTCTTCTCGTGAAACCCGAGGCATTAAAACATGCCTGTTAACACAATGAAACTTGCCTTTGATAACTACAACATACAACTGAATCGGACACATGACTTATAAGCACTGTAGTGACCATTATCGGTAGTGGAAACCACAGATATCTTATCTAACAACTGAAAGCAGGAATGGTCACACTTGTGACGAGATCGTTATACTTTTCTGTAATAGGAAATTGTCTTCAAAACAATTTCGTCATTCTTGATTTTCTTAGTTCGAGCTGTGTCTCCTTGACCTCATTTGTACACTTGTAACCAAGTATACAACCGTAATCCAAGAAAATATGGTCACCATACTTGCAGTCCAGCCTATACAAATTTACAGACTGTCGCAGGAGAGTTAAACAAAAAACAAGTGTGACCTTTCTAGTTAGGAGAATGTGGGGCAACGGTATTATTTGTTTAAAAACTGTACAGTCCATGGTGTGCGAACAGGTGCGCCTAGTGTTGTCATACTTGGACATCGTCGCTCTGTTTACTTAATGTATCTTAAGACACAGTTTGTAACACGAATAAATATGATTGTTTAGGGTTCCTGTGTTGCCCCACCTCTCTGTCTGTACGAGTGTGGCTGGTAAACAGATGAGACTGCGATTAAATTAGTTTCGGTGGAACATTAGAAGTAAAGAGGATGGGTATAGTTGGAGAGACCCCCTCTACGATTAAATAGATCCTAAATTCCCCTAATGCAAAAAAGGGGGAGAGAGTCTGGAGGGTGTTAGGAGGATTCTCACCTCAGAATCGAGCAGTTCGTCGCATTTGGCGGTTCCGCGTGGAAGAAGGACGGCCGGTTTAGTTTTTTCGCAAAGGCCTCTCACGTGTCCCGTGGCATTTTAAAGCGACGAGGGGCAGTGTGCGAGAACCGTACGCCCATCGTCGCGATCCGATGACGCAGGGAGGCCCGTATTGCGGCTGAGGCGGCCACCACACGACTCGCGGCTGCACCCTGCACCTCATGTGCGGTGCAAGTGCATCGAGCGTGCGTCGCGTCGCGTCATGCACTACGCAACACCGCGGTACATGCACAGAAAACTGCGACGACGGTCTGCGACAAACGATATCTTCGTTGTCAACGGACTAGGGCCATGGGAAAGTCGAAAGCGACGCGACCCGCTTCGCACTCGAGATCTATGATTAATTGATCGCCGTTGCAAAATTGAACGCCGCCCTCGCGGCCGAATCGATCGCGAAATGGTGGCGGGTTTAACAATGTCGCAGCAATCTCATCGTCATAAATCAGACTCGATATCTACGACCACGAATCACGCGTGCGATTTTCACACTGGCGCTTTTCCGGTTCTTCAAAAAGTACATTCCTACATTTCTGCTGATTCCTGACTCTACACTGCTCTACACGCCGCGGAAATGAGTCAGGAATCAAGCATGCAGGAATTAGAATGTTGTTCAGCGGGCTCGTGTATCAAACCGAGTATGCGGGATACTTGTCTGTGTGACTTTTGTCCTTGTTCTGTTGAAGATAGATGCATTACAGGGAATCTGAATGTTTATATTGTTTGGACAATGTATTGTTGACAAAATCACCAATCATCAACCGTGATTTGTTATAGTGATCGTAGAATCACGATCCCGGTCATCCTAATTCTTCATCCCGATCGAATTAGCTCTTTTTCTAGATACATACATCAATATCAGCTTGCATAAAATCTCCGCGTATAACATAAATTTACTTGAATGATAGAAATAAAAAATATTTAATTCCCTTTCCGTGTATTTTATTTCAGTGTTTAAAAAAGAAAAACATCGATATCAATTCTTCCTCTCGATTTCGAAGTCGTAATATTTATTCATACAGTATGAAAGTGCAGACGTATAAAATTTTACGAAATACCAATGTGTTACTTATTGACAATTACAGTGATGAAAACACGGGTTATATATTCTTGGTTCTTGCACAGACTTAATGGTGGTTTGTGGTTTCGCTACGTTACCGACACAGGATAACTAACTTACCCACAGAAACTCTTCAAAAAATCCGCAGCAGGTGTCGCCACGGTTCAGAATAACGGTCAAAGCAATTCAAAAACGAAAAATGGCAGAAAGGGGTTTCCCTTGGATTGGTTTTAACCTGGACACTGTGATTACCGTGAAAGAAACTGGGTCTAGAAAATGAATAAGAGGTATTTTATAGATTGTACAACTTCAAATAGTAACGTTTTTCATTGGAAATGATTTGGTGGATAAGCAAGCCCCCTGGTGGTGGTTTTCAGAGAGGGGTTGGCGCAGCATGCGTTGCCTATGGCTATGGCGTTTAGGTTCCGAGGAAACCAGTCGGATGCTGTTGCTCGAGCAGCTCGGATGTGGTTGGCAGGAGATTGAACCATCCACGGTTGCACGTTCTCTGCTTTCTCCTCGCGATGTGCTCTCGGACGTTCGAGCCTTGAGAAACGGACGTACTCGCGTGCAACCCGCATGATCTCGCGTCTCGTCTTTAGTACGTGAAAACACGGGTCGGGTCTACCGGGCGCCAGATTCTCGAAGAGGCGGAGAGACCTCGTGATAACTGAACGTCCAGAGAGAGAGAGAGACAGAGAGAGAGGGACGTCCAGGGTGTGCGTCGCCAAGAAGACGTCGCGTACCCGGTCCCGGCTTCTCGGCTACTGAATGTGAGAGACACAGGGTTTAACCTGGTTTAACCGCGGCGCGAGTGCAGTGTGTGTGGAGGCTGTGGCCAGGACTCGGCGAATTTAACCCGTCTGCGAATCAGTAAGGTGTCGACGGGATGTCACGCTGACGGGATTCACGGTGAGTTGGCTAGCTATTCGCTGTCTCTTCTGTTCTTTTCTCGTCTATCTTGGCTCCTTCTCCTCTCGCCTCTTCCGTTTCTGGAATTTTAGCGGCGCTATCAGAACCGATACCCGTCCAACCGCTTCCTTCCCTCGCTCCGCCGCCATCCCTGCTATTCCTCTCCGCGGATATATGTATATTTTGAGGTTTTGTTTACGATCCGACATCGAAATACTCTCTTGCTTTCGCGATGTGAAAAATGATCCTCGGTTTTGATCTCCGGTATCTAGGCCAGGGGACGGATTTTTGCAGATATTTGTTTGCGATGGGACAACGAGGCTAGGGGCTTTGCAAATATTTTGCTGCTATGGGGATGGGATAATTAGGGAACTAAATTGGTATAGGGACTGATTCTAGGCCATGGACCGCGCAGGAACATTTTTGTGGATACTGCTAGGTGGGTGTTATTGTCTCAAGGAGTTGTTTGCAATGGGACAACGAGAAACAAAACTTTCTGCTTCGGGTATATGACAATTAGGGATCCAAATTGGTCACGAAACTCATATCTAGGTCGTGGACCGTGCAGGAGAATTTTTGTGGATACTGCTAAGTGAGGGTTATTGTGGTGGAGGATTTGTTTGCGATGGGACAACAAGGCTGGGAGCTTTCCAAATATTTTACTGCTTTAGGGATTTAAATTGGTCCCGAGATTGATATGTATGCTGTGGAACGTGCAGGAAAATTTTTGTGGATACTAGTCAGTGGGGATTGTAGTTTCCAGATCTCTGGCAGGTCGTGATTGGAGATAACAGTGCTGTGGTGCTCTGCTATCAGTGGGATTATTTTTAGAATGGGTTATTGGTGCGATGAGGCTATGGTGCTGCTGTACCATGTGTTTAAAGCGGCTATGGTGTTCAGGGGTTGGTGATGGGACGTTTAGGATGAATACTTCTGGCGTCTTCCTTCTTTTATATTTTATTATATTGAGGAATTATATGGAGAATTATATGGAGAACACATTCTACATACGTTCGTTAGGTTCATTTTGTAAAATATGCGTTTGCACACGTTGCTAAGTTGCACTTCAGAAAATGACAACAAACATGGCCGCCGGATACGCGAGTCTGTGACCACGTGATGTTGTTCCACTGCGGATTTAGCACACCTAGGGATAAAGATCAAATTTATTCGATATTAGGATTGAAGACTGTTTTAACGCAGTATTCTATGTTTGCATACAACAATGCACCCCGCTGATATTTGTCGCGCGAGGGATCGTTTCACAGTAAAAAAAATTCTTTATTTCGATCGTTTCTGATTATTGCGTGTGCTATCCATTTAGTCAGCTTTTACGGGAACCTGGCGAGTGAAGTCGCATTCTTATCGCGGATTCATCAAGTTGGAAGACTGCGGTCGCGTCAACACATGCTACGCGTGGGTTTCTGTCTATCTATCATGCTGTTTCGCATATTTCATTCCATCTAGACTCGGACTGGATTCCCCATACCGACAATTAAAATTTTAGAAACATTTCACGCGCCAATTATTAAGAATCCTCTTATAATAAAATGTTTGCTTGCTTCTATGCAGGTTTGGTTGCTTCTATGCAAATAGAATAAAAGTAAAACGATCTATGCAGATGAATAGTTTGCAGTATTTTTGCAACGTCTGTCCAATGAAATTCTTTTATCACGTACTAAAATTGTCATTTAATTTTGATAAAGGGTTGGAGAGGTTCGATCCAGGTTTGGGTGAGAATGGAAGCTTCCTCCATTGTTTAGCGAAAGGTATGCTGCAGTAGGGCCACTTGTGAGGGGTCGAACGAAGAAGAAGGTCACTTTATATTCGGTTCGGCGAAGGTATGCCAGTTGAAATGGAGGCATCGAGTGAGTTAGACCCGACGGATCGGCCTGGTCGGCCTACATACTCGGCGCGGAGCGTGTGTTTACCAATTTCGCGGGTTCACCTCCGCGGGACTTTTTTCATTACGGAAAGCGTGTCGCCGCTGAAAAACTGCTCACACACCGACTACAGAATTTTTCGAGTGCCCGGGAGCGCCTCCGGTCTGCTCTCCACGGTAATTTCATTTCGGTAATTAATTTGATAGACCGGCGATGGGCAAATTGTTTTTGCGACTGATCGTTATCGAGAATCCGGTGGCCTGCAACGGTAACTGCAACCTTGAGCCCCCTTGATAATAAACTTCCCCTCTGTTGGAATATACTAAATTGTTAAACCCTTGCCGTATAATAACCAGTCAGACTCGTGACGAACGCTTAAAATGTAATCTGCTAAATATCAAAATGTTTTAAGTCTTTCATTTAAGACGAAATCAAATGTTAAAGTAAATTAGGTATACAACAGATAGAAATTTTCTAAAAGGTCCCACACCATGGAGAAAATCGTACGAAAACACAAACGAATTCGTGTATTGCTGTACCATAAAGCGATTTTTTTTTAGAAAATCCAGTTACAAAATCTGAAAAAGCGGGTTGTTGACAGAGCTCGTGTGAATCGCGATTTTCAAAGCAATTAGACTGAGCTCTCGTTATTCGATTTAACATTTTCCGCCGGCTCAGACATGAACGAGACAGTTTCGCCGAGGGCCAGTAATTTTTATCAATCATTTTACCGAAATAACAATTTTTCCCCTGCAACAATTTGCCCGCAGCGGTGGAGAAGGTATCGTGCAAAACGAAATTGCGGTGACAGCAAGTGTGCGTGTGCGTGAGTGTACGCGCGCGTGCACGCCGCGGGAAGTCAGTCTTTTTTTTCCGGTCGGATACTCCCAAATTTTCTTGTCGGAGACGAGGAGATTGCTCGTACGAAATTGAATTGCGTATCCCCACTTTTTGGCCCACATCCAAACGACAACAACGAAAACCTCGGGGACTGTCTATGGATCGAGACGATTTTAGGTTGAAAATTTGTCAACCAGCCCAAAGAATTCAACATTCTTTTTAATCAGCACGCAAGCCCAAAAATTAGAGTGCCACCGATAAAATCTATGAATGGTGGCTCTGTTCCGGAGGCAAAATTGCGAAACGAAAAGTGAAGTTCTCGCCTCGAGGTTTCGCAACAATCTCCTGCTACGATTTGTTAGATCGTTTAGCTGGCTTGTACTAACAGCGCGAAGCCGGCCGTGCTAAACAATGTTTCCTCGCTTCGGAACAACGAAAGCGTAATGCTCCCAAAGGAGCTGCGAATTCTAAAAATAAGGGTGGAACGGCGCACGAGACGTTTTTGTATCGTTGCATTGAATGACGACAGAGGCCGGTCCGTTCGTCGACCTATTGGCACGGTCGTTGCATTTTTGCAACCCTGTGAATGCACCTCTCTGGTTCTTTCAATCTTTTAACTAATTTTCTAACCAGTTTTACATTGTATTTATTCGAGAGACCACTACTAATTCACACAACTTGAGTTTGCAACTGTTTATAAAATGAGCTTAGAGAACCCCTGTTATACATAGAGGGTACCATTCACGATAACCTCTTTAAAGTCGCTCTGCGATTTTTCTTGAGGAAAATATGTAATTAGCTTTGAATATTCATGGAAATTCAATAACCGAGATAATTGCTGATGTTTGAACGCGAAGCTCGCAATTATGGCAAGTTTCATAGCGAGTTGGGGACAATGCTGGGAGGAATGCTCGATCTCGGTGGGGGGTGATCGTCCTCGGTAGACAGAGGAGTTAGTCGGTAAAGGGGGACATTAGTGAATGAACTGTGGAAAAATTGCCAGGGCGCGCGCTGCCGTTTGCTCGCGTGCCGTTTCGTCGCTTTGTCGAACAAGGACCGTGGAACAAAGAGGAACAGAGTACAGAACAGAGTGGAACAGAGAGGAAGAGGTAATCGATAGGAGAGAGCACACACGTTGTTTGCCCGCGGGTTCGTGACGGGGGACGATCGCGAAACGATCACGCAATCGTTTCGATCCCCGACACAAACCCGAGAGGCACAACACTGGGCGAATTATTTCATTCTGATGGAATCCCTGTCGAATTACTAAACAATTTATGCGTCCCCGGTGTCTCGTTGTCGGAACGAAATCTACTTACCTGGGGAATGCCTTTTGTTTCAGGTGGAATGGCCTTGGGGCCATCGGAAAGTTCGCTCGAAGTGTCTTGTAGGTTTGCATTTTTAATATAGCGAATTTTGTTCGAGGTGAGGCGGGCTGATTCCTTTGAAAAATTCACTAGAAGCGTTCTGACGGTTTGCATTTCCAACATAGGGAATTTCATGCGAGATAAGGAGAGATGAATGTTTGAAAAATTTACTAGCTGCGGCTGATCTACTTGAATCTTTAATATAGGGAAGTTTGTTCGAGGTGAAATGGGCTGATTCCTTTTTAAAAATTCATTAGAGGTGTCCGGTTTGTATTTTCTATGTAGGGAATTTTAGTCGAGATAGAATGGGCTGAATCTTTGAAAAATTTGCTAGATATGTTTCCTATAAAATCCGATCCTTTTTTCTTGACTCGATAGAATTCACAATGAGCGCCGTAAGCAAGGAACCTTGAGGATTATTAGCGCTCAACTCCTCGGGGTGATTAAAAGCCAAGGATCGCTGTTCGAATCATCTGCGTAGCTATTATTCGGTTTTAGCCATACTTAGGTATAGATCCGTTATACCATGACCGAGGTTGCCACATTTTTTCACTGGCAATTAAAATGAGTCAGCGGCGGCACGCAATGCTAAACGTGATCAGTTATTGATATTCACCGCGCGATAGTCTCCCTTCCACGTTTCACACTTAACAGCGTTTACTCTAACAGCAGGATTCTCGTCGCAATCCTTTTCAACCAAAAACAGCCAGAATAAGAAAAATACCATTTTTATTAAGAAAGTGTAATTTGAAATTTTCTATCACCCGCTTGTGAATACCGATGAGGGTGCTTCCGCGTCTAGTATAAAACATTAAAAAACATCAAGGAAGTGGAAACTCCGGCGGAAAGCATGGGGAATATTTATCATAGCGCCGGCGGAGCCTGTATCAAGAAGCAAAACGAGAGGAGCAGGAAGCGGTCTTATGCATAGAATCCGGTTACCGTCAGACGATCGGATGCCTTCGGAAATTCCATTATAATATTTAAACAAATAGTATTCCTCCGCGAGTGCCGGGATATCGACAGGCTCGTTGCTCAACAACACATGCGCTGCGTATTTGATCAATTGCAACAGTCCAGGCTTCAAGGAGAATGGAAAATAAAAGAATGCGCAGGAAATTCGTTCGCGATTCGAGTTTCATTATTTTCGTTCGGGCGTGTCGGTTCGGTTCGACTGTATCGGCAGCCAGATTGAGAACACACTTTTACTACGTTTTTTAAAGAAAACTCTTTACTAAAAGGAATCTTGCGTGTGCTCCTTGAATTGGCCCCGGGCGCGTTTGTTGGCTCCGCCCGTCGGACGGACCTGGTCGGAGGTAATGGGCGGTGGGTTCTAGTCGAAGAAGAAGCCGGAGCGAAAAATAGCCGGCGTTCTCGGCGGCATCAATCACTATTACGCCATTATGGTTGATTTTCTGAGTCATCCGTTTCTCGGGCGACGGGTTGCAACGAACTCTTCGGTGGGTCGTTAAGTATTTACCCGAACCGTCCGGTCGCGGGACGGCATGCATATTCCATCCGCGGATGACGCTAGAGGTCGGCTAACATCCTCGGGACGACCTTGACGGTCGTTGCCGGGGAGAAGCTAGAAATCGGGGACGATCGTAAGGTGAAAGCTCGGCCTTCTTGTCTTACGTGGAGGCGAAGTTGAGCGAACGATAATGACGATGACGCTCAAGGACGTCGCTCTTATCTCTCTTTCTCGGGAGAGTCACGCGGTTCCGGCCCCGGGACCCCGCCTCTACGAGAAAGAGAGATCGTTAATCCCTCGATCGAAGGGAACGAAGAAAACGCGCGGTAACGATCGGGCTTGGGATTTCGAGAAAGTGCATCCGGACTAATGAGGCTGCATCAAGAAGGTCGTAGAAACGTGTGTCCCTGTTAATGAGTGACGGCTCCGCGCTGAGGAGCTATCAACCCGGCACGGATTAGTGCAATGGGCACGCCCCTGTTTAGTGCGAGTCTCTAATGAGGCTGTATCGGAAGGGTAGAAAGTTTTGTTAATGAGTTCCCTGGCAATATTATCGAGTTCGACGAGCCGCAGACACGGATCTCTGCGAACTACACACCCCGGTTTATTGCAACAAGGTTAAAAAATGTTATCTTATATGTTTGTGACGGTAAAAATATTACAAGAATTTGAAAATACTATTATATTATTTTCAACCTGTTAAACATTGTATTACGAAAGAAAATCAACTTCTATTTCGCTGCAGTATGTTGTAATGTAGGTAGAACATTTTTATATTGCACGAAGATCCGCTGTCTACCGATCGGTATGACCGATATATGGTACATAGATACCTCGGTTCAATGCAAGTGTAATAACGTTAGAAGGTGAGAAGCATAAAAATGATCGGAGGTAGAAAGTTTCGTGAATGAGTCACGCGGGTATTGGATTTTCACGAGTTACAGTAGACTCGCTGATTAGGGGGATATTCCCCGGACTGCTGTATGCAAAGAGCGTAAGTATGGTTATAAAGATCGCTCGGATGATAATGAGAATGCTAATGGGGAGATGCTAATGGAGATAGAGTAGCGCACGTTAAAACTGAACACACTGACAGTTCTATATCTATGTCGCCTTCGACATTGTCCGATTCCCGACGTGTTTGGGCTGATTCTAATGAGGAGAATCGATCAATAGATCAAGAACCTAAGGTCAATGTCACTCGAAGATCATTGCCAACCGAGTCTCATCGGAGAGGTGACGCCGACCATCTACATCCGGATATAACGGAGACGTTCCCCGAGGGTCAAGAATCCTCTCGGAGAGCGTTTCTCCTTCCGCATTCGCATTCGCAGTCGCGCCAGGAAAGTGTGCTAAAGACTCGGAGCCGTGAAAACGGGGAAAGTCCGCGGCTCTCGAGGCACTTTCTTCGTCTGGCCCCGAGGACGCGTGCACATATAGATATATGTGCGCATAGACGCGGTCATGCATCGGTCGAAAGTAAAATCTGGGTGTCAGTGGGTCGCGGGAGACGTTACACAATCGTTGCATCATCGGCGGCGTGGAGCGTTGCTCGTTATCTCAGGATCGAGATGGCGGGCTCGTTATCTACGCGAGAAAGAGAGGATGGCACACACGTGAAAGTGGTCTGGGGCGGCATGGGAATCTCCGTCGATCCCAAGGATCCAGCTACCGGGTGGATCTAATTGAACCGATCGAGACACATGCACACGAAACACCACGCGATAACGACGAGGCGAGAATCGGCAGCGGCAATTACTCGCCGCGAAGTTGTGGGATCGATTGTTACGTAGCAATGCTGTCGGCTCGAGGACCTGCGCCTGCGATACCATCGCGCTTTCATTATTGTTGCGCGCTAATAGAGGAAGTGCTACGATTTTTTTTAATGAGAGCCGGAGCAGGCACGTTCGTTTTTCGCGGGGATGTTCAACAGCGTTTTGGTGCCGTTTCCTCGTGGAAACTGTTACTGGCCACCTGGTGACCGTTTATGTCTGGATGCATTCATCGGTTTCAAGCGCGCCACCCTGGAGCGACGTATTCCCCGAGGGTTGAGGGCGCAAACACAAGCGGTCTATTCCGTTGCGTATCTACCCGGTTGAAACGGTCGGTAAATGTGGAAGGGATGTGTACGGCGAGTTTCTCAGAGTAGAACGTAAATGTGGCGACCGCATCAGAGCAAATGGCGGTGGGCTAGCCAGCCCGCAGAGCCAGCGGACATTTGTGAAGGCTCGTGGAGTCAAGTGGAGGCGGTAGGCAGCGATCGGGCCGGGTGTTTGATTCTGGACAGCCACCCTGGTCCCTGGTCCCTTGTCTACATCCGGCTGGTTCCCTCACAGCTGTATCGCCAATTTATTGCAAGAGACAAAGCGCGTTCAGAGGGTAAGAGGGTAGGAGGTGAGCGACCGATCAAAGAGCCACTCCAGCGTTGGGGTACCTAGAAAAGGGAGAGACGAAGAGAGAGAGAGAGAGAGAGAGAGAGAGAGAGAGAGAGAAGGAGCCTGAGCGTAATCAATAAGGCCGGAAAAGAAAATAGAATAGACCGTCGTTGCAAATCGTCGTCTATAGTAATATTCGCCCCTGGCGCGTGAACCGAACATTAAATTCCGGATGACGCGGATCGATTTGTTCATTATCCGCGTCTCGCTTATCGCCGGCTAGGCAAACATTTTTAAACTGATGACGAATGTTCCCCGTGAGGCTGCCCGGCAAACATAAATCCCAGCACCACTGCCAAGACGGTCCTGCTCTCGCAGCGGGTCCCAAGCTTCTCCTCCGGCCTCCGTGTACCCCCGGCAAACACCATTTGCCCTCCCCGAACGCTCCCAGCGGGTCTTGGCGTTAGTGTCTCGTTTTGGTTTTTAATCTCTCCTGGCAGTAACTTTTTCCATTTTAGTTATTTTTCGATTGCCATAAGTCCCATCTACGTAGGTCAGTCATCTCGTTCTCAAACTACAACGAAGAACATGCAGAAATTAAAGGGTATTTCAACCCAAGGAGAAACAGCAGGTCATAGAACGCGATTACGCTGCTACCGTGAATTCTACGGGACAGTTAACGTTAACAGCTCGCAGAAAATCTAATAATAATAATATTCCAGCACGGTCCCGTACAAGTTAGAACCCCGGGGCGCACGAACTCCCGAGCCCAGACCAGATGTCCTCGACTGACGGACAGCGACGCGCACGCAATTTCTCGGTAGTTCTCCTCTATCTTTTATCTTTCTCCGGCGTACATGGCAATTACACCCGCCATTGCCACCGCGTTCACTCGTTCAGCGGACCTGAATATTAATGTCCGACGCGACGCGACACCTCTACGCTGACTTAGGACGACAGCGGCTGGAAAGACAGGACATCTGGCGTGATCGCGCTAATTGGAAACGGACCCCCCCCCCCCCCTCGATGGAGCGAAACGCGATATCTCCGGCAACACACCGGTTCCCCATGGGAGCTACATTAACGGGCCGACCCGAATTCTATTATTGCCACGCTATTGTTTCTAGGCCTATTGCCTCCTCGAACTCGCGGCAAAATCAATGCCGGCTCCTGAACAATCGGAGCAGCCGAATCCGTCCGCTCCCGTCAATCCCTGACACAACAGTCGCTGCTACAGTAATGCCTCGATATTCGTGCACGATATTCATAGAAAACCGTCTCCGACAAGTTTCAAGTCGGTATTTCTTCTGTTCTCCTTGACAAAAAATTACGAAAAAATTCGTAAACATTCTACCTAACAGTACACACGACAGTGAATTATTTCAGAATTTTTCAAAATCCGGAAAAACATAAAATTGCCAATTTTACATCGAAGTTTTCAGTGTACCACATTTATATTATTATGTGTTGTGCATCATTGTGATTATTAATGTGTATTTTTATCGGATTTTTTGGATTTTGCGAACGGGTTCAAAAAGTTCAAAAAAGAAAATTTCTCAAAGGTGTTTGCCACAGACCTGTGGAAGTAGAGAAGACTTTTTCCCGGAAGAATTACGGCCCGTATCAAGATCCGCAGGCACTTTTCCAACCAGTTGGCCCCCTTAACAATTTTCCACCGCGAAAAGACGGTCCCGGCCCGCGCTAATCGATGCGGTCCACGTTGCACTGTCCTTTCGACGCTTGAAAGCGGTTTCAAGCGAAGTCTCTGTCGGAGGACAAATACCACAATTTCAAGGCTCACGGGGTACATATACACCGAACCGCGATAAAAAAAAACTCAAAGACTCCTGTCGGAGTTCTTTGTGCCAGCGCGGTGGCCCTGGGAAAAAAACGAAATGGCTTTTGCATGGTCCACTTGATCACCGGTGTCTCACCAATTATGGATTTAACACGGTCCTTAGTAGGCTTATCAGCGTGTCCAACTCGCAATTAACGCGTCCCCTCGTTTTTTCCGTGGTTTTTCTACTCCGCCTCTCTTTCCCTCTTGTGCTCATGTTTGTTGTTATAGCGCGTTCTCTTTCTTGGTCGCATTTAGGGCCGCGTTTGACGGTAGTCGAACTTTGGAGAGTGCATGATTAACAAGGGAAATATTGTCCCACATTGCGGGCATCAAGGCGATTCATCATCCCTGTTTAACCCACTGAAAACGAGGGTTTCTGGTTGTCGTTCTGGTTGCTGGGTCTGTTTGGACATATTCAGTCATTTCGTTATTTTCTTATAGCAAATTAAAAAAGAAATTATTTTTGGAGGTTGCTCGCACCCGTATCGTCCACCAAAAAAATTTGTTTCGTTTACCAGAAATGAGAACAAAGGTTTTGTAAATCTTCGATTTCATCGTTGAGACCATTCGTTCTTCGGTTTTCTGCGCTCATGAATGGAGCGCCATAAGTTATGGGGCTGCCTTTAGTCACAGAGTCGGTGGAGGAAAGAAGAAGAGAGAAGCAGATGGAGAATCTGAGCCAAAAAGCGTGAGGATCTGGCTCGTGGGAGGAACGAAATATGGGTCCCGAATATAAGCAAAGAGAAACGACGCCGGAGGGGCAAGATTGGAGGGAGGTCTCCGCGCCCAAAGGATCAAAGAGACCAAAGCCAGAGGTACTACGCGAAGATTAAATCAATAGAACGTGGCAACTGGGACGAGAGCGGGCTTGCGACACTCGAAATAGCCTGATCAAGAGGTATAATGAAGCAGCTGGTCCGCTGGGAGTATAAACAGAAGCTAACTTCACTCTCCCCGGGTGTCTTTCACTGGATCTACGGATCGTACGATTCATCAAAAATTTAACACGCCGCGACCTCTTTTCAAGGGTCGTATCGGATCCAAACTGCTCGTCTTTCCATTGAAATGGTCGTTTCGGGCCGACTGCGTAGCGATTTTAATGGAAATGGTACTTTAAGCACTTGCAATACGTATTTCTGCCCGTAATGATGGAAGTGGTCTAAGTGAAAATTTAAAAATTGAGTTTATTTACTTGGAAAACTTCTTTTAGCGTTTGTATTTTTGTTTTATTTTATCCAACAGCTGACAAAACAACTCGACCTTTTTCTTTTCGATGATTCATCTTCAAGGATACTTCTCTGCAAGACTGCAGTATTTACGAACAGTGTGATATATTCAATCTTCAGAAATGGCGGAAGCCAGTGCAAGGTCACCAAAAACCGTACGAACGGTTCTGCAAAAGAGGAAGTATTGAAGATATTGGTGTGTACCTTGAACTGGTTCGGGGACTTTTGAAGTTCTGTGGCGGTCGTTCTGAGAGATTGCACCGGACGAGAAATCTTCCAGAGCGTTGGATCGGACAGCAGGTCATGGCAATTTGCCACTTATGCGTCTGCCACCGAGAAGTCCCGATTTAACACCCCTGCGACCTCTTTTATGGGGTTATATCGGGTTCGAAATGTCCCCCTTCTCGTTAAGGTGTCTGTTCATATTAATTCATTTCGAACAATTCATGTAAATTATCGCGAAAACGGCGTTTTGATGCGATTTAATTAATTCGGCACGCAACGCGACTGGGATAAATCGGCAATTAGCGTGACGATAACGATCGTCCCCGTGGTTGTTAATAAAAACAGCCGGAATCACGGTCAGCGGACCGTTGCCATAATGGAGGTCATCGCCTTATCGTTCGCGTGTCGCTGATCCACACGTTTCGATGTTCCGCAATGCGTTTTGCGAGTCAAGAATGATAGCGTTCGAAAGATCGTCACGTACGACACGTCGCGGGGATTATTGTCTGCAAAAACGTCATACTTCGTCGCGAGAAAGTTGCTGAAATAAGATATAATAGAGGACAGACACAAAAATGAATGGAAAATATGATAAATCTCGCTTGAACGAATGAAACATTCCACAGATTGTCTCGAACTCGATCCAATCTCGCTTGATAAATTTTTCAAAAAAATTGCATGGAAGTCGCGGGAGCATAAAATTCCGCAGTCCACTGACCGTATACGGTTGCTATCGATCAGCCCGTTACAATCGCCGTTGGTCCTCGTAATCAATGGCCCGACGGAACACCTCGTCCGTAGCACGGGGAATTTTGCCTGGGATTGTACCGTTAGTCAGGTTCCCTGTATATCCCGGCGGAACGAGTCCGTTTTTCCAGACCGGCGATTTCGATTTCGTCCTATCCGGACGATGCGGGACACGCGTGAAAGTAGATCCGCGCGTCTTGTTTCGCTACGTGGGCCGGTTCCTCTTTTTCTTCTTCTCTTTCTCTTTCTCTCTGTTTCCCGTATCATAAATTATTCAACCGACGCGGAACGGCCGTGCTTTATTAAACCAGCGAGTCGCTTTTTCAACAATAAATCTGCCCCGACATTTTTCACCCTCCTGCTCCTCTCCTTCGTTTAATTAACGCACCGTAAGACAACCTGCGCAATATCCAAACTGCAACTCTTCCCCGGTTTATCAACAGAAATGTCCATATAAATTTTCCCTTTATTAACAAACATGTCTCTTAGATATTTGCATCATTTATTTTTTTTGAAATTTTTTTTTAACGATGTCATACAGTTTCTCTGCGATATTGTTATAAAGCGAGGGAAGACGAATCCAACGACTACCATGACCATACCCTTCCGAGCATTCAATCTCGAGATACTCGTGCCCGAAAACGTGAAGTACTTTCCAAAAGAATCTTTCAGAAACAAATATCTTGAGATCAAGTGATCGTACAGGTATGTTCATTGTACTCGTTGGATTCGTCTTCTAGTGCTCTACACTCTACAAGACTATCGAAGTGAAAATATAAAATTCCGTGAAATAAAAATTCGATGACCTTGTAATTTCATAAATACTTTATTCTTGCAATGAAAAGTTGACCAGTCGCGAAGTACTCGGCCGAAAGAATTTACACGAACAAACGCCGCTAGAAATCCAATAATGGAGCTTTGGTTTATTAGTCGCTGAGCTGTACGGGTTCCATTCAACGGACACCAGTTCTATTATTAGGATCGAATGCTCTCGGCTCGAGTTTTAAAACGATATCGATGTCCTTCCTTCACGGAGAGAACCCAGTTGCCATCGATCCCGACTACGGTGTCCGTCGTGGAAAAAAAATAAATTGAAAGATACACTCGATCGAGACAGCGAGAGCGTGGCACGTGAAAGTTTTCGAAAGATGTAACAATGCACCGATGCAACGGACAGGTTGCAGTCGTTTGCTCGGCCGTCTTTGCAGGAAGCCGATTTATTCGATTATACTCGAGATCAGAGAGAAATCCCGATTAACGCCACCTGACACCCAGCCCTAATGGGTTACACAACGAACGTTTAATTCCACGGGAAAAAGGCTCCGCCCTCGGTCTCTTTCTGCAATCATATTATATATGTCGTTTCTCACGACTGACGGGTTAACGAGCTTCAAGGTCGATTACCGGGAAAGGTGGGCTTCCTTCAATTTTTTCGCAAGATGAAGTATGTATCTTGCATTTCATTTACATACTTACACTTTTTTCAAAGGCGAGTCATGTGTAAAAATTTCAGAAATCTGCGTTCATTGTATTCCTGACAAAAAGTTCCCAAAGTCACCTTGAAATTCTTCTTTCCGCTTACAAATTGGAACGACTGCCAAATAAATAGTGCAAACTGTTCCGATAAGTCTGACAAACGGTTCCACGAAAGTGCCGCGGGTAAATGGACCGGCAGCAGCGGGGCGTGTCAATTTTTCCTCGTTAGGGGGAACGCCGTCGCTTTCACGCGTTATGGCAATTCGAGCGTGCCGGTCAGGATCAAAGGGAAGGCGGCGCGGCGGGTGCATTGGCCGGCGGTGTCGCGGCCCGCGGAGTTACCTGTCCAGAGTAACGACCAACGAATGGCAAAAGCACCTGGGGAACCACCTCCGATTTTTCTCGGAGTCCCGGTTCTTACGGCCGCGCGCGTCAGCCTGAAACATTACTTTGTCCGTGGCGACGCATTACCACCGCGGAGCAGGAAACAAGTACGCCGTGAGAGATTATTTATAGTTCCGTGGCGTGCACCGGTTAAACGCGGCCGGTGCCCATTATTTCATCAGCAACCGGACCGACCACCGTGTAACGAATAACGTGATTTTCAAGGGCCGTGCTCTTCTCTTTCTCTCCCTCTCTCTCCATTCCCCCACTCTCCGCTCCTCTCGCTCTCGTTGGTCACGGAATGACGTTACGGAGGACACTTTATCGACGGGAGCCCTGAAATGCACTGCTAAACGTCCCGACTCGTGAATTGCTCCGTTCACGCTGCGAGATGTTCGCAGAGTGTTGTGGCACGCTGAGCGACACTTGAACCAGGTCGCCTAAATATCGTCGTCGTTCGGCTTGTAGAAAAATTCTCACAACATGGTTACGCTGTTTCCAACCCTTGCCGTAACATTTCCTTTACAGTTACTGTGATCAAAACGTCTTTATTCCGAAAAATGTCGTAGATGTTTCATTTTATAATTATCGAAATGATAAAGATGCTTTCGTGGTAAATGATTAAAGCAATATTTTAATATGGACCGCACAAAGTTCAAATAAATTTAATCTGGTTATTTTTATATGTGTTGATGCTTAAATATTGATCAGAAACGATTCAAATTTGATTTCATCTGAAAAGGAACGCACAACATTCATATTTGTTAAACTTTGTTAACATCTTCATCGCGAGTCTGAGTCCTTAAAATACGGCGAGGGTTGAACCAGACCTGGCCAACAGTTTATAAATTTCTCTGTTGGTGCTGATGATGGTGGAATGATTAAGGGGTGGTTTTTTAACGGATCGCGTTTTACGACGATTTAGGAGATCGTTTTTCCCCTAACCCCCATCACGCTGTTCCAGCGAAGTGGACGATCGCCCGTGACGGGCTCAAGAACCGTGAACTTGTCCATTAGAATTTGCAAGGCTTCCCCACCTCGATGAAAACGTGCTCTCACCTCGGTGGCGAGGTTCTCCTCAAGGTTGTCGCGAGTGTTTCTCTGCTCAACCGGTTTTCGAATCTTTGCGTTCTCGCTCCTGTTCCGACCTGTACAGTCGGCATCATTAACCCCTCGGCTCGGCCAGTCAAATTGAAAAATTTCCAACAACATAAATCGAATGAGATTTCCGATAATTTTTGCCAATTCCAATCGACTCGAGTCAATCCACGTGAAAGAATTATAAAAGATAAGATAAGATAAAAACGGTCCCGCCGATTTTTCTATGAAAGTTTGTAGTTTATGCAAGAGTTTGCCAGGAGAAGAAAGTGTGCACAAGTGTTTGCACGATTGAGTGGTTTGTAGAAGCAGCTGATACCACTGTTAGCTTTCGATCGAAAAAAGAGAATGACGCGTACGATAACATCACAGGTTAAAGTTACTCATGCGAGAACGATCTTCCCAGCTCTTCGACTCTGGTTTTTCTCCAAATAGATAGCGAAATGATCAGGTTGACATTCGAAGGGACACCTGCCACGATGGCAAACAAGTCGATTCTAGCTTGTGTTAGGGGATGAATGGCACTCGAGCAAGGCTGGAAGCTTTGTTGGTTCAGCTGAGCTGACTCTAGGAGATAAATGGATCCGGCGTGTCGTCACCTATTCGGCGCTCCCGTAAGTAATGCGGTTTTATCGAGAGCTCGGTAACCATTTTAACCGTGGAAACGTGTTTGGCGCGTGTGGTTCTGTTTCGAGTGGTTTCAGAAAGTTTGCCATGGTCTCGACGACATGGTTTCCACGAGAATGTGTCGCTCGGAATATAGAAATTTATTTTGTTCACGTGGCTAGTTGATGGTGGAGACGGTTTAGGCAGGTTTGAGAAAGTTTCGGACCATTTTGGGTGAGACAAAAAAAGTTTGAACAACTTCGACTCTACCAGGCAATATTTATCTTCTCCCAACGAACGAGCCAAAGAACATAATTGTGCTCATGGTCAGAAACATTGTTGATAAATTTCCGCTGAGAACATCTGTTTCTTTTCGCAAAGTCCATTTTATAACAACAGCCAGCTCCACGTACCCAGCACGCGGAAGCCGATTATCTGATCCCCCAAACTTTCGGCGCTGCGTGACTGACGTTCACATTTCGGATTCGTCCGGGGCACGTGGCTGCCTGCCGACGCGATCATCGCTGCGTGATAATTGTTTTCCGGAGAGTTGTATCCGCTGATTCACCTGACCCGACGACCTGAAATTACTGGGCAGCTGTTATCGGCAGTGGGTACGCCACCCTTAATACACGCGGTCAATCACTTTTTCGTGTAACATTGTTTCGCAGACCAAATCCACGGATAATTGCACAATCCTTTTAATCGTGACTCGAACACAAAGTATTCTATGTAACGTATGCTTGGAAGTTGTATTAACATTTTTCCCCATATTGACGAAATGAAGATTCGAATGAGGTCTAACAAATACGAATGTTACGCGTTTCTTTTTACTCATTCAAATAAATGTAGCCGTACGAAAAGTATAAATTTTCTTTTCTCTTCTACGACGTCCGATGGTGCACGCTGACATATTTATTTAATGTGCTAAAATTATATATTTTGTAACAAGTTTAACATTGTCGAATATATGTATTTCCACCACAAAAGAATGAGGTGTTATAAAAAACGCAGTACATATAGGACAAAGCACCCAAGTTTGTTTAATTGTCGAGCAAAATCGGCCGGCACGGAACGTGACTGACTGTAAGAAAATGTTACGGCAAGGCATTCCCGGAGATAATCAAGAGGTAGTCAAGCGGGATAACTGGCTCGAAATTAAATTTTCCGTTAGAATGTTATCAGCAGGTGTCTGACTGGTGTTATCAGAAAAATGAGGGGAGGAGGAGCTTTCTTGGAACTTGACTATAACCGGTATATAACAAGAGAACACCGTGCTCAGTTTCCATTCTCGCGCGGTACCGCGCCGATTCCACGTGTTTTCGATCGCCGAACTTCTCGTTTGTTCGACAATATATCGGGGATTCGGGATTCGCGAGTGTCCTGGCTGCCATAATAGTACCAGCGTGTTGTTCCGGATACACCATTGTCCCCGATAACACGGTTTTCATCCGGTTCCTCGAGGAGTTTCGACTTTGTTCTCGTCGCATCAAAGCTGGTTCACTGTACCCCGGGCTTAGGTTAATTCTTGTGGTAACGCGTTTCCCCTCCTCAATTATAGTGATTTCGTGCCGGCGACGATCTCTGGTGGAACTGTGTCTCACTGTGTCGGGCAGCGTTTACGGTAAATTTCTATATTCCATTATTAGACAGCGGATGTTATGTTTAAACCATCCGAAGAATTTAAAAATATTGTTGGATTATTTTCAACCCATTATTAAGAAAGAATATAAATTTTTAAAATGTTTATTTTGCATAAAGATCTGCAGTCTATTGATTATTCGTGATTTCCAGCCTTGGCGTTTCTGGTTACTTGTTAGAGTAAGATTTTTTATAATTGGTTTTTATTATTGTTTGCAGTATTAATCCTTATTACTTTCGATAAATAAGGGTGAAATACAAGTTAGATTAGATAAGATTAGATTAGATAAGATTATAAAAATAAGAGCAATGATGGACCTTGACGCGCCTACTTTCTTTTTTATTTCTTCGCCTCCTCCGCAAACCGGATCAAACAGCGGATCGCAAAAACAAGATGGATTCTGAATCATTTACTTTCATGGTCGGGTCTTTCCTTAAGACGAATTCGAAGAAGAATTCGATAAAAAACTACTCTTTATGTTCTGACCGTGATGAGATTCTTGTAGACTGTAGACGATTATTTATAAAACAGCTGCATTTTTAAACTGGAATTTTATTTCTCGCAGGATGACTGAGAGAAACTATTTCTTATTATTTTCGTAGAGTCACGTTTCGTTGAGTCACGACCTTGTAGAGTTTGTATTTCTTTTTATCCCCACTGTTTCAAATTATTTTCATTTCAAATCATTTTTCAGTGAAATAATTATAATAAATGCCACGAGAATGATTCAGAAGCAACTTTAACGAAGGTTAAAAATAAAAGATACAATCATGTAGATGACGGTCGAGTTGATAACAGTTCTCCTGGGAAAGTAGTGTGGCGATTTTATTTTCCTGGAGATCGGTAGGCTCGATGTGCGGAATAACAAGCCCGTTATTATTAATATTACTATTACTCGCACGAACGAGAGATAAACCGACTCGCGAACATTTTCTATCGATCCTTGCTCGCAATAGCAATCGCAAGCTCGTTGGTCTGGAAAACGAGGCAGAGGCCACGAGGCGATTCGTGGCTAACAGCCTGTAGAGCTCGTGGATCGCGTATAAATTGTTATTCGATCGTCTGGCCCCTCGACACGGATAAACAGAAATCAGCTGCCATCTTGTCTACAGACAAAATTTTTTATCTTTAAGAATTTCTTCCTGCAAAAATTCAAAAATTTTCCAAGGCAACACTAAATACTGCTACATCAGTAATGTAAAAACATCAATAAATTGTGCAGTTTAGAAATCGTACATTTATGTAACCTAATGGCATCATGATTGGTGACTATTAGGTTGTCGACTATCCTGTCAACCCCTCTTCTATTTACACAATTGCGTCACCCTGTCAGAATACTAGAAATTGCGAAATATTAGAATACTGCGAAAAAAGATGTCATTAACGTATAAACGATATTCTATGACAATTTCTGCACTTACCATTCATAGACAGGCGATTATGATCACTCGTTTGATAGATAGCGTGGTATGATTCAGTGCGTTGAGTCTCGGATGCGGGACTATCCGTTTACGTCAGCGTTTATTTTCTTTTTTATCACAAATAAAAAGCTCAACAATTTTTACTCGGCCATTATGTTTCCAGTATGTGGCATTGACATCTATTCACTAAGAATATCTTCCCATTCTCTTCTATCGTAGTGATGATGTGTAATTAGCACCATTAGTATCCGAGATTATTGCAAAATAGCTCTAAAGTGTTATAAAAAAGGTATTGTTTAGAGACACTGACAATGAGAAGAGACTTTTTCATCTTACAATCATGAAGTTGCTTCTTTATTCAAGCACATATCGTAATAAAAATTCACATCTAACTAAATACAAACTGTGTGTAGACAATTAAATCTTGTACGTTGCAAATATTTTAATTCAACGTGGCAGGCTTAAATGCAATATTGGAGAAGTCACGTCGCCGGCCGCTAATGTATTCTAATGCACGGCAACGTCGCTACACGATACGCGCGCACGCGTGCAGTAATAACCGACCGTGTAGGATAAATTGCCGTGCATTTTCTCTTTCGGGGAAAATAAGTGGCATCGATCGTTGGTAATTACCGTATAATAAACGGCGATGCTAACGTCCGTAAACGGTATACCAACGCGTTACCGGAAAGTGCAGTTAATTATCGCGACCGATGGGACCCGGCCGCGGCCGTCTCATTTCAACAGGAAACATGCGATCTGCGAATCGTCTTTCCTCTTACACATTATCTTCTTACTTCTCGTCGCTGCATCCCCACAGTTATTTTCCTTCTTCAATTATTTACTTCAATACGAAACGTGCATTTTTTTCGAATTCTTGGAGATTTTCAATTTCATTAAACCTGTTCGCAGAATCCGGAAAATCAGAAAACCACAACTAACTTAATGATATAAACGTGGTACTCTGAAAACTTCAATATAAAATCGTGAATTTTGCGCTTCCGGATTTAAAAAAAATCGATTTTCAAACCAGAAATTCCGAAATAATTCACTGTTGCGTGTGCTGTTGGGTAGAATGTTCCGGAATTTTTTCGTAATTTTTTGTCGAGCGGAACAGAAGAGATACAGCGTAATTCATGAAACCGTGCTCACCCTATAACTCTTGCGAATCAAACGATTCCTACAAGATGACTCAAGTGACGATTCCTTATCGATCGCGCACAACACTGTTGATAAAAGACAATAGACTTAGAGTCGAAATCCCTGCATCAAGTTCCGAAAAACAGTTATCTAATTTCTGGGAATAATAAATCCTGAACGACACAGCTGGGGCCGTTGACGTCTCAGTCGTCGCCACGGAAAGCAACAGCCCGAAAAAAGGAACGAGAAGGAAGACAGAGGCTCGAGGAACAGTTTAATCCCGGCGGAGGCCTAAGGCACACAACCGCGATAAATCCGATAGGGTATACGAAGAAAAACCGGCGGGTGAAATCCTCGGCGGGCGCGAAGTGCTTACAGCTGCAATAAATCTGGAACGTCTGGAGTGTAACGTGTCTACAAACAATGAGCGCCGGCAAAAGGTAGCAAAAGCTTAACTTGGATCGCCATAAATCTCTGCCAGTTGTGTTCGCCGGGGTATCAGAACAAATTAGCAGGCTGGCTGCGTCTTTCCACGCAGCCGTCGCCGTCGTCGTTGCCCTGACATGCCCGGAAGAGTGTGCGTGAGAAGCGTGATCGAGACACCTTGACACGAAAGAGATTGTGTGATTCCCCTCCTGTGGTTCTGGGTTAGGTGGTTTCGCAATCGTTTCCAGCTGGAGACAACGAGTCGCGGAAAAAGGGCGCCTATCACGCCTCAAGGATATACGTTTTCATTATCGCATTATTACGAAACTACTCTCGGTTCAGTAGCAGTCGTCTCAGAAATAAAGAGACACTGAGAGGTCGATCGAGACTGCACGGGCCGGCCGCGATAACTCGAGAAATTGTACAACCCGGTTACATCAGCCGGCAACAACCTTAGACTGATGAATAGACTGTGGATCTTTATGCATTTATAGCTTCTAACAATTTTAAAAAAATGCCGGAATATAAAAGTCTACAGAATTTAATACGATTTTTATTTATCCCAGAACTACAAAGATTTTACATGATTCCACTTGCTTAAGGTTAGCTTACAAAAATTGAAAATTGCATAAACATCCGCAGTTTACTGATGAGCGATCTCCGCGAGTCTGCTGACTTTGGATTGCTACCGTATCCGGAGGTACGCGATTTATAGCTCTTGGAAAGAATTTCGGACCTGCGTCAATTTCAGGGAAAAATTGTTGTATTAGGAGACCATGATAGCGAATGTTCGAGGATGGAGGTTCGAAGGGGGATAATAAGTCGGACAAATGGTGCCTATATAACTAATATCCTAAACATTCATAACAAGAATATATGCAAGAGTTCTACTTAGACTTCTACTGCAATACTGCAGGATGTCTCTTCATTATTTGCGAGGAAGACACACTTGAACGAGACATCCAGCTAGAGGTCTCCGCTAGAGATCCCACAGGGGTTGGGAGCACCATGAATGACTACAGATGCCTGTATAGGCATGGGAAACAGGGGACTATGGTGTCGGCTCCCTTAATTGGGCCAATTGGTACTTCACTTAATGAACATGTAATCGTGTTGAGTGGAGCAGGTGCTGGCTGGCGGCAGCTTTGTTCGCAGGGCGCCGCGCGCCGTGCCGCGTCTGAACCGTTGAGAAAAGATGGCACGGGATCTGTTTGCTATTGATGCGCATGGAGACTGAATAATTCAGCATCTGCGTGCCTAATATGAGTTTATTGAACAGCGAATCTGATTGACAATGTCTTGTGGGTCTAGGTGTTGCTACGGGTGGCTTTCTCCAGTTTAATTGTCTGAGGTAGACAAGAATCTTGTAGTCCATCTTCTTGAAAGTCCATGCAATCTCGATATCCCCAAGCTGCAGAAACGTTTATGAATCTTCGACGAAAGCTGGCCATCGGGGGCAGCGATGTCCTCTAAAAATTTCATGGCAGGTTCGAGCCGATGTCTGGTGGATAATGTATCGTTGGGGGCACGGTGGTCGTTCCCGAAGGTGTCTACGACGACGAGGAATCGCGCGTCCCTCCGTGTCTGGGGAACGTTCGTGCGTGGCGCGCGTTACCGTTGAATCATTTAAGCATTGTCGTCGCCCGACGGAGTAGAGCAGTCCGAAACGAGTTCACGGACGTAAAGCAGAGCAGCCGCAGCCGCAGCAGCGGCAAGCGGGCCCCCCTCGATTGAAAGGTGGGATCCACCGCCAGCCGCGTACGTGACATAGATGCGCACACTTGAAATGATCGACGTTAATGGCCAAACGACGCCGAGTTACGCCGCGCCGGCGGTCACGGGGCAATTTGAAACGCGGAGGCCTGACCGGGACAATTTGTCAGCGACCATTGTGTACCGGTGTGTACTGTGTACTATCGATGACTGGTGTTTTACGATACGTTTTTGACCATCAGAAAGGAAGATCTAGGTTCCAAGTCAGTCTTGATTCCTTGGAAAATAGCGGACGGCGACGAGTTCTGGGTTCCTGGTAGCCGGGATCCATGTCATCTACAACTCTCGGGCGTCAGCTGTGGATGCCTCATGCTAGGGAATCAAGGAGTAGACCACTTCTGAGATCAGAGATTGATCTAAGCAGAGTTCATATCCACGAAATTGCAAAAATTATAGGGAATGGAAATATTCTAGGTCGGAAGAATTGTTTAATTTTCCAGTTAAAATAGCTCCGACTGCAAAGCGTTGAGAAGGTTGTTGCAAACGATTGTTGTTGCCTTGGAGTGTTTTTGGGGACTAGAGTGGCTATGCTTGTGGCTCACGTATGCCATAGATTCAGCTGTAGTTGACGAACACGTGGAAAACAGTTTAGAAAGAGGCTCGAGGGCCGTGGCAAATGGATTTTCGAATCGATGGGCTATTACGTCGGCTATAGACACCTGGAGTCTAAGGTTCTATGGTGTCAGGCGGTATGTGCCATTCTATCGACAAAACTCTCTCTCTCTTTCTCTCTCTCTCTCTCTCTCTCTCTCTCTCTCTCTCTCTCTTGCGGTGTGCAAAGGCTCTTGGCTATTAAAACCAGCGACACGTCGAGAAGCGTGCACAGGCCCTCTAAGCTAATCTAGAGATGGGTGAGATGACCTGTATTCATTCGGTTCTATCAAACGACCTTGCTTTTGCATCGCGGCCGCGTTCACGTGTCGCAATTTCCTTAATACCAGCCCAACCGCACCGCACGCCCATGCATTGTGTCTAAAACCGTCTGATAACGCTTTTCACTTTTTTTTTGTTGTTGATTATGCTTTAGACAGCGCGTGGTGACACAGTTCTTGACGATTAAAAAGAAATTGCTACAATAGCGGGCCTTGGCGGATTCGAATCGTCCTGGAAGCTTCGGAGAACACGTTTCAAAGTATAAAATACTCTAGTATTACGATGTACTATGGAAAATGGCACCCCGAGGCAAATGAACGGAATGAAGACACATAATTCTCGTCGTAAAATGACGTAAATGACTCGACAAATGACGGGTGAACAAATGAACGGGAGATAGTGTGACGTGTGACGTCGGGAGGATGCGACAAAGTAACTGTACCGGCGCCATTTAAGTCAGGCCGGCCATCGTTCCCGGAAAAATCGAGTAGGTTCACGAAGCGTTTTGCAACATTACTGAAAATGATGGCCGTGTAATAACACGGTGATGGCCGGGCTCTGGCTCGACCCGTCCCATCGGGAAAAAAACTGGAGATCGATCGAAATCCTGAGCACATCGTGGTCGTGGAAAAAAATAAAAGATCGCGTAATCGCCGACGGCGATCGTCCGAAACCAAAAAGAACCGAGGAACACCGGCATCAGATTTCCTCGGTCTTGTATCTGGCCACTTCTTTGTCTTTTTTTCGGTGAGAAAATCGAGGTGTAGGCAGGTGGTTCGTTGCGCAATTCCGTGTAGCGGGTGTCGCGAACATCATATTCCGTTACGACATCGATTTTTCCATCCTGGAATAATATTATACTATGTTAAAATGTATCATAGTTAAAGAATCATTCCTCAGGATCGCTTTTTAACCAGTTTATACACTTTTTACCTACACCCTATATATTTTGTTCGATATTCCCCTTTTAGTCGAGACACCCTGTACGTTTAAAGTGCATAGCTAAAGACCATAAGACGCATGGTTGATTCGTGGAAAACAGGAATCGCGACGTATAGTCGTTCGAACTACCCAAGTTTGATTAATTTTAAATTCCAACGGTTCTCTACCTTGAACGGTTAAATTTAAATTAATAACGGTCCGATTGGAATTCCAAGGTTCTAATGCGATGCACTATAGATGCAGGCGTCGACTGCGAAAAATGATATAAGCTCAATGCTCAATATGTATAACAGTGTGCAGTTCTTTCAATTTATCAAGTATTGCAAGTATTGTATACATACTCGTGCAAAGAAGAAAATTAATATAGAATCGAATTATTCTAGGCCGGAAGAAATGTTTAATTTTCCAGTTAAAATAGTTCCGAGTATGAAGGCACTCGGAAGAAAGGTACCGAAGAAAATTTCTATTCTGCAACAAAGTCCACTGGGGCCAATAGAAAAAGCATTGTCACGAATCGGGACAGCACGGATTTTAATTAAAACGCCTTTGGGAGAGGGGAGGGGGAAGTAATTGGAAGTGTATTTATGTGGAACGCGATGTAATTGCGTTTTGATATTGCTCAAATGATTTCCCATGGCGCGGTACGTTGGTCGGTCGTAAATCTGCGACTTTCGAAAGTGGTCCAGGAGGGGCGGGGCGAGGATGGGTGGTGGGAGTCCCCGGAATATAGACAGCCCGGTTAATCGCACGAAAAGAAGAAGACACGTGGGAGGAAGGGGAAACTTCGCCGTGGCTCTGTGCAAACTTGCGAGGCTGATGACGGTGCAGCCGCGCCGGTGGCCACGGGGAAAATCAATGCAATTGTTGGTAATGCAACCGTTGGGGTCTCCTCGATTGCCTTGCAAATGCACAAGACATCGTCCCGATCGAGGCGAGCATGGAAATCGACGGCTCTGTGGTAATCGACTTTTACGGGCTCGTTAGCTTCGCCGTTTGGAAATCGACGCTGGGACCGTATCGGTGCCGACACGCGGAAGAAAAACTCGAATTCTCTACTGATCACTAGACTGCGGATCTTTGTGCAAAATAAAAATTGTCTTCATCAATTACAAGATGTAGGAACCATATAAAAATCCTTGTATATCTTTAATAATTTTAACCTTTAGTTACTCGCATGAGGTCACGGTAACATCGATGTCTTCATAAATGCGTAATTCTTGTCAATCTTCCTATCAAAAAATGTTAACAGAGACCTAACTAATGCAAATAAATAATTAATTAGAACTAAAGTAGTTGTTTTACTTGAATTGAAACATTATTATATCGGAGTCCTACAAGACCCCATGCGAGCAATTTTGTATGAATCGAGGTGCGAGTAACTAAAGGTTAATGACTTGATAACTACATATAAGACTTATTAAATCGTCTTAATGTTTTTTCTGTTTTCATTTACATCCACACATTTTTGTCATAAATGGATAAAATCCGCAGTCTACTGGTCACGAAAATCACAGAAAATCTATAGAAATTGCATGATGTCATTTTTATAAGGCAACGCATGCCAGCCATTTTTACAGCTCGACCGGTTTAGCGTTAAAAAGATAAAATGCTAAAAATTCTGAAAAAATTGTTCAAAATGATAAAAATAGCAGCAGACCCGTCATCGATTGCTTATCGAACGCGAGAGGGACACGTGCCGTTGACAGACGGAAAATCCGAGCCATCAGCGATTCGGCACTCCGTATCAATTTCGGTCACCCACCTACGCCTACTTCCGGAAACAGCCGGATGCACGACCGGAAGTCGTGGGTGTGCTGTGGAATCGCGATCGAGATCGAACAAACGTAACTCGGCGGCCATTGTCCTCGCCGAAATCTCCGCAACTTCCTCCCATTTTTGTCTGTTTTCCTAGTCACTTCAACTTTCAGGTTTTTATTTATTTATTTTATTATTACTAAAATGTTTAAAAATATGCAGTATGGTATCTACGTTTACACGTATGAATTTTTTCCCACTGGTCCTATCTCCCATCTTCCCATACGGATCTAGATTATAAATAAGAAATAATTAAAGCGATTATTAAAAGTGATCTAACAGTCAGAAATTCTGTTGCGCCTGTATGGGGGACTTTAAAATCACCTTGAGCCGGTTTTAATGGCTTTAAAATTCTCTCGAGCGCGTTTTAATGACTCGTATAATTGTCCTATTAAATACTGTACTCCCCTATCTATTCAAATCAGCCAACAGGTTGCAATATTCTTGTAAAAGTAGAAAAGAACGGAGAAGAAAATTGAGAGAGATAAATAATTGGTGGTCGGGAGGATCAAGATGTCCTTTGTTTCGCTGTTCCCTTAGAGGGGAGGGGTGGGAAACGACGCCATTTTTCTTGTAGCAGTTTCCAGAACGTTCAAGCCCCATCGTCAATGGCTTTTGTCACACGCGGTGTTTCCGTTACGAGCGTTCTTCGGAGAGCGATCTCTTTGTTGAATGTTACGTGAAAATGAAAGGCCACTGTAGCATCACAGACGCGAACCTTTGGCTCATGTGGAAAGGTCATGAGATGGCGGCTGCTCGTCGGCCAGGAGCTACCGTACACACGCCGACTCTTTAATTCGGTTCTTGATTGCGCGATTATCGCAAAGTACAATTTCATTTCTATTTAAATTTCTTCATTTTCATTCTTTCAATTTTTCTGCGCTTCACAAAATTCATTTTATCTGTTCTTTAAATGATATTGCATCTTTGTTTTATTCACTCGCTCGTGTAAATAATTTTATGGCATACAAACACGTTAAGTAAATTGCAATACAAATTTTTTCTTACCGGTACAACATTATTCAAACAGAATATTAAAAATGAGTACCAAATTAAAATATTGGTTTGGCAAGAAAGTAATTCCGGCATTTTAAGCGATGAACTTTAAACAATAAAATATTTTCTTATTTATTCTTTTTGGCGGAAGATCATCGAACAAAACGGAAAATATCTTGTTCGTTACAGTTCATTGCTTGAAATTACTTTGTTGCCAACCCAATATTTCTTAGCAGTCCAACGTTATCGAAACAGATATTTGATCGAATAAAATAAATGACGAGGCACGCTGTAATTAGGTATAAGGGAGCGATTATGTAAGATGAAAGAGGACTGGAAAAGATTCTTTGACGACGTGTCGGCCGGCATTAATTGGAATTATGTTTGATTATGACAGAGTGAAACGTTCAATTGCCGTACGTAATAATGAGTGGAATAGTTGTGCGGTTGGAGTTCATTTAAGTCACCAGCGCGGAGCTGTCGATTCAATCAGGCGATCGAATGACTAGGCTCAAATAAGCCGGCTGGAAGATAAACGGGAATAGGAACGGGACGGGGACAATTAATTAAATAATTCTTATCGGCGTGTCGCATGAACGGCAAACATTGTACTAAATAAATTTGCAGTACCGTTCCCAGGTTGCTTGATCGCTTCCAACGGCTTTAGATAGCCGAATGAATCGTCGTAATTAACTCGCGACGATAGCCCCGTTACGAAATATTTCATTTGTTTAATGACGCGCGACTGTGCCATCCTTGCGTTAATGAAATTAGGCAAATCTGCTGTTAATTAGCGTAGATAAAAATAGGTCGAGCCATCGCTGGACTGGGATTATCCAAATTTTCGCCCTGTTATCGTCCCAACAATTTATTAAAAAATCTATTCAAAAAATTGTCCGCATCGATTGCAAGAAATAGAAACTTAATTCTAAAACTAATTAATCTTCCGTTAATGATTTTAATACAGGAGAGATCATATATTGACATGTTTAATTTTGAAAATTTTTCAACAATTTTGAATTTCATCTAAGAAGAAACGCGTAACGTTCATATTTGTTAGACTTTGTTGAAATCGTCATCGCAAGTCTGATCGGTTAAAATACGATAAGAGGTTAAAGAGAGGCGCGTTTATGGTAGACGGTATTCCGTCGACAAATTGAAACGAACAATGAATTAGTTATCGTCACGAGACAATATCATGATTCCGGGCTGTTCAGATGATTTTCTGGCCGTTCGTGGCCGGAGAAGAAAGTTTCATTGAATTTTCTGGGAACGAGGAATAGTTCCTCGGCGTTTCGTAACAGAATATTACCCGGTGTTTGGTAATAGAGTTATTATCAGGTTGAAAGCTGTCTCGTGCATCGGTTGCGAATTCCCCCTTGGAAATGTAAAACTGCCGGGGAATTATACGGCGGATTGGTTGTTCCATTCTTCCTTAAAAATCCGCCAGCCTCTAATTCTCTCTCCAGGAAGAATTAGTACCCGCTGGATTGATCTTGCTCAAAACCGTACAGCCACCGTCGAGACTAAACTCGAACGTTCATTTCAGACGTCGCGATTGAACTTTTTTATTTTTAACAAACTGGTTAAATATATTAAAAAAGAAACAGATTAAACAGATTTATCTACGGATGTGTATACATATACAATTTTATTTTATCTTTCAAATTGTATTGCTTTAACAATTTAATGAATATAAAATATATTAGTGAATACATTTGTGCTCATAATTACGAAAGTGGTCTGAGTCGTGTATTTCTCGTTTCGAGATACTTAAAGGAGAATTACTTAATAATTTTCACTTAGACCACTTTCATTATGATGAGTACATTTCTATCCTGCAACAATTATTCAAACGCTGAAAGCTGTTCTTCAGACAACTCGATGAAACCCGAATGTCTACTTTTCGCTCAGAGTGTACATTTGAACTTCCCGCGCGGTCCAGCGGATCGATCGCGGGAGTGGTGCGCAATTTGAAATTCAAAATCCACTAGAATACGCCAAGCCCCTGTATTACCTATTAATTATAAAACAATTCTATTTGAACGACCGATCGGCGAGCCATATTATCATATAATAAACAAATTATCGTATAATATATTTATGGAGGATAATCAGTCCTGGAATATCATTCAGAGTCAATACATATTGGCCTGATCAATCAGGTTTATGGACGAGGAGCCGACCGCAAGGAAAATAGATGAGCACGTGGGAAAATACGATATTAAAGCCGGGCTTGGGTGGATGGGATGCGAGTAAACACTCAATGGGGGATGAAGTTCGTAAAAATTCCACAAGTTCTAACCCATAAATGTGTGAATGTGCGTACGTCTGTGTGCACGTGAATAGGAGGAAGAGAACAGCACCATAAATCAAACATCCTTACCAGACCGAGAGAATAGGAATGTTTGCGAATGAGCAATAATAAAATTATATGCGGACGGTTGGCTCCTCGATCGAGCTTGCAATAATGCAAAAAATTGCCATATTATAGTTGAAAGTACGGACCCTTGCAGAAGTCGAATATTTATTTTCCTATTCTTCTGCGAATAAAATTATTATGAAGTATATACATCATAGCCAACATTTGACGCGATTTCGTTGAAAAACAGGGGATTCCCAGCATGGCTCGCGGTGGGTGCAGGGAGCTGAAGTCAGCGAGTGGAAAAATGCGACGGGAACCGGAAGGCTCCGGCCCGATAGAGGGTATTGTCACCGGTGGTTTAATTATCGACTTTCTTTAAGAACTCGACCATCCGTTTACTATTGATCGGGGGGATTTGCTGGCACAAGATTCCGGGGTTCCGGGGAAGGAAGGGGATGGTTTCTCATTGGATTCCATTTTTTTTGAGGTCGTTGTAAAAAGGGATTCGAGGTGATCAGGATTTGTTTGAACATCGAGGAACCGATTTCCGAGAGAAACATGCAGCGTGCATTTACAGGAGCTGTAGTCCAAGACCTAGATGACAACGGGTAGCAGGAAAAATGGCCGTGCCCGCGACCGGGCAGCTCATTCGCGCAATAAAACGCGTCGCGTGTCTAACGGTCGAACAATGAAGCCATTGCCATGCACGCACGGAGTCATTCATGCGTGGTGAGTGCACCGACACCGCGCCGGGGCAAAAAGATCGAGCAACCGGCATGGCAGCAACGTGTCATTATCACCGGTCGCTCGCATTAGGCAACAAGCCGCGAGATTTTGTCATCGAGGCCGGTCCACGAGATCACGATTTACGTTTCGCCGTAATATAGACGTCGTCCGCTAAAATCGACGTCGTTCGCTCGGCAGGATTCATTAAAAACGCTGGGACAAACCCCTAACGAGGAGCCGTCCTTCTTGTTAGGATTTTTTTAAAACCTGGAAGTCATAGAAAATTTCTCTACCGAACTGGAAATTGGAATTTCTCAGATATTCGATGTGGGAAGGATTGTTTTCGAGGCTGACGGTTTTGAATAGTGGATATGCAGGCATCTAGGGCTTTCGGGAGCGAGGGGGTCACGCCCACTTGGGTTATTGTGACCAAGGATATTAGTGTTCTATTGTAGTCGACAGTAAAATGTCACAGTTAGTATGTGAACACTGCTTTGAACTGTTTCAAACTCTGGACGCGATAGGTCTCGAGATCACGCCTACTACGTGCTCGCCAATCAATGGGAATGGACGTTCTCTTATCCGAATGAAAATAGAAACAGTCAAAGTACAGAAAGATCATTATCCACACCCGCTTAGGTAGTTTAGGACATGATTTGCTACTGAACCACGCCCACTCATGACAGTCTAGAAAAAGTGAGACAAACCGAGAACAAGATAGATTCCTATAAAAATCCAAGGATAATTCGGAGGATAAAGAATCTCCTTTTTCTGTGGTGTAATTTGTTATCAGGTGACGCCCACTTTCAGTTAAATAGGCTACGCCCACTCAGAATAAGTTGTAGTCCTAGAGCAATCTGTAAACAGGAGTCAGGATAGACAGTTACCATCGTAATCAGACTAGGAAGATGTATGGTGTTTTTTGGCCCCTGCGGGCACTCCGAGTCGCTCTCTGGGAAAATAGGGCCTACAACCCATGCTATAGAAATGTAGAGTATCGGAGCCCGTCTGACGATTCGGATATCTGTTCCAGATTCGAGACGGAAGGAGGAGGAGGAGAAGGTCGTTGACTGGTGCAGCCATGCTCAGATCCTGATCACGGAGCAGCACGGGCCCCTGAGGGGTGGCGAGGAGGCGGTGGACCAGGGGATCGAGGAGGAGACGGGTGGTGGAGCGGTAGCTGGAGCGTGGACCTGGAGAATGAGCTTGTTCAGCATACTGCGTAGAAATTGGGCACTTCGGGTGTCGGTGGTGCTCAACATCTGCGTATTGCTCTACGTGTGCGCCCACTTCGGCTCCTCCGGGCCCTGGATCGAGGAACCGCCGACGAACTGGGCGGCGCCGTTACAAGCCGAGACGTTCGGCGCCGTGGACCTCGTGAACGGGACGCAGAAGGGCGCCGCTACTTATGAATCGGCTGTACCTGCCACCAAGGATGCGACCGGGAAGGGTCCACGAGGCGGCAACACGACCAGCCTGGCCAGGGCGAGGCTGGTTACCACGAGGCCGACGCCCAACGAGGCCAAGGGCGCCGCCTCTGTTGACAAGAACGATCATCAACGCAATCAGACGGTAAGCTGGCTTATGATGCCTCGAGGTCGCTCGAACGTCCCGTCCCCTCTTTCTGGGCCGTCTGCAACCTATGTCTCTCTCGAAAAACCCGCTCGATGATGCAATACACGATCATAAGTAGACTGCGGATGTTTATGCAATTTTCAAGTTTTGCAAACAAATTTGAAGAAAGTGGGACCAAGTAAAATCCCATCTGCATTGGTAATAGCTTTTGTAGATCGATAATAAATAAAAATTTGATACTCCAACGTTTTCTGAACATTTTTATAAGCGTTTCTTGAACATTTTAGCGGCCTAGATTGATCTTTTATCTAGCGCTTTTCACTACTGAAAACCCCCACCTTTGCATTATCGAGAAATGAGAAGGCGCATCCCGCACCCTTGCAATCCTGGAAAAACGAGTCTACACCCTCAAGGTCCAAACTGGCACCTGCTTCCGTTCGCCGTTCGATTCATCGTTCGGCGCAAATTCGGCGAAATGTTCAGACGTGTACAAAACATTAGGCATCCGCTTTCCGCGAGGAATTCGAATGAATGTCTTCTGATCCCGAGAGGATCGAGGATGCCGGGGCTAAGTGTATATACGAGTTACTGAAAGATTCAGCAGCATCAGACAGCGGCCATTACCGAGTCTTTTCTCCGTTCGAAAAATTACGTTCGCATCAACCGAGTTCAGCTCTCCTGCGCCGCCGCGCCGGAGCTTAATATTTCAGACACGAGGAGAACGGCGCACGTGTGTGCTCTCGCCCGTGCAAAATTCAGGCAAATGCTTTTACCTGGGGGGGGGGGGGGTATTTCAATGGGCTCGCAAATTTCCGGATAAGTCGGGGAACAACGTTTCGGCTCGTTTGGATATTTCCCGGGACCAATGAATGAGATCGTTCATGCCTCCCGGTCTCGATTCCCAATGCCTTTTTGCGAACGAGATTTTTGTTTGAGGACTCGTGGCAATTCTCGCGATTCGGTAATCGATTCAGTACCGATATATTTAATCATCTAAACAATGTTTCGAATAATGGTATAGCCACTTTTAGTGGCGCCTTAGAGTCGCTGTTCGAGTGCTGAGAATAAAAAAATTTGAAATTTATTGAAAATGTAATTGTTAATCTTTATCGCTGCCGGAGAAATTTGTACGGAGCTCCTCCAATCGCGTCATCGTGTTACGCGAGTTTACGTCGTCAAGGGTCAACGGTTAATGGCAACAACATCAGCAAAAGTTTACAAACATTCTCGTATGTCTGAACTGCGGCAATTAGATTCATTGTCCCCACTGACCTCCATGACAGGAAGTGGCGGGTCGCGTGTCTGTTATCGCTAAACTGCAAACCGCAAACATGTAACTTCATAGTAGAGACAGGAGATATACAGGGTGGCCGAGCAATGCCCAATAATATACCATTACAAGTATAGATGCCATCTAGCACGAACCTAACGTGTCCCAGACTGCGGATCTTTATGCATTTATGTGAAGAAATTGGCTGGGTGAAATATAAAACAGTAAAAAATTAGAAAAATTTCAGAATACCGTAATGTTATTTTTAATGTAACGAAGTCCTTATTTTATTCCTGCTTCCCAGAATCAATGCAGATCATTTTTATTTTGCATAAAGATCCGCAGTCTACTTATAACCATTACTTAATGAACATGATAATTACATGTTAATTAACATGAACGATTGCTCTGTTGTCAAGGCGAAGAACACGAACGTCCGGCCAACGATGAGCTTGAAGGAGGCCGTGTCCTGCAAGGAGAAGTCTCTGGAGCCAAGAAGGGCCCAACGTGGCGACTACTGGGTCCTATACAATTACGTTCCGATGAGCATGGCGGTGAGATGCTGGGAGAGCGTGACGTACACCACGCACGCGGACTACACGTTCCTGGACAATCTAGAACCGCTGCTGGAACGTTGGAGGGCGCCGATATCGATTGCTATGCACGCTCCTGGCACAGACTTCTCGGCGACACTCGACGCCATCAAGTACTCGAGAAACTGTGGCAGCCCCCTGATCGCCCAGCTGGTCACCTTCCACGTTTTCTTCAGCAGCAAACACGTGCCAAAAGTGGTAAATAGTATCCTGGTACTTGGCCCCCTCCTAACGAAGGAAAATCTGTAGGCTGCTAAGATCTCTGCAGATCCTTAACACGCTTAGGCATAGATCTCTGCATTGGGCAATGCTAAATGCTCCTATCTCTAACACTTAGCCCTCTATAACCAGATTGGCGTATTTTCCTTTATAAATTCTTCACAAAGCGATTTGTAAATCTGTCACAGAAATCTTATACTTACCCCCATATCAGATTGGCGTATTTTCCCTTGTAAATTTTCCACAAAGCGATCCGCAAATATGTCACAGAAATCTTTAGTCTAATGATTGCGGCTGCAGGAAATACGATGGAGAACCTGTCGAAAAATGCAGACAGTGCTCTAATACGTTACGTTAGGCTCTACTGAAATAACACTTGTCCCATTCATGTATTCCCATTGTTCGGTGTTCACAATGTGATTATCTAAAACACGCATTAAGAGAAGAAAGTGTTCCTACAAAAAGTTCAGAGTTATTACATCACTGAATTCTAATAAAGATTCAGCTCATTGTCGTGTAAACGACTTATTCTTTCTTCTTCGAATCGGAATAGAACCATCCCTGAAATGAAAGAGAAAACGTTACAAAAAAGGGAATATGAAATCTCGAGCAGTGCATTTTGCAAGACGCAAGGCCATCGCGTTCTTTCACGGCAAGAAACATTGTTCCTCTAGCGAGACTTTCACGGTCGACAGTCACCGACAATGATTTCTTGCGGATTTTTCCGGTGCGTGGACATCTTGTTAATCCTTCGCTAGGAAACAGACAATTCCCGCGACAGTGGTCGGGGGGTATATAACATTGAAAAGATTGTCGGAAATTACTTGTAAAGATAATGCTAGCGGCGTCACGCACGGGGGAATGCGCATACCGTGAAGAATCATGGGAGGAGCAACTGTTGCGGTGTTAATTGAACATTTCCACAGTTCACGGATGAAGAGAACCGCCATGGATGAAGTTCTAGAACGAAATCGTTGGAAATCGCCCGCCGATACGCTGAGAATCGGTTGCGGTTGGAGAAGGCAGATGAAATCTTGATTTGGATACTTAGCTAGACCATTAACTTGAAGATTCACTTATGATTGAGTGTAGCTACTGTAAAATTCCTAGATCCTGGAATTCTTTCTCCTGTCGTTATATCAAGTTGAACATACCGTCAGGATTAAATTGTTAATTAGATGCAACGTTTTCGTCATGAGAGTCGTTGTTTGTTAGCCACCCTCCAGGTAAAAGTTAGAAAGGGAAAGTCGACTGTCGGCAACGGTATCGAGTGACCAGCCCGGGGAAACACAATACAGCATTTCTTGAAAAGTGGATCAGAGGCCGTGAAAGTATCAATCAGATACGCGGGTAACTAGTTAGCAGCTGGTTAGTGATACACATTTATATTCACCTCTGTTCCACATAGTTTCCCTTCTTTCTTCACGGAAGGCGTCTCTTTCTTAATTACAACTATTAACGATTTAATGAATTGTACGCGTACGGAATTGTTAGGCCCGGATATGGACCAACTTAATGACAGAGTTTCGTCATACAAAACTGTGGACACGAGAGCTGCTTTCTCTGCCTGGTGATTTCTTAAAATGTCTATAATGGCAAACCGTTTGTCAGACAAAATTGCTTGTCTGTGTTCAATGTGCAATCAATTCTCTGCGTCACATTCTCTTTCGTTCTGAACTAATTGGTTAACGTATACATATGTTAAACAAATGCACCTCATAAACATACTTCCGTGCCGTTTGAGTAATGCCAATTGGTTAATAAAATTTGATGTGCTTGTCATAATTGTTATCCCTTTGCCGTGTAATAACGAGTCAGACTCGTGACGAACACTTGAGTCTAATAATAATAAATGTAGTGCGCGGGAAGTGTCTAGCTGCTCTACAAAGTAGAGCAAGACACCCCATTGAAATGCCAGGAGATTTTCGAGAATTGCATTGTCTAATGATTTGCTTAATCCGTTAAAAATAGGTACCCCCGAGCGAGAAAGTCATGTCCGACACGTACAACTGCACGCTGGGGCCTCCGTGGGTGAACGTCACGCTTTCGAAGATGTATAAAAACGAGAAGAAGCTGCTGTACCCGGTGAACGTTGGCCGTAATATAGCGCGCGAATCGGCGCCGACGTTCTACGTTCTCGCCAGCGACATAGAGCTCTATCCGAACCCAAATTTGCCGGCCAAGTTCCTCGAGATGATCAGGAAGAGAGACCAGCCGGCCCTGTACAAGCCGAACCCGAAAGTTTTTGTACTGTCTATCTTCGAGGTAGACGAGAAGAACCAGCCACCGAACAATAAAACGCGTCTGGTGAGTTTGTGATGCATTCGTCAAGACCCCGAACGAATGTAACCATCTTTCAGAATGTTGCTAGTCTAGCTGACGACAAGAATGGCATGAATTGCATGAATTGCACAGATCATCGCAATACTATTACGGCCTTCACGTTTAACATTTGCGCAACTTGGAAGCTTGATAGCAATTAAATCGAAAGCAAAGTTGCGGAGTGCAACGGTCGCATCCGTTAAACAGCACGAATGCGAGGGTCGTGTGTAATCAATGGCGCTTCCTTTGACCGTGGACCTTGATACAGGCAATTAGTAGCACAGCTTTGCCATTAAACTTCGTTCAGCATCACTGCATAGTGTCTCTGCGTATACTCAAAATATAGCTGGTACTCTATCCGTATTATTTTTGTTTCCCTTAGTCGCACATGCTGAAGGCAAGCTCGGCCATTCCTTTCCACAAGAAGCTATGCTCTGGCTGCCATAATGTTCCTCGTAGCAAAGAGTGGCAGGAGGCCCCAGAAACCGCGGACCTCCACATTTTTCACGTTGGAAAGAGGACAGGCAGCTTTGTCCATTGGGAGCCAATCTTCATCGGGACCAATAACGACCCTCTGTATGACGAGAGGCTCAGCTGGGAAGGGAAGAGCGACAAAATGACACAGGTAGACTCCGGAACACTTCTAGAACCTAAAACTCCGCAAGCATTGGCTTGAATGAGGTTATAGGAATCAATTTTCTGATCTTATCCGGAACCTCTGTAGCCTGAAGTGACTTTGTACAGCAGCGGAGGGACTATTTAAGCTGCTAATTGTAGTGAACAGACTGTATCCTCTCAGGCTATCACCTTTAACGCTAGGTTTACATGACTTCAATCACTTCTAGTACAGTTAATAGTAAGAAACAGCCCGGAAGGCTACTCTGCCTATCCCTGAACGCTCAGACTACCTTCTCAAGGTACCATTAGTACCTAATGGTTGTATTAATATCCAACATTTTAATTCAGGGTTACGCGTTATGCGTCCTCGACTACGACTTCCTGATCCTGGACAACGCGTTTCTGGTGCACCGTCCCGGTATCAAGATCTTCAAGAAGGACCCTCACCGGGAGATGCTCACGGCGAAGACGAACGCGCTGATCAAGAAGATCATCGTGCCGGAGCTGAAGATCCTTTACGGAACGCGGAAGGGTTGCGCTGTGTAGCCCGTGGAGAATCCGAGGTGTCCGCAGGTGTCCCCTGGAAAAACGAATACTACACGCGGCAGGCTTCTTCAGTTTCCAGATCCTCTGTGAAACAGTGTCGACAAGAGCCCGAACAGCGTTCATTGTGATTCACAGACATTGCCCTATAACAGGCATGAGCAGTTCGTTGCTCGATCGGAGGCATTCTCAAGGAATACCCCCACTTTTCCCGCCCGTGCGTCTCGCTCACCGTGGTGGCCTTAGTGCTCCGAGCCGCCACGGGGAGCGAGACGCTCGGGCGGGAGAAGTGGGGGTATTCCTTGAGAATGCCTCCGATCGAGCAACTGCTCATGCCTGCCCTATAAAGATGCCAATTGAATGGTGCCGAAAGAGAGAGAGAGAGTATACACATGTTTGTTGATCAGTCTAACCGTGAAGGGGACGACTCCGCTCTTCTTCACCTTCTTCAGCAAACTAATCGTTAGTTCCTGCGACGAGTTACATGCCACTCCTTCGTTTCTCATCACCGACTTCTTTGCTAGTACAAAAGCGCGATGGATAAAGACATCTAAGCTAAAGACAGAGAGAGTAGTGCATCCTTTAAGGCACTAGACTCGCCTCCTACCATATTGCTTCTCGCAACTCCGCTATGTGCTGCCGAATAATGCAAATTACGCTTGCCTTGAAAACGTTTGCATTCAAACGGTGGGCATTTTTGTCTGAATTGAGACAAAACCGCCCCCACCAGCATCCGTCGTTACTATGGGTCACTTTGGGAATCTTGCGGAATGGTTTGAGTTTGTTATTACAATAATACAATCCTCGTGCACGTACATGTATCTAGAGGTGCGTGAGCGCGCAACCAGATTCACGCGCGAGAGTCTAGCGTCTTAACGGAGCGTGCAACAGTGTAGAGATGTTCTTCAAAGATGTTCTCCCCCGCTGCGAAAGGATTCCACTGTATTTTTCAGCAGAGACTCATCGAGATGATGTACATAGTAGCGTTTCAAAGTAGCACCTTCGTGTGTACAGCTGCAACGTTTCCTTCTAGCGATTTTTCAGTGTGCATTTCTTCTCATTCCACGTTTCTACTATCTTTCCGAATTGCACGAGATAAATGGTGCGCTCAAGGTAGTTAGTACCAGTGAATTGAAGGGTAGATCATGCTCATCGAATTTTTACGATTTCATCATTTCTATGAACGTTGCTAAATTCGCTAGGCGAATTACCTTGAGCAGAGCGATGTTGCTGCGACGTTTTCAACTCTTTCTCGTCTTACTCGCCTCACTGCCATACCTCGTTTCCCCGTCGAGGGACACAAGCGTAATCTTATTGGTTATTTATTCTGATTTCGCTGTAACACGATGCATTTATCGTCCGCCTGCTATCGAGAGCTCGCAAGTATCGAGCGACGAGGCAATCGGGGCGCGCGCAGTGAAGTTGTCATTTTCGAATCTCCCGCCATTTCTCCCTCCACTCGCGGCGGGAAAGTCAAACTATCGATCGAGAGAAGCCGCGGAAATATTTTCGAATTGTTCAAGACTGAGGAACATTTGATACCCGTTGCGACCAGGGACACTTTATCCTATGACTCTTCGATTAACGAGCATCCAGTCATTAGTTGTTTAACGATTCTTTAATTAGCGTAACTAAGGTGTATTTTCGTTTACACACATTTTTTCTTCTATTACTGACGAGAGAATCGGTGCTTCCAGTGATTCGAATCACTCGTTATCGTCGAAAAAAGAAAGTCATTCGATAAATCGTAAAGGGTGCAATCACTATGGATCGTACGTCTCTTTTATTCCAATCGAATCATGCACGAGACGGAGCTTCGCGCTGATCAGACAGGGCCGAGAGGTTTATTATTATGCGATTTTGCGTCTCGGGTAGTATCTTGGATCGTGTACGAAAACATTGTAAATATATAAATATTATATACACGCTCGTAAGTGTAAGTACACGAGCACGATTGTAACTGATACTATTTTACACGGAATAATTAGGTATTCAAACTGATGAATCTCTGCGTAACAACCGTAGACTGTTCGACGTTCCAAAAATTCTGTATTGAAATCAAAACGAACATCGAACAAGCTACGACGGTTGATGCGAGTGAGATAATTAAGGAACCGGTGTACTCGAACAAGTCCAAACTGATGGCGCTAAGCGAACCATTGATTTACAAGTTTTGCAAACAGCACGCACCAGTTTTCCGTTTCCCAAGGAATCAAAATGTTTCTCAATGGTGTCGACGCCATACAATGCACAGATTTATAATGTATGTACGTCGAAACCATTCGTTTCTTTTATCTCTGCCCCGTAATCAATTTCAAAGGCTAGAGGAATACATATAATATCGATAAGACTTGAACGACAATTTAGAGTCAGTCTAACGAAAACCCGTAAATAGAAAACACTGACTCGAATTTTTGTGTGATAATCTTAGGGCACAAACTAAGTGTTACTTCTGTAATCCTGCTTCGCGCTAGCGCATCATTCTTTCACGAGGACCACCTCTGGCTGAATTGGTTCGATCAAAGCTAGGTCTACGGAGTAGTGAAACTGACTTTATCAAAGTAACAACAGAGAAATCAATTTGTTCTTTACAATCTCAATAATCGTAAATTAACACTAAACCTACCGAGCACTAAAAGCGACTAAAATGTTTCAGCCTACAAAAATGACGAGGCTTTATTTATTTAGATTCTGATTATTTGCAATTTTGATTATATTGTACAATACGTGCTTGGATAAAAAAACTTATTGAATCAATTTCCACGTAAGCAACTTCGTAATTTCAATAATTGTAGGATGAAAGGTATAAAAATACTAGAACACGCCCTGTAAACCTAGCGTTGAATGAACAGCGGTTCCAGAAATTATTTTACGCTAATCGTCAGCGAAGAAAGTTGTTCCGCTTCCATACGTAAAGTATGGAATTCATTCTTTCGAGAGGGGTCAAGAAATTCTGAATAATTCCCAACGTAGTTGGCATAACAATCATTTTTGTCAGAGGTGGTGTCGTTATGTAGATACTGTTGAAATATCTGAAAAGGGAACGCGACTCATTGACAATAGATTGAGTTCTGGAAACGGTTCAATTGGAAAAGCATTTTATATCGTAATAGGAATAAGTTGTTCGGGGAATTGAATTTGTGGCGACGTCCATTCACGTGCGAAAGTATTCATTGAACGAACGGATCATTTGTTTCTCCGTATACTCGTGGCAGAATATAAACTCTTCCGACAGGAGTGCGAGTTCCTTTGGTCGTCTTTTGCCACCCCCTTTTTAATTTATCGGGGCTGTGCAAATCGTGTGTAATAATTGCTCGTAAATGATAATGTGTATTCTGTGCCTTATCGTCTTCGTCTCAATGTGTATGCGTGTGGTATTTGAGACAGGTGTGCGGAAAAGAGCCGACACGGAGAGCTAAGCATAATAAGAAACATACTCGAAGGTGAAATAAATCACTGCGGTGATCGATATGTTGCGGAAGGACAAGAAGAAGAAGAACAAAAACAAGAAAAAATGAATTACATTGTTAATGTAGCAGACTTTTTATGCGTACACTTTGTCTAGTATGTATTTAAGTCTTAAGGAGGAGATTAAGTCCATTCACCTTGTAATATCGCCTTTGACACTGTAATTCATTTTTACCAATAAAATATTTTTCACTGATTTATAACATCTTCAGATTCACATTTATTATTATGACTGGCCCATTTGACGAACTCATTGTACAGATATATATATATAGACGTATATCTGATTTTTTCACTATGATACGCTTTTTTGTAACGATGACATAAATGAGGAGAAGTCTTTCAAATTAGCTGAGAAATCCTGTTGTTACATTCGGATCCGTTTGTTGTTCGCTAGGTTACAGTGAATTTCAATTACTTCTTACACTGAATTTTATCTTTCTCGACTGAGCACTTCATCGACAAAGTGCTAGACTGCAAAATAATTATGGCATTTCTATAGAAAACGATAAGAGCACGTCGTTGTGTGTATTGCGATTGTAAGTACTGTAAATAATAAGCCACTGTGTTGCTTGACGGTACAGTGTATATTATTCTTGTACATTATCAGGCTCTTTCCCGATTAATCTTCAGTGAACGATTTCTTCTTCGTTCGGTCTCGTTTAGCTGTTGTTATTCGAGAGATTGTGAAATTACATGAAAATTTTCACCCCGTTCCGGAAACTCTGTTTGCGAGAATAAGGATAAATGTTTAGGCTAACGAGTTTCAGAACATTTTTATATACATAGAATATAATTGTACGCGGTCGGGAGTATCCTATTGTTTTCTGCACTCTCAGATTAATTGTCGTTCGCCATGGACATAATTGTATATGCGAAACGATTGTTTCAACAAAAAGGAAAGTATCTATTATTGGTATAAATTAAATCGATATTTAGCGTGTACATGAATGATGTGTAATATATGAATATTTCTCTTGATTAGGAAAACAAGACGTAATATGTGCGAGACTGTATGTATGTACATATATGAGTATAACGAATGTCTGCGAGTCGCGTGAGAAAACTGACCTAACTCTATCCCTGTACATATGTAAAATTGTATTTTTCCAAATAACAGGTTAGAAATATAAGAATCGTTTAAGTAACTCGAACCCTCATTATTTTAAACATACCTCTATTTCACGAATTATCTGTAAAAGAACTGTTGTGGCTTTTTTTGCAATGCTGATACAAAGATCAAAGTGTACAGTAAATTTTGCTGGGGTCACGAGAGATCTTGAGATACAATCGCAGGGTTGAAACATTTCTTACAAAAAAGGTAGCGTTTAACTAAACCTACCATCACCAGATTTTTCATTTCACAATTATTGAAATGATAAAGATACTTTCGTAGCGAATTATTCAATAAATCGATTTAGTAGTGCGGACATTATAATATGAACCGCGCAAAGTTCGAATAAATTGAATCTTGTTATATTTCTACTTTTAAAGCTCGGTAGGTTCAGCGTTTAACCGAGGAAAGTAGCTACAGCAAAGAAGTTTGTATATTTCACTTTATTTAATTAAAATATACAGATTTGAAACGTGATCACACATTTGTTCGAGTTCGCCTCCTTCGACCTATGCTTAACCTGAGATAAACCACTATAAATTTTTTTTTGTCGCTCGCTACACGTTCCTGCCTCTTCCTCTCTCTTTCATACACACACACTCTCTCTCTTTCTCTTTCTCTCACTCTCTCTCATACTCTCTTATTCTCTGTGTGTCAATGATAAATTTTATTCTTCTTAATTTTCTTTACATCAGCTCTCAGAAAATACTTGGTTTTTCTTCACGTCCTATATAACGAATTAATTTGTTTATATCTAGAAGCGCAACCAGACGGATCCCTTTCGTCGCTCACTTGTTCTATAATAATAGAATAACTCTCGTGTTGTATATAAATAAACGCTAGCAAAGATTTTTTTTATTTCCTTGAATTCATCTCCTAAGAGCTTAAATCGTCTACGCTTCTTTTCATCCTACGTGTATATAGACCATTCGCATGATATACGTGTGTGTGTGTGTGTGTCTCTGTTACATATTATACGTATATGTATAGATATGCTATATATTTATATGTATATACAGTGCCAACTTGCATCGCATGCACCAAGAAGAGAATTTTTGTTTATATATATATATTTTTTTATCTATATATTATATATAGAATTATTTCTTACAAGCGAGGTCTCTTACACCCTAAATATATTTAATCTATGAAGACATGTAACACTGATTTACTATTAAAATTAGTTAAATAGATTTACTTCGGTTGATCTCTTTCTCTCTCTTTCATTCATGCACTTTCTCTCTCTCTCTCTCTCTCTCTCTCTCTCACTTTCTCCGTTGCAACAGTGAAAAAAGTGTTTTGTCTTCTTGGTCCATGGTATATGAATACATTTTATACATACATACACACATATATATATATATATATACACACATTCAATAAATGGTAACTATTGTAGGCACGTGTCGTTTATTTCATTTTTATCATACTCTCTCCTATCATTCTCCTACTCTCTCTTCGATATAGAACTTAGAAATTCATATCTCTGTACTGTCCACAATGAAACGTAAAAATATAAAAATATCTGTAAACTCATACAAATGTACGCCTTTTTTTAAAAGTATAGTTCGCTCCCTTCCCCCCACGAACGATCCAAGAGCACAGTCAATTTTGTTTCATTGTTGCCCAAAACAATTCTTCGTTTCCTTAAAAATCTGTAGTCAAAAAAACGTGCAACAATGCCCTGCTGCTACCCAGATCGTTCGCATTTGTTGTAACACACAATTATCAGAAAAAAAAGAATAAGAAAAATATTCAGCCTAAATTTGTCCTGAAGTACAATTCCGCACTGCGCTGTGCGATCTCCAAAAAATGACATTACGCTTACATTAACGCTACACAAGTTGAAAAATCATTGTCCTAAAAGAAAGTAGGGGGACGGGGGTGAAATAGAAAATAAGGGGAAAACAACCAAACCAATAGGGGACACTGATTAACCGTTAAAACGTTCATGTTTCTTTTTAAATCCTCGTTTCCTCGTCTCAACCATTTTTCATTAAAATGCTCTAAATATAAATCTAAACTTTGTTTTACCGCGGTATAGACAGTCGATTTTTATTTTCTTCACCATTGTCTCGCGCCGGTAGCGGCCACCATTCAAGATTCATTGTCGTATGTTTCGTAATGCGTAAGTGAACAATTAAATGCCTTGCAACGTGATAGGTAGCAAAAATTATTATCACGACTTTTGTGCTGTCTTCGTACAAAGTGACGCGTATTATATATAATATATAAAAGATTTCATGATTTCGAGCGAATCTTCAATGGCCACTCCGTGCCGAGCCAAAGCAGATTACGTACCTACGCGCTAAATATATTTTAACCATTTTTCTTGTTGTTCTTAATGTTTGTAACCATACTCGAGTGCAAGCGAAACGCATTTTCAATAATCGCTTTGACGACTCTCAATTTACAATTCCCTCAAAATATCGGTTCCTCGTAGATCTATAGGAATCATCGTGGGGGTCGGAGGAGAAGATAATTTCTACAAATATACATACGCGGCTCTGTCGCTCCCTTAGATATACAGTCGTTCTTCTCGTCTATGTATTATCACACATTTTTATACACATATATGTTCACGGTACTTTCTTCGATCAACGCTTCCCCTTCGAACTATAGTGAAATAGTCGAACGCGCAACACAATGGAAAAAGTCTCTACCCACACACGCCATTGATTTCAATTTGGCTGTAGCGTTTTCTCAGAAGAAAAGAAAAGAAAGAAAGAAAACAATGAACAGATGACTAACCGAAAAGAAACGGAAGAGTGAGATGATGTAAAACTGTTCAGAGAAGTTCAGAGAACCGTACAAGTAAAAACATTACGATGAAATCCACTTTAATGCAGGTCAACCATACAAGTTTTATTGGTATCGATATTTATTGCTAACCGTTAGCCAGCTGCTCAAATTCGAAGAAAATATTTCACAACCTTTTTTCATACTCTTTTTGCTTGCCAGTGACGTTAAAGCTGTACTGAAACGGTGAATTCGATCAAATTGGTCCGGAAAAAGGCCATACTTTCGAAAACTGGTGACAAACCCGACTGGACGGAAATATTGTCCATTAAAAAGATTCTTACGAGAAAGATTTTCAGCGAAACGGGTAAAACACAAATGTTTCCGTATCGCTAAAAATCCTTCTCGTGAATATTTGTTAAAATAGAAGAACAAAGCTATTTCCAAAATTTCCGGCCAATTGGGTTTGGCCGGTTTCCGGATGTGCCGCCCGGAAAAATCGTTGTTTGTGAAATGCAATTGTACATACCCTCTGCGGAGATAGAAAGCAATAATACGACCGATAAAACCGATGAAGGGGGTTAAGGGGACAATAAATACCCCGCACAGAAAAAAAAGAACAATAGTAATTGACGGCGCGCGTTTCTCCTACCTTACTTCCCAAGGCGTTTAATGCGAGATCGCGTGCTCAGCGATCGGGCGCTTGGATTATACGGCGATTTGACTCTTTTAGCCATCCCGGAACTAGTATTACATCCTGTGTTGGTCGGACTGATCGTCGAACAGGTCCCGCTCCCGTTGTTGTTGTTGTTTTGCTTAATTCCGGACGACAACGAGGCGGATCTTACTCGGCTCGACTGCAGGAACCCGTTGCTGCTCGACTGCTTCAGCTTGCTCGATAACGAGAGCCGATTAGGTTGTTTCACTAGGCTGTACTGATGTATGTCTACGTTGCGCGATCGTAGGGTCTTCACTGGCGTCGCGGCGATGGTGTCTGACCTGGAGGAATACACGAAAGACATGATACTGGGAACGAATCTACTTGCTTAAGAGGTTGAAGACTAGAGGATGCGTACCTGAGCCAACGTTGCGGAACGGTACTGCTATCCGATGAACCTATAATAGACATAGTCCGACTTATCCTCCTCTCGGTGCAGCCATTGGACCTGTTGTCCCACTCCCTAGCACCCAGACTAGCAGCCAACAGTTGTTTCAGCAGGCCTTTGATGGATGGTCTTCGAATAGCCTTCACCGGTGTCACTTTCTTCCCTAAATTCCTCTGGAAGGTATTCAAAGGCGACAACCTATCCTGTATGGGCACGGTCGCAGCATTGCCTGGCGAACGAGAGATGTTTGACTCCGTACCAGGCCAACTGAGGCTACCAGCTGCGTCCTTGCTGGTCTGGTTCGCAGGATCATTTTCATCCACAGGGTTCGGCCTATCTTCGGACCTTGTCCTCCTCTTGAAACACGGCTCCTGTAACACGCATGTCTCCTCCACTGTGCCAACTACACTTTGCGATATTGCACTATGTCTTCGCTTCGTACCGACAGCACTACCCGCCGTTTTACCCGGCGAGTTTCTAACGTCTTCGTCCACTGTGTTCCCGGCTATCTTTGTACTACGCGGCTTGAACCACGACGGGTTCACATACGTTTTCGTCGTCGGCTCCGCGGACGCGGCCTCCGCAAGGCTGTTTCGCGAGTGCCCGTTCAAACTGTGCTTCTTCCTCCTCGCGTTCCTCGCGTCTGTTCGCGTGCTGGAGAACAGGGTCTGCTGTTTGTGACGCGATCCATTCAACATGTTCCTGGCCATTTTGTTCTCGTTCGCCGGAGGACTCTCCGACGAGACGCTGCCCTTCTCCGCGGCGCCGCCATCGACGTTCGTGGAAGAACATACATCATGACCCTCGCAAAAAAATGCACTTTGGTGTATCACGTTTGAGTCGCCAGCCGCCTTGCTGTCCGTGCTCTCCGTTGCAGGAGACTCCGAGTTCGCAGCAGCTACGTCAACTTGGTCGTTGGTTACTTCCGGTTGTTTCTCACTCGCAACCGACTGTTCTTGATCGGCTTTCTTCGACGGACTTGTCTCTAGTTTCTTATCGTCTACGTCCACATCCTTCTCCGCTATTTCGTGCGATATCGTTTCCGTGAACTTAACGTTCACGTCCCCGACATTCATGTGTCTTACCTCGTCTCCTATCTGGTGACTTATGTCCAGGCTATCCTCCAGCTTTTCTTCTGGCAGAATCTTCTCCGATGTCGCCTCCTCTCGGCTATCTTCGATTCTGTTGCATAATTCCGATTTCTGAAGGTCGATGTTGTGGCTCGGTGTTGGCGGAGCTCTTGGTACGCTCAGGGACATCGAACTATAGGTAGGCTTCTCCTGGTTCTCTGCTGAGAGTGTCGCCGCAGGGCTATGGACACTGCGATGCGCCATGACGCACTCCTTCTGGCTCAGTAGAACCTTTTCGAATAAAATTTCTTTGTTAATGTACCCTTCCGGAAGAGATATAGCTACTTAAAATCTATGCTTAAAAGTATAAGTTTAAAAGTATTTAGAATTAGATTTGACTAACTCTGGAAAGTTAATGTAACCTTGATACTTTTAGCGAAGATACATACTTCGCTTCGAGACGGTCCAGGTGGATCTAGCATCAGCGTCACGACGCTCGTGTTGTCCGCGCGTAGTCTCTTCTGCGACCACCTCTCCAACGCTTTATCCACTAGGCTTTTCGATGGGTTTATCCACAACTGAACGTTATCGGACTGCTGCTGGGGAGAAATATCGAAACAATCAGTTAACCCATTGGATTCGAAGCAATTTGAATTCAGAAATCAAGACATATCTTTCAATCTAGAACGTCTTTTTTACACTATTCAAATGAAATTGAACCTGTTTTCTCGTACATTTGGATTTTTAGCAATTTCTAGAATACAGAAGGGTTGAATAATTTCAAAACTGTTTCAAACAATGATATGGCAATTTTGACTGGTGCCCCAGAGTCGCTATTAGAGTGCGAAGAGTTAAAATGGCAAATTTAAATGAATCGTAATTTCCTAAACAACTTTGTTGGATCATACCCCGTTACACGTTTGCTGAGAAGCAATCAGATGCTTCTCATTGTGCCTGTCCGCAGCCTGAACAATGGCCACAGCACTCTGTGGCGTCAACATGTTCCACAACCCATCTGTTCCAAATATAAGGCAACGATGTGATTCAACGTCAATCGCAACTACTTTAACATCTGGTTCGGGAGATACAACGAATGTATTCAACTCGGAATTGTAACTCCACAGATCACCTACAAAGAAAAAGAGGAGCGTTTTACAAATGGACCACTTAAAAAGTACGGGGAGTATGTTCTAGAAGTCTAAAGGATACCTAAAGACCTAGCAACAGCGAGGAATGGAATCTCATCTATGTGAGTCGATCTGCGTACAGGCCCCTTATGTCCGATACGAGGTCTGTTCCAAACGACTCGGGGAACTCCAGATTTGCTAACAACTTTCCCACCGGACTCTCGTATCCTCATCATCTCTGGTCCGCTCTCGGGCTTGTGGTCCTTGGTCAAAGCTTTGGCTCGCCACTGTGGATCTCCGTCCACCTGGTAGCCCAAAATAATAGCAGAATCGCCAACATGACCGACGTAAATCTTGCCCTTGCGAATGAACGCTATGCTGGCGGTGGTGCCGGCCGTAGATGGCAATCCGGAGGCGGTTCTTGGCCATTTATCTGAAGGAAAAGTGAGCGCCTGTGAATACGGAAAATGAGCGACGACACTCCCGAGGAATCATTTCCCCAAGGTTTCCAACGATTCAAAGAAACAACGGGGAGCATAACGACGAAGGAATTCGAATATTCTCTTTCAACTAATTTTTCCCGAAATTCCGCGGTTTCAGGTTAGCTCGTGTTACATAACCTAAATTCTAACCTAATCGGGCTAGGTGATGGTGGGGGAAATACGCGGGACAATGACAGAAATCGTTTCGGGTGGCATCGATACGGTGCGGTATGTCTGCGAACAGGTTCGAAACGGGTCGGGAAACGGCGGGAAGAATCTTGCGAGGGGAAATAAAAAAAACCCGAGCAGGAAGTTAGGGCAGAACGGTGATATGGTGTGACGAGCCTCCGTGGGTTAGCTTACCGAGCTCCCGCCACATCGCATAGTGCGTGCTCACGTATCCGTCTCGGATCGCGCGTAGCACGTCCTCGTCCCGATCCGACCAAAAGTTCTTTTGCTTGACGATCACGTTCATCAGGTGCTCCTTGGCGTAGCTGGCAGCTTCGCCACCGCCGTGGCCGTCGAAGATCCCGAAGAACGCGTACTCGAGGTCCTTGTCATCCGGTGTCGATTGAAAGGCCACGCTGAACATGTCTTCCATGTACTTTCGACCGCCCTGGTTACAGTGCCCGGTCACCCTCAGGTTAACCCCGATGCTCAACGGCATGATGGCACAACACTGACGACGGATCCCGCGGAGCCGGGTCCCTACACACACACCACACGCACGAGAAGCTGCTCGCTTCTCTCTTCCTTGCTCTCTTTTCTCTCTCTTACTCTCTCTGGTACTCTCCTCTCCTCTCCTCTCGTTCTATGAGCAGCACTCTCGTCGAGACTCCGAACTGAACACGCAGCACACAGCACACACCACACGCGACAGACACGGTTTCCTCGGAACCCCCTTTGGCTCTCACTCTCTCAGCAATCGGTCGACACGTACACCGGAACGGAAGCCTCGTATTTACTGGGCAGGTCCGCCGCGCTACGCTCGAGGGACGCACATACACGACGAACGATCATGGCCCACCAGACCACCACAACCACACTACACAGCACAATGACGTTGGTTGGCTGCCTGCGCGCAACCCAGCCCTCTGCCCCCCCCCCCCCCCCTTCGTCACCACAATTCCAAGGGGTAACGGAGGAAGAGGGACACCGTCCTTCCCCCTCTCTACCTCCCTACCCTATACAGCCGCGTCCACACACTGCGCAGAACGAAACCGCGCAGCCTGCGAACAAAATTATACAGCGTGGTGCACAAACGATGCACCCAAAAATTTTTAATTTTTAGATTTTCGAATTTGATCGTAATGCGGTATATTCGATAGCGTACATAAGAAGAAGTTTTTACGCAAATTTTCAACTCTTCGTCATGCCTATGACAATAGTTATAAAAGAAACTCGATGAACCGAGTTCTTCCCCCACTTTTGCCGTTTAAACGCGTCTAAAAATTTTTAAAGAAATTTGATATATGTGGAGTATACAGTTGTGCATTTGGGAATTTTTTCAGATTTTTTCGGTTGCAAACTCCGACTGCGCATTGCGCAGAACGACCGCGCGCTCTGGATGAAATTATACAGCGCGGTACATAATTGTTGCGTCTCCTGAATTTTGAATTTCTGAATTTGAAAATTGTAATTCACGCGCGAAGGCGGCGATGAATAAACCACGAGGCACCTTCGATGTTATCGAGGAATGGGGCATTGCCGGTTGGCGATTAGGCGCAAGAATGACTCGCACTGTGTGAACGTAGCTTACGATTTCACCGTCGCCCGGAAGTCCCGACGGAGTTCTCGAGGATCAAGCAGAAAATTTTGGAACGGTGCATTACATATATATTTCATACTGGAGACAAAAAATAAGAAGTGTATCTTATCTGGCAAGATATTAGAACCAAATATTATCTACAACTTTTACGGAATATACATTTGATGACACAAGAATATCAAAATCAATGTAATAGTAAAAATAATTTAAATTTGGTGCATTACTCTAACTTAGCGCAACAAATAAATATAACGTTCTCTATGTTTCATGTACTAGGTAACTTGCAATTAATTACAAAAATTCAAAAATAAAGGCTCCTTCACACCGTAGTTTTTCCTATGCTTCATTAGATCCCTGTCACACCAGTCAAGAAAGCGTTGTTTTTTTTCTCCTTTCCGTTGGCATAATTGAAAATCGGATTGCACTCAGCGTTGCGTAACTACATATACACATTTCCAGGCGAGTAATTGAACGCAAAGGTGATGGCTTTATTTACTGCTTCTATTTCGGACAAAATGGCGCGCGTCGTTATATGAATATGAATGTTGAATTTAATGGTTGCATCTGGGATATGTCACACAGTGACGGCTAAAAATCATGTTTACCAAATTTAATGAACCGAGGCGAATTTTAAGACTTTTTCGTGGTGACTCAAGGTCAAAGTTCAAGAATTGTATTCGAGTATGGGTTTCTTGTATTTGAATAGGTTTTGCCGAATTTATAAATCACCCGCCATTTTAATTAGAAATTGGATCAATTGTAAACAGATCGAGAGTCGTCGATATTTTGCGATACGATAATCCTTCGAAGTGTCCTGTTTAAAACATTATAGTTCCAGGATAATCTAGGACAATAGAAAGGGAATAAGAAAGACACGAGAAATAAAATGTTCGCGGCAACTCGATGCCTCTTATGGGGTTAAGAAATGGCGCGCCATTCCAATTATCGGACAACTTCAAATTGTAGATTATATTAGGTATTAAAATGGCGGCCCTGCATTGAATTTTAAATCAGCTTTGTCGTTTTATTCGAATCCAATCTCCTGATTACGATTTTACAACTACTTTTTACAACTGCCCTTTATTCTCTTCATCACGACACACCTATTGCATACGATATTTATAAAAAACAATTATTATAAAATAAAAAAATTGAAAGTTCTTACAACTTAATTCTGATTTCAAAATTTTCTATTTCTATGAAAACGAGTATATTTTAATGAATCCCAAATAAGCGAAAAATTAATTGAACGTTAAAGGATTGATCCGATTATGAAAAAAAAAGATGGAAGGTCAACTTGAACTCAAGAGACTTACGGTAATACTTGCACTAACATGTGAAGGTATAGACAAGGTATGTTGGTAAACGACGTTTGCTAATTTACCAGCGACAATCGAGCGGTTGGAATGTTAATTAATTTTCGAAATGATTTTTATAAATCGGTTCAGGGGTTAGGTCTGGGTTCATAAAGGCCGGGTTTGTAAAGACCAATGGAAGACTTGTTCGGACGTGTCGATGATTCATCGGATCAGACGTCTCAGTCAGCTGCGAGACATCGATGAACAAGCACGTGTAAATACCCAATTGTCAGATATTATCTGTTGTCAGAAAATAATTAGCAGAGGCAGCAACTATAGAAAAATATACTCCGCCATCTAAACAACAAGCATCGCGAGCTTCATTGAAGATTTATTGTGCTTAGCATTTTCGTGTATTTATTAGCACCATCAAAATTATAATCCTTTAATTACATTCATCTCTGTAATTACTGTGGCACAGACTGTGTTTAATACACAGAATGTGTATTAAAAAAAAGAAACACATAATCTCCATGAAAATGTGTAAAGGAAAATCGTTGGACTGATTCTCAATTGAATTGAATAACAAAAATCAAGTAAAAAAAATCATAAAATCATGAAAATCATTCTCGGCAATTTTGAAGAATATTTCAGCCAATATGGATGAAGAACAAAAAAATGATCTCATGTCCCAAGGCAGGAAGACTTTCTAAAACCAGTGTGTACGCCCCTAGCGTCGCAAGCCTGCGAGAAGCGTTAGTGTGAAAGCGCCTTAATGCGTTTTTCCACACCGTTTTTCTAATCTTCATCTTTATCAACCCCTCCGCTACGATTAAGTAAATACCCTTGGAATCAGCCTAATTCCCTCCGACAAAACGTTCCGTTGAGAAATAAGAAAAATTCGAGCCTCGATTCATATTTATTCTCTACGAAATTCGCTCGCGTCATGGAAAGAGTCGTCCGTGGGAGTTCGAAAAACATGGATTATCTTTGCGCCTCGCTGAACGTTTTAACGTTCTCTGGCCGTATGTATTTCCAACGGGGACTATTTCCGTTGGTTCTATTTCCATGAAACAAGGGATGGACGGGTTGTTTCGATGATCGGCCGATTCGATTTTCCGCGCGGGAAGCTGGTACGGGAATTTCCAGAAACTCGCCTGAAACAGCGACACGGTAACATTACCTCGGTTATATTACGCTCACCGAGTGAACCGAGTCACCTATACAGGCTCGCATAGTATCGCTTCGGCCCCTCGGTCCTCGTCCCCCTCGCGTCCCGCGCTAAAAACACGCCCCCCACCACCGTGGAAACTTTTACCCCTTCCCCTTTCTCCGCCGCCCCGCAGCTGACAACGGAGCAGCCTATCAACGGTGGTGCTATTCATGCCGCGCATCTCGGCTCACGCAGTTGCTGCGTTGCCACGTTTACTACCTCTCCAGCCGAGAACTTTCTTGTCCAGCTCTCCGGTCGATCTAAATTACGCGAATTTTCTTCGCAATCCTATATTATTCAACTTTGCAATCATAAACTATCATCATCCCCTTCATTCCTTCCCAACGAAATAATTCTCATGAACAACGTAACTGCACATACTCGACAGCGATTACGTGTCAATTTCTAGGAAACGATGATCTTGTGAGCTACTTTGTTAAAAGAATTTAAGGTTCCGTCCTGGGTTTTGATTACGTTGGATCGCTCGATGATGTATTTAGGTTGCCAAGTTTGGTCGGAAGGATTTACGCCGAGGTGTCGGTTGGTTTATATGAAAGTATGCTGCTATGCGAAGCGGAAAGCAAACAGTCTGTTTTGCCAGTCGCCAATAGTTATCTCTGTCTCCCCGCGAGCAAAACACACGGGGCACGTGTTTGAACTTGTTCAGGTTGGAGACGTGGCAACGCTGCGGCGCCCGTTCAAAATAGCACTCCCAGCTGGCGGCTTTCGCCTTAACGCCCGATAGGCTACAGGGCTGTCCGAACGGGATCGCTCGATTCGTTTTGCGAACCCGAACGATCCCCGAGGAGGCAACGCCGATTAGATTCGATCGGCGAAAATCGCTGGGCGAATCGCGCGACCACGGTTTTCGCGACTTTAGACTGATTCCAGGGTACGGTCGATATTATGTGTCATCGATTGCATCATCCACGGAAAAAGATGGCCGTTCCGCGCACACGGGGAACAGTTACGCGACACCGCGTGAGTCAACCGCGAGACTATTTCTGCGCCGCGGAAATTTTCTTCTTCGCGAAAATAGAAAAATCACGAGCGAAAGAAATTTCAGGTGTAGGTTTTCTTTGCGACTTCTCACAAGATAATGCAAAGAGGTATTTAAAAAGCTGTTGCAAATTCGGAGCGGTGGCCTGCACGCCATCTAGTATATGGTTCACGAGGTCTTCCAATTGATCCTAGTTGGTAACAAATTGATCGTAGGTTTCAAATGTAATTCTCTGATAAACAAGGGAAATTTCAATGTTGCGAGTACTGCGATTACGGAATGAAAGACTCTTTCAGCAACGGTTTCATGTCCATAATGCTTCTAAGAATGTGCAATTTTGAAGAGACATTTGTGAATCAGTGAATTTTTTTAGCGCTCTTTACGATCGCACGAGGTCCTCGAGATAGAGCAGGCCGCAGGAATTCGACGCGTCGGGTTCTCATGAGTCAGGTTTTCAACGTCATGCTTCTCTGAAAGGCAGGTCCGTGCAGGTTCAGCCGTGCCTGGACAGGCTTACTTACTATGATTCAAGTGGCTGGTGTTACTATGTCGAGCCCCTGGTCGACTGTAACCCACTATACCGAACAGCTACCAGCAGCTACGTGTACTGAAATATTCGCAGCGGTTCGTTGTTTGTGCCTATATATTCTCTTGTACACATTAAAAATTTTAAATGGATTATATTTAACCGACGTCAGACTTGAAATTTAGATGCTTTAGACTTTAAATTTTAAATTGAGAGTTACAAGTGCCGAGTTATTCTAAGTTAATTAAGTAACGAAAATAATTGTCTTGATTTGCGCATCGAGTTATTATCAATTGTATGTGCAACAAGACAATGAATGTTTATGTAATCACTACAAAGCGGATCTTTACGCAAAGAAAGATTTTTATACATCAGTTGCAATTTCTAGAAGCTAAGTAAAAATTTATTTTGCTCATTAATAGTTTTAATATGGTCAAAATAGTATATCGGCATTGTTAAACTCTTTTGATCTTTTTATTATTTTGAATTACACCTTATTTTTGTCATAAATGCATAAAATCCGCAGTCTAGCAAAATTTCTTTTATCGAGTCAGCTACAATGTGCATATTGTTGTTTTATGTAGATGGCGACACAAGACACTCGGAAATGTCCTACAGCGACAACAATATTGCAAAAGAGCGGTTAAATGGTAGAACTATGCAGAACAACATGCACATTTTAGCGGCGTCGTTAATTTGTTGTTATATATTTTCTACGGGATTGTATAAAGGAGAAACGACAGAAACCGTGACCACTACAATTTCAATACACTTTATTATCTGTACCATATTTAAATGTAAATCATTCTGCTTGAAAGTCTAATTAAAAGGGGTCAGGTTTCATTTGCTACACGAGTGAATCCTCTAGCACTAGCTTAATTGTCGACAATACTTATCTTCGAACTCGAATACAATCCGCGAACTATCTAAGGTATGAAAAATTTCACTTCCTACGGAGAACTAAGGCACTGTGAGGATATAATTAGTCTAAAATTCGACTTAAATTAGCGCCATGCAATATACTCGCTTCTATATAGATTCATTGCGAGAATTTTATATTCAAATTTCGTGACGATAAATAAATAAATAAATCGTACAATCCTCTCTATTCTATTCCCGACAAAATATGAACAGATAATTCGTATCTATACAAAAAAAAGTGATTGATGTAAAGTTTTCTTTTGGTTTCTCTCGGGGGAAGTTCGACAAAAGGAGTAGAAATCTCAATTAAAACAAAAAAAGAAATGTTGTCGTCGATCAGATTAATTGTAGGCTTTATTCACGTAACCCCTTTCAAGCAATAAATATTCAAATCAAACAGATTCGTTTTTTTTTCTGTGATAACGTCTCTTGAAATGAAGATGTTCCTCATCGATCGATAAACATCGAAATTACAATTCACCGACGGCGAACTAATTACAATAATTTACTCGCTGCACATGTATATAATGTGGATCCCCGAATTTTTTTGCAATTCCAAAAGAACGACATTTAAGTTGTAGCCATAGCCAATGATCGCTTCGTATTCATTCTTCCGGGCACCGTTTTCTTTATTGTGCTTGTCAACCCTTCACCTTTTTACCTTCTGTCCCGCATCAGGCAAACGATTCGCATGATTCAACAACAGTCATATGCCTCCCCTTGCACTTTGTGATGCTTACCACGCTGGCGAACAACTTTCTTCAAGCACGTTTAACAACGACTCAAGATTACAATTTTTATTGTTTAGATTCCGTGTTAGATACAACTACATTGGACCAAGTGCAAAGGATCAACACCGAGACCGTCGTGCTCGACTTCGGAATATAGATAAATAGATTTAATATTGATCCTGATCGAAAGTAAAGCTGCAAAGGGTCGACAGATTTTTCGGAAAGCATTCGCGCCCAGTTCTCTACGATTTTCCACGACGTCTGGAAAATTCATACTTTCTTTCTCTCTCTCTCTCGCTCTCTCATAAATCCGCTATCATTTAACACTATTTAATTAAGTACAAAACACGTTCCATTAGTACTTTTGCGTGTTCTACGGATCCTGTAGCATCGAAGCATACGGAAAATACGCTAACAAATTTCTATATATATAATACAGGAAACTGGCGACTGCTTTAGTACACAATGCGTTAAACATGTTTGTTCCAGCGTGTATCGTGTTTGTTTGTTTTCCTCTCGTATATCAACTATATCCTTAGTCGTACAAAGAATGCATATGTCTGGTATTTCAAATAAGTAAGTCAGATGTTTCTTTTTTTTCTTAAGCACCTTTCGCGCGGAGAGTTTCTCTTCTTTTTTTGAACTTAGTTATTTGAAATTAGCCTTAAAGCGTTCTGTGTGATTGTTGTGTATATGCGTGTGTGTGTCTCTTAACAATGATAAACTTAACAAACGACTCGATTACTAATATTTACAGTTATCAATGCGGTATGAGTGATATAGGGTTCAGAATATATGGAACTACAGCCATTAATGATTAGAGCAAGTGGAAACGTTGATCGGCAACAGTTCGACGACTGTTACAGTTACTGTTTCATATTCTCTCTGTTTGCGTTTCTGTTCCTTCTATGTGTACACGCGCGCGCGCGCGCGTGTGTATGTGTACGGTTTGTCTCTTTGTTTCGTCTGTATGTGCATAAAAGCATAAGTTCCATACGTTTAAACCATAGTCGGCGTGATCAGTTTAGGGATTAAAAATTTCAACCCTCTTGCTACGGTCACTCGTTACGGCGAAACTCAAGAAATAAAACCATTGTCTCACTAGCCGTTCGATAAGAATTTCTCTAGAACCTATATATGTTTATGTATAAAGTAGTATCGCTAGTCTCTGTCGTCACTCGAAGTCACATATCTCTATTAAAAATAGTAGCCTTTCTTTTCTTTCGTTTTTTTCTTCTTTTTCTGTTATCCCTTTGTTAGATGTCCTCCATGGTTGTGGTTGGTCTCTCGTAGCAACAGGGCTGTCCTAGAAAACACGTTTTCTTCACGCTGACAATAAATTCGTGTTTCCTGAAAGAACGGTGTCTCTCTCTGTTTCTTCGTGATCTAACATTTTCCACGTTCCGAGTAACATATTGCAAAGCTATCTCTTTCCTGCGCGTGTACCCTGCACCCAAACGTCGTCAATTACAACTCCAAGGAAGAAGTGAAAGTAGCAAAAGCTGTGTGAAAAGTAGGTGCGGCATAGAGAGGGTGGAGTGCTTGCGAATTCCTCGATCTCCCAGAGTTGTCCCCGTGTTGTTCCCCATGGTTCGTTCGAACCGATCTGAAGAGCTTTTGATACTTTCCATTCTCTAAACGGTTAAAAGAACGGTAGCCTCAGAACGCGCGCGTCGCACGCGTCGCCTAATCGGTGACGGAGATCTGAGCAAATCCTATCAACGCCTTGTCGTCGGGCACCTCGTTGGCCGCGTGACCAGAGTTCTGTAAAGGAAGAGAGTATAACACCAACTGTTGCATAAGTGTCCCTGCTTCATGACAAGCGCTACTAACCAGCGGAAACGTAACTGTCCGCAGCTGGCCGGCGCTGTCTATCAGTTTCTGCAGGTTGGCTGCAATAACGACAATGTCCTTGCCGTCTACCAAGCCTGCCCCGACCAGTTCCGCTGCAATCCCTTCGGCTGAATCCACACCAACAGCGAATTCGAATCTAATGTCGTTGAGTTCCCGTTTCTGGTTTCTGAAAGTAAGCGACTCTGCTAGAATCGTATCACTGTCGAAGGTTACAGGATGAATAGGATTTAGGGGATGCGTACTCAGGCTTGTCTTCCATAGTGAAGTAGGTCTCGGGTCGTCTGGAACGCAAGGGTCATGGTACAACAGGAAAACAAGGATTTTAACGCTAGGCTTACAGGCCTTTTATATATTTTATTTTAGTCTTTTATATATACTCGCTGTATTCAAGTTACGTGTCAGGTTTAGGACATATGGAGGATCGATGCTCCGTAAGCCTAGCGTTAACTATCGCAGTACCACATACCGTAATCTTAACACCAAGTTTATGGGAACATTCTGCTCAGTTTGTTGCACGAACAGTTGGCTGGGTGCCTGTTTCACTATTCCATAGTCCTCCTCCTCCTCCGGCTCTTCTTCGCTGCTAGGATTGTCTATGGTGTTCACAGGTAACGCCTCTTTGCCTTCGTCACCACTCGACGCACCACTCTCTTCCTCTTCAGAGGACCACACCCACTCTCCTGTAACCGTTCTGTGCAGACGACCGGAAGTGCCAGGCTGCCTTTTCGACGCTTTCTGCACACGAGTCTCCAAACTTGGACCAATCGCTACCAGGGTCTGTTGCAAATATTTTTTATCCTTCGCTTTCTTGAAGAAAGGGTGCTTGAGCAGCTCCGTTGCCGTCGGTCTCTTGGTCGGGTCCTTCTGCAGGCAATCCACAATCATCTTCCGGAATGTCTTGCCATAGGCTTTGTACTGATCCTTGTCGTCCGCAGCGGTGTCCAGGGTTGGTGGATCGTTCTGCAGCGTCAACATCAGCACTTTCATCGGAGGGTATTTGTGATACGGAGCTGTGCCACTTGCCATCTCGATGGCCGTGATCCCGAGCGACCAGATGTCTGCTTTGAAATCATACCCATGGTCCTAAAAAGTTATGTGCATATCATAATTGATTTTACCAGGGATTGGCTGGGACTGGAACGGCAATACCTCTGATTAGAACGTGCGTCTTTTACTCGAGCATGCGTTACCTAAGCCGACCGACTGTCATAGAAAGTCTGCGCTACGCAGCAAAGTGTCGCATAAAACATAATGTAATGGAACTCTATCTGTCGTTGCATGCTGGACAGAGGGGCAGGGCTTGAAACGGTTCCAAGAAATATAATTCTTATATTCTTATATTTCACATAAGAAACTCCAGTTCCCATAACTGTTTTAAGAACCAAAACCGATATTGTAACAGTCTTCAAGCCCTGACAAAGGGACATGTCAACGTGGACACACTTCAATATTTATTACCACTGATAAGAGGGTCCCATATGTACGTAATGTATGTATGTATGTGTGTGCGTTTTAAAATAAAAGTAAACCAGCAGCAAAAGAAATATATATATCGGTGAAGCCTCTATCTCCTAACGAATCATTTTAAGAGCCTAATAAATGCAAGACCAAATATAGACACAAAAACGCAAGCTAAGAAGTTGTAATGTTACTTTCCTCTCTCACCTGCTCCATGACCTCTGGTGCCATCCAGCACGGTGTCCCTACAAACGTATGTCTGACTTTCTGTCTACTCAGATCACGACCTGTCGCAAGCCAAGCACTGACCCCAAAGTCAGCTATCTGTACCGTGCCATCTTCTCCTAGTAGGATATTACCGGCTTTTATGTCCCTAATATTATTCTGTTGTTAAAATTTGTCTATGCATAACAAGAGAATTTGAATTCATTTTTCCCGATAGTGTACAAGCATCCGGTACTCTTTTCGGTATACGATCGACAATTTCAAAAGATTAAGAGTACAGGAAAATAGAAATTTGCCAGCGGTACCTGTGTATCTGTCCGTTACTGTGAAAATATTCCAAGCCTTTGAGCACCTCTCGTAATACCGTCGCTATCGTGGCTTCGTCGAATACCCCGTGCTTGCAGTTCGTGGTTCTTGTCTTGTGCTTGATTATGTCCAACAGGGATCCTCCCTCTAACAACCTGAGTACCAGCCATAACTCCTCCTTCACCACGAACGATGTGTAATACGTGACCACGTTTTCGTGGTTGCAGGACGACATTGCCTGAATCTCTTTCTGTTAATAAAGAAACAGGCTTTCAAAAATTCTGTCCCACTCCATAATGTTAAATTATCACTAGACATTGCATTTTATGCATTTATGAGAAAAATGAGTAGCTGTAATTTGAAAAAGTATAACCATTAGAAAAATTTAAAAATACTGTTACCGAACATATTAAAGCTATCTTAAAAATTTTAATAATTTCGAGAGTCACCTAAACTAAAGCCGCAACTAAAAATTGCTGTACCATTATTTACATTATTAAATATGTTGGTATCTAATCGATTACTAAATATTTAAGTATTGTATGAGCTATTATATCAATTTCGTATTTATAAAATGAAAGAAATCATACAGAATGGAATTATTCTAGGTTGGAAGAAATGTTTCACTTTCGAGTTAAAATAGCTCCGAGTGCAAAGGACTAAGCAAGAACAAACGTGGTTTCGTAAATGGTCCCCACGATTAGAGCGTACACAATGACCCGGATGACCCGGGTTCGATTCTTATAGAAAATGCAAGTTTTTTTTCGGAATTTTTTTGATTTTTCGGGTGTTCCGATAAATTTTCTATGAATATCGATACCAATATTATTCTAATTATGGCAACTATTGGCGCGTTATCTTATCGAACAATGCCGGCCCGTTATCGCGGCGACCGAGAATTTTAATTCTCGGTATTCCGCGACTGATAATTTTGATAATCGCTCGTCGATGCGTTATCAACCGACAAATTTTTGCGAACCGTTTCGTATCCCCCGACGAAAATAAAACCACAACCGATACTAACCAGCAACTCGTCCATGCTCGTGTTCCATTTCTCCAGGTTTATTCTTTTGATTGCACATTTTTCCTGTCGAGGAATGCAGAACGCTGCATGCACCACTGCTGTTGCTCCCACACCTGCAAAACATTCCCCAATAAAAATAAACTCGCAAAACATTGAAAAAATACGCGTGTCGCGTGACCATTTCCCGTTAATTCGTATTAAATCCTCGAGTACATTATGACGTCATAATACGTCACAGTTCTACGTCACGACGTCTCTGTATGACGCTCACAATAAATCATACTGACGCATACCAACAGATTAGCTCGCATGATTTTTCAAAACGATTTTAATCAAACAAACTGCTCGTTCCCGGTATTTAAACTGCAGGGAGGTATGAAACACGTTCTAAAATCGCAAAATTCACCGTATTTTCGAAACTTTTCTCTCAGAAAACATACAAATTCCCTCTGAAAGTCGAACGATCTCCAATCGTACTACAGAACGATCTCTTCAAATATTACGTTGGCGATTTCTCTGTACAATTTCGAAAGTTAATTATAGAAATTCGATTCGAATAAAAACGGAAAATATTCATTATCATTCGCGAAAAATCGTCTTCGATAACCGAACCGAACCAGCCAACCCAACCATACGGGGAATTCCCCTAACCTGTAAGACTCGATTACAATGCAACACCCCCGATGATCCTGAAATTTGGATGCAAGTAAAAATCAGCCTATAGGACCTAACGAAAAACGATGTTGTACGTTAGCGTTTACGAGGAGACCGTGTCAGTGACCGGTTTGAAAGTTGAAAAAGGTGATTCTGGTAAATGTAAGTACTAAATAAATAGAGGTGGGTGGTCGGTGTCGGTTCTACGTCAGGTTAATCCTGCTGTCCTCCCGACTTACACTGCACTTTCGTATCCCTTTTGGGTGACAGTGACCCGATGAATAAAAGTGTGATACTTTATAAATATTATCGGCTATATATGTATATGTATAATGATGAAATAATATTTAAAAGCATAGTATTTATGATAACGCGAACTTCATCTCGAGTCCCATAGACCCGAGGAAGACAGCAGGATTAACTAGGTTAGGACGTGTCGCGCACCGGTATACGACGGCGGGTGCGAGAGAGATGGTAGACGGACAGCGGGTAGCATGAGTGAGACGGGTTGGCATAAACGCGAGGAGTATAAGCAGAGATTTAGGTTTTGCTAGCGATCGGTCGTCGCGACAATCGTCTATCCTCGAGTTGTTCTTTTTATGTAACGTTCGTCGAGAGACGTTGTTAGACGAGTAACGTCAGGGGGGCAGCTCGTCGTCGGGTTACCCCGGTTGATCGCGGGTTGGGATCCGGTGGTGGAGGGTAAATCGTAGCTCAGGGGCGACGTAGAAAAAGGTACCCGGCAGCGTCGGGTACCGTAGAAACCGATCGTCGACGTTACTCACCAATAACCTCTTTGAGCTCGTAGTCGTCCTTGGTATTCGGCCAGCCCTGCACGACCGTGGTGGAGCTCGAGGACGCCATTTTGTTCGCCAGTGCCGTACCAAGGCGCGCGTGCTTGCTGGCACCCCGGGCGCCCCGCGCGAGCTGTAACACGCCGCTCCTCGAACGGCCACTGTTATTCGGCGTTTTCGGCTCACGTGGACCGTTCGTGTTAGCGCCTGCGCGATCGTAGCTATTCGACGTTGTCGTTACCACTGTCGCCGAGGTGATGGTGGGGGTTGGTGTAACGGCGGTGGGAGCTGCGCTCGTGTCCGATCTCGTGGCGGCGCCCTTTGGCGGCGGCGTCGCGGCGCGGAACGAACGCTGACGGAAAATACCGGGCGAACACGAGGGCAACACGTCCGGCGAGATTTTCCTGCGAACAGTGCGCGAACATTTTGTTTTCAGACTTTCTCATTACTACACTGCCGGATCTTTATGCAAAATAAACAGGGCTATTCCTTTCCTTAATGATTTTAGTAGAGAAGAAATCATATAATGACATATTCAATTTTCAAAATATTTCAACAATTTTGAATTTCGTCTTCTCAAGCTATAAATGTATAAAGATCCGCAGTCTACTGATTACTCTAGTTTTAGATTTCTACTGTGACCTTCTATCGTTCGAGTATATACTTTCTGAGTTTTGTTCGAGGGAAATAAGTTACGCTAAGAGGCCCATCGAAATGCTACGCTACTGCGCTGGCAAGAGGGTTGAAGTATGACGGGGCAATTCGTGCAACATTGCAGTGGATAGAGTGGGAGTGGGAAACTATTGCGAGTTTGTTGGTATATTGGATTAGAGGTGGAAAATATAGTAATATTACGGTACGCTTAGTGGTGCCATAAGGAGGAGTTTAGAGAGTTGTTTCTCAAAATAGTCCCTGTCGAGTAGTCTCTCGAAGATGGTCCCCATGACTTCCCAGTAAGTCTCAGTAACAGTAATAGTCTCTGGAAGATGGTCTCCTTAAAATAGTTTCTCCAGATGTGGAGAAACTATGTGGCCCCCATAAAACAGTTTTCCCAAAATGACTCTTAGAAGTTATAGAGAAGGACTGTCAAAATTTTTGCACCATGTTTAAACCCTTTGCACTCGGTTGTCCCCTCTGAGCCCACTAAAAATTGCTGTACCATTATTCAAAATATTATTTACATTATTAAATATATCGGTATCTAATCAATTACTAAACATTTAGGTATTGTATGAGGTATTATCATAGGGAATGTAAAGATCGGGAAGTTGGGAATGATCGGGAATGAAAGATAAGGAAGCGTATTTCCCGAAGATTGTGCTGGTTCGCCTCAGTAAATGGGGCGCGCAATACGACCATATTGCATTAAGGAGACCACAGCGATGTGTTTATTAACTCTCCATTAGATGTAATCTTGTCAAAATAAATGCGTGGACAAAGTGTCGTTGCAACCCACGCGAACCAACCCAATCCGATTCATTAGAGAGCCAGTTGGTCTCTTTCTTCGAGAAAGGAACGGAGCCAGCACGTAATAACTTTTAAACCCGAGCGGTCTCTTTAATTGCTCGGTATTCTTTGTCCCTTCTACTCGAGACTGCCAGACGACGCACTTCTCGATAACAACGACCGCGCTTCGGCTTTCATAACTTTCGACCGAGCCGGTATTTCTGCTTATGACAAAAATGAAGTAAAAACATTAAAGAAATTTAAAAATACTGTTCTATTATTTTCAGCCTATTAAACATACAATATTAAGAATGAAAATAAATGTCTATTTCGCTCCAGTTTGTTGCAATTCAGGTAGAAAATTTGTATTAATGACTAATCAAGACTCTAAAACTAAAAATGAGAGTCTCCGGTGTATATGGTCGGCGAGAAACTAAACGGTTCCCAAAAAAATTCGCCCTTGAGTCGATTAAGTCTGCATCGAGCGTGGCCGCGTGTGCGCGCAAAACCGCGTTGTATTTCGAATTGTGCAGTCGGAAATATTAGCGTCCGTGGAGGGGTACACCCGGGTGGGTTCACGGAATATCACGGTCGGTTTACTCACGTATCACGCGTGTGTGCGTCCAGTAGCCAGGGATTACGATTTATCCGGCGTTAAGCACTGCAGTGTGGCGTGTTCCGCTATAATAATTTTTATTTCTTTTCGGAGAGAGAGAGAGAGCGAAACAGAAAGAAAAGAGAGGGAGAAAAAGAGAAAGAGAGAGAGAGAGATAGGAGAGCACATTCGCGCGATACGTGACCGCGATATTATAAGGCTAATCCTGGCCCGTCCGTCAAAGCGGAATCCCACCATAAACTTGGTCGACAGCACACGCTTGCCACGATTAGCAATTGAAGAGAGCTCCGCTCCCAACGTCGTCGTCGTCGTCGGTCTCTCGCGTATATCGAGAAGAAACTCGCTTATTCGGCGGTAGAGGAGAGGGGAGGGGAACGACGAAAGAGCGAGAAAGCTAGAGAAATGGGCGGATTGCGGCGCGCAGGGGCTCGGTACCTTGTCAATTAGAACGTCGCTCGTAGGGGCAGAGGGAAATTGTGCGGGAAATGCCGAGTTCCATAGAAAAATATTGAAATTTTTAATATATTCTCTTTTATCTATTTAAAAATCTATTTAAACATTTCTTCCGACCTAGAATATTTCCGTTCCCTATGATTTTCGAAATTACATGGATATGAAATTGGTATAATACTTCATACTTCTTTCCACTTTTCTTGAAGATTTATTAACAATGATTTATTATAGGCATAAGGGTGGAAATCCCCGAAGAACGGAAGATGGTGGACTGCTGGGAAAAGAGAGAGGGAAGAACCCCAGTGTTGAGCCACTCGATCGGTCGCGATTAGAGAATTCAATTAAACGGGTAGTGATTAAAATAGACGCGATTGTTGCGTTATCAATACCGATGTTTGCCGAAGGATTTTCGGGGTTGGAACGATACCGTTCCGATCCTGCTACAACCCCGTATAAAACCGACTAGATCACGGCTGATCTGGTAGTCGTCGACTGACACTGTCAACCGAAAGACCGGAACCGGAAGCGGAACCATGCACAGAGTCATTTACATTTTTATGGTAAGACGTTCCTCATTAAAATAAAGGTGTCAATAATTTGCACGTGATTTAAAGATTATTTACTAAAATGTTTGTGGTAAATTTGGAAACGTAACGGTGGAAATGGTTTATTGACCTGGTGAGGTTGGGGTCCTTGACGAGGTTAAGGTGTGGGACACCCCGTATAGCGGCAGAGCGGCTTGCCTTTGAGAGATTCAATTATCGTGACTGTACTACTACGTCATTAAGAAAACTCACGTTGTTTACCGTTCAATTATTAGTACGTCTTCGTGGTCGACCGCGACACACGGACTGTAATAACTCGTTTAAGAGGATGTTAAACGTGCGCGTTAATTTGCTACGTAAATTGCGCTTAAATTTAGTGTTCCCCTGTCTAATTCCGTCGCGTCACGTACGGCTTTAACGAGCCCGCGAACGATTATCGCGATTAGCGAAACCAACGTAAATATTTTGCCCGTCGGCCATTGCTGGTGCCTCCCAGCGAAATATGTATATTCTAGTCCTCGGACCGTGAATACAATAATAATAACACGACAATAGTGGGCTGATTCAGCGCTTGGAACAACAACATCAAATAATAACTTTTTTAATATTGTACTATACGATTTGGACTGTTTTGATAAGTCAGAGCAATTAGTTTACTACATATCGTGAAAAGAAACTTTTTCAAGAATTGCAACTAGTCGCAATTGTAGAGAAAACACCAAAACTTGCATTTTACAACTTTTTTAGGTGGGCCTATATCACTGGTTCTTAACCGGTGTTCCAAGAGCTTTTTGCAACTATTCCGCGAAATATATTCGATATATTTAGTAATATATTTTCTAAAATATATTTATTTCTACGCCGGATGTTTTTCGTTTGTTTTTTGGACCATTAATTTTGGTGTTCCGCAAATTTTTCATATAATCAAAAGTGTTCCCCGAGTTCAAAAAGATTAAGAACCACAGGCCTATATTGAAAAAAAAAACGTTTTGTAGATCTGTGTCGATTATATGCACTGTGAAAGATTCATCGATATCTGTACTTGGAGTTGTCCTTGATCTTCGCGGTCTGAAAAGTTGCGTAGAGTTTGAGAGGGTCGCAAACGAGGACAATAAAAGTGCTCACCTATTTCTGCCGAGTACCAAAGTCGTCAAGAACCTGTTGTCTTGAAACTTGAGCCGCTCCTCCTCCGTAGATATAGGCGCCGCGGCGCCAAGCGTCCCTGTCTTGCGTTGCCTCATGCTGCCCGCAATTCTGCGCACACAGAAACGCACCCGTGTCAAACCGGTTGCATACAATTCAGGCGCACCGTACGTTCGCGTCTCACCACTCCGTTGGAAACGGGAGCGCGGTAATTACGATTCGTTACTCGATTGTTAATTAACTGCGACAATACCGTCACGGGGGCAAATTGCGTATCGACAACGCGGAAAACAAATTACGTTCAAGTAGCCCTCGGTCCACCGTGTCTTCGACAAACAAAAGCAAAAACTTTAATCTCATTCTTCCAGTGATTGTTTTACGACAATCAACAGCTCATCGACTGCCTGAAATCTTTTTTAAAAAGTTTTTTCGAATGTAAATGTAATATACAGTCTTAGTGGTGTTTTTTATTTGTGAAAAATTGCGAGGTAATATTGCAGAACTACAGGAAATTAATACTGTAACTCCCACTAATATTCGGACACTCTTAAAGAGACGATTACTTTTTTAATATTGGCCAACAGCAGTCTCTGAAAAAATTTCTTTTCACATCGTGCAGTAAACTAATTGCTTTAACTTCTCACAAAAAGTTCGAATCGTATAGTCCGATGTGAAAAAAGTTATCGTTTTTTTTTTTAAGAGCGTTCGGATATTAAACGAGAGTCTTTGGGAGAATTGAAAAATATTTTTCGACAGATTTGTGTGTGTTTTGGTGACGCGCCAGAAGGCACGATTAGATTTATTGTTGTATCACGGTAAAACGCGTTTGCGGGGTCTGTCAGAGAACGTATTATTTGCATTGGTCCGCGCCGCTGGCTGGCTGAGGTCCCTAGGATGTCAGCATGTGGAATATTTCTAAATTGGCGGTCAGTCGATTGTCACCTAAATACCTAAATGGAATAATTGGAGCTGGATTGGCCTTACCGGCTATTTTTAGCCGGTATCAAGGGGTAGACCCTATCTGGCTATCTAAAAATAATCTGACAGCAAATGGATGGTTGAATGTTTTCAGCCAGTGGTCCTCTTCGGTGCTAAGACAGTTTTGCATTCGGACTGCAGATATATTTTTCCAAATGCCACTATGAAACAACTGATAAACTCGTTCTTTTTTTAATTTTCACTTGGACCACTTTCACAATTATAGGCACATATGTATAATAAAGGGAGGATTCTTTGTAGTACGAAGACATTGTTCAACATAATGATTTTCAAAAGTGTCGAACAAAATTCTTAAACAACAGTTCACTTTCACGAGAAACATCTGATCGTTCCCGTGAATGGCAATATCGGGCTATCGTGTGTACGTCATTCGCGATTCGCTAACAGGTTTAAATCCATCCTCTTGGAAATGTCTCGCCAGCATGATCTAATTGTCTCTTTAAACACATGGAACTCGTGCGCATTCCACGATCATGTAGCTTCTCGTCTGGAGCACGGAATTCGAGGAAACTGTTACATGCTCACGGAATCTGCGAAAAATTCTTCTCTCCCGCCTGCGGCTATTTTAACCGTGGTCGTGGTTGAACATGCAAAATACCTTCCAGAAAAATCTTCACATTGCAATATGACGGACTGTATCGTATTTAATCGAACTTATTAGCTCGGACATAGTCTCAATAGTTGCCCACTAAATTCAATAAAAATTTCTTTTGGAAAATTCCTGAGATACAGGCACACTGTGTAACATTTAATCGAATTTAGTAGCTCGGAAATAGTTTCAACAATTGCACTGTAAATTCAACAAAAATTTCTTTTGAAAGCTTCCCGTGATAGAGGAAATTCAATGGTATTTTGCCTAAAACGAACTTTCTCGTATAGATCTCTAATCAGTAGGCAGCCGAGCTTCGTGCAAAATAAAAATTATCTACACGAATTGATTGGCGCCAATCGACCACTGCTGCCAATGTTTTATTTAAATTTGTTTTTGTTAATTGTAACAATTGCTACCACAGAAGTACGTACATCCTAGCTTTGTTTTCTGTCACTTGCATCAGTACAATTGATTCCAAGAGTGAGGAATAAAAAATTCGAGGGGGTCAGACGAGATGAATGTAGGTGGCACGGCACGCACGTCGCGAACTTAAATTAAAGTCTCTGCTCTCTGCACAGCAAATTAAACTTTTAACCCAAATAGTTTGCCTCGGAACTGTTACTCTCCGGGAAAGCTTGGAAAGAAAATGTTCAAGAAATAGAACAATCTCGGAGATTCTGAATTTCATTCGATTTTTCGATCTACAATATTTCTACGAACTCATGAAGTCCAAAACAATGTTCTGTTCCATTAATAATGATTCACGTGAAACAGAGAAAACGCTTCAACCTGCCAACGCAGATAAATCGAAACTTTCGATGCACTGTGCCAAGTACACAAACGAGAAACCGTAATGCACACAAATACTGGAATAAAACTCCATTTCAGTCGATCCCGACACTCATAAATGTCAAACGGATTCCAAACAGCACTTTCTTAACACAGTAGATCACGAATTTAATTAAAACGCCCCGCCATCTTGTTTACCCGCGGTAGATCCTCGAGAATCGTCTAAAAAATAATTTCATTTTCAGTTTCATACTGATTCCTGACGCCACAGCTTCCCTGTAGGTGACGTAATATAGCGTCATCATCGGCGATCAGCTGTGCGAGCAGACGTAACATTGCGGCATCTTTAACTTTCATTTTTATCTATTCCATTTTCTTGTTAACGAAATGTTTCTTTTTCTTTATCCGAATCATTGTTAAATGGTGACACGATCGAGCTCAGATTTTATTTCACGATCACGAGAAATTTGATTTGATTCGTTGAAAAATTATTTATTATAATTTCAGGACAGTACGTTTTTCGAAAATTCAGGAAACGAAGCATTTAGCACGGCCGGGCGCGAATGATGCGCGTTTCAAACTAGACGCGTTATCACGCGTCGTTTGTAATGACTACTGACACTGACACTACCCTGGCGACCTGTTTGGGTTTATTTATTTTTCTTTAATCGATTACCATTTCGAGCTTCGTGTAACTGGCAATAGAGCTTATTAAGATTAAAAAAAGTATGATTATTTCTCGAATTCATGACAGATGTTACACATTTTCACACTGCTGTGAAAAATCGAAACACACTTACTACCCAGTATTACGTAATTGTTGGAAATTCTACAAATACATTTTTCACTACACGTTCGTAACGTTGTAAGTTGTCACCACTCGGTAGCTACTCAACTTATTTACTCGAAAATTGCAACAATGTTATTTTACTTTCGTTTGTATCTTCGATAGAAAAATTGCTCGAAGAGCCATTCGCTTACGGAAGGAACGTTCGTTTCGGAATCGTATGGAGAATTTTCAACGTTGATTCCGTCGAGTCCAGACAGTCCAGAGCCCCCGGGTCGAACGTGACCCAGGCCTCGCAGAGCTCGACAATACGGAAAATTACAGAAGTGGCGGAACACACAGAGTGGACACAGCTCCCGACCGATCGAGTCGTCAATAAATTTCATTCGGAGAAGACAATAGGCGCAATACGTGTGCTGAGCTGACGTCGTCGATGCGACGACAGAAAATTTCTCCTTGAACGACTTGATACCGAACGAGGTACCTGTTATCGTGAAGAGACAGGCCACAGGCGCGCTTCAATAAGTCGTGGCTGATGCCAGATAATTGAAACGACTTTGCATTGGGGCAGAGTCAAGTGATATAGGTTACATGTTTCCACCAGGCAAACAAACAATCCACGTTCGATTCTATGTTGAAAACAAACTATATCGGCGTTGTTTCCCTCGAGATCGGTTTGGTCAAACTTCCCCGAGACGAAGTATGCAAACCGGTGATAATCGACGATTAATTGTTCCGGTACGAAAAAGATCATTTTTCGACTGGGGGTCGGTCAAGTTTTTTGCCAGCGGCGCTCCTCATCAATGGAACCTTTGCTCGAGCGGCCGAGGGTCAATTGGTTATTAACTCGGACACAGCCGTACAACGGCTATTAAACCGTTTCATTGTCATGAATATTACCGCAAAAAAAATCGCCGGGGAAATCACGCTCCCACGTGACTCATCCGAAATTCAGAAAATCGTTCATCTAACAATAAGCTAGTATGCCTGTTTATTATTAGTAACCCTATCCTCAACTTGCACCTTGATTGCATGTTGAACCATCTACTCGAAGAAATCTTCGAAAATGTTCAGTGGGAGACAAAAATGTAGACCTGTTGAGTGTCACTGTTCTCATCTCAAATACACCATCGACAGTCCCAATGTCAGTTTGTCCACTGATGTCAGAAAACCGAGGATAGACTTGTTCCACGTCCTTGACGAAATTAAAGGACGCGACCCGAGTCTAACAGGAGCTCTCAACTTGGTCCAGGATTCCTTAACATCATCAATTTTCTAGCTCTTGAAGATACTAGAAACCATCAGCTCAAGTGAAACTCCAAAAATATTGGTGGAAGACAAGAATATCCTGAATATCCAAAATCAGTTGAGAGCCACTGACCACCTCGAAATAGTCCAACAATATCCAAGCCGATACTCGAAAGTGCCCGAAAAACCCATCGATCATCCCCCGGAAAATCCAAAGGACCCCGCCAGACTGTCTGCAGCGTGATTCCCGGACTGACCGACTGCCATAATCGTAGACAGTGTCCTCCCACAATATCTCACCTTCCTGCTGACCACCCACGATCCCCTTAGCTCCCCTTATCAGCCTATCTCACCTGGGGGACGTTGACTTCACGGCTCCATTCGCGTACAGATCGGCTGCCATGTCACTCCCGTCTCCCCTTTCGCATCTCCCTTTCTAGGGGGTGTCTCTCAGCAATCTCTCCTCGACCCTGAAGATTTCTCCAAAGCTTCTGAACAGCCGAAAAAACGGCTCCTTCTTTCTTCGTTGAGGGCCAAGAAAAAAATGAAACCAGTTCACTGACAACCTTGGTCAACCTTGACTTCGTTCCCGATGGACCCAGTGACCCGGCCCCGTCTGACCTTGGTCAAATCTTTCACCTTGATCCCCGGGGACCGTCATCACGGATCGCCTAACCCAGACCCGTTTTTACTCGCGCGAACCCGAAACTATGTCGGACGATCTGGACAAACGGACAACTTCGAACTAGCTCGATGATACCACGGGACCGTCACTGATGCCGGAGACACACTCTGATCATCCTGAGCTCGACGACGACTGAACTATGTCAGACGGGGGCACTGTCAATTGGATAACTACCTACCCGCACACACCGACCTGCCACTGAGCGAAACGTGTGCGTTGATAGCGCTACACGCTGACTACCTCTACTTCCCCTTCCCTCTCACCTCTCCAAAGACCAGACCCCTCCCCCTTGCTCCTTCTAGCCCCTTGTAACCCCTCCCATTGGTCCCTTGCACGTGTTAATGAGCATTTTCATATGTATACTATTCCGACACCTGACGCGAACTTTCAATAAGTACTCTCTGGACGAAAAACAAATGGTGTTAACACTTTTGTTACAACCCTCGTCCGCCCTTCATTTTACGAACTGAATCTCTCCCTTGGTGTCAAATTTACAAAGCGATACGGAATCGGTAAAATAACAAGATAAACATAGTTATTTTTTTCTATGTTTTCTTATTCAAATTGATGAATCAACCCTTTGCGCTTGGAACTATTTTAACACGAAAACTTAAACGTTTCTACCGACCGAGAATATTTCCATTCCATATTAAACTGACGCAATTTACGCATACAATACTCGAATGTTTAGTAATTTATTTGATATATAATTTAATAACGTAACAATTATTTTACATTACTGATATAGCGATATTTAGGGGTGCCTCAAAGTCGCCACTCGAGCGCTAAGGGTTAACATTTACTCATTCTTCGCACAAATGCATAAAATCCGCTGTCCACTTATCCATTCAACGAACCAGGATCGCCCTAATCCTATAAGTCCCCCTAATCCCTCATAAGTCTCTCTTCGAATCTTCGAAATATCTGTTTTACCCTGAATCTTTAGAACTTCGATTTCCGATGAGTGGTTCGATAAGATCGATAAGATCATTCATAATGACATAATGAACGGTACCCTCAAGACTGGTACAAAGATTGAAAGATCGAAGTCTATACTGTCTAAATCGATAACAAAAAATGACGACCTCGTAATGCTCGATAAGAAGAATACAGATTATGTACTATGAAATCGGTGTTGACTCGAATTTTCATTTACCTTCGTCAGATCGATCGTGTCCGTGTTTATTCGCCTCAGCTGCTTTCTAGGTGGCATATTATACTATGTGACACTATGGTCGGCTCGAAGGCGAACCGCGAAACATAGTGATCGGCACGGGGAAGAGTAATTTATATCGTACGACGCGGAGCACGTCAGCGCAATCACGATCGACCTTGCTGGCCGGTTCATACTGTTTTTCGCGGAATTAACATCGTCTTCAAAGATTCATCAACACGTTACCATGATCCGTGACGTCACCCATTGACAACCCGCCAGCCTAATTATACCTAATTCGCTGGAACCAATTGAGTAGCACTGATTCTAGAATGATTTCTTAAAAGAACGCTCTTCTTAATCTCAACCATAATCTCCCATCATACATTGACAGGACGGTAAAAAATTATTCAAATCAGCTGGAGACTTTGTAAATGATTCTTCATGATTCCTGTAATTTTTTCGAAATCATTCTTTTCTTCATTTATCACTAGACAGCGGATCTTTATGCGAAATAAAAATGTCCTACCTGAATTGCAACAAACTGGAGTAAAGTAGAAATTTATTTTCTTTCTTGATATGGTTAATTGATTGGAGATAATATACCAGGAGTTTTAAATTCTTCTAATAATTTACTGTTCTAATTTACACCTACTGTCAATCACCCAGTATTCATCGCAAACCAAGCGGACTAAAATTATTAAAATCGTCTGAGTGATTTTTGTCATTTCTTTTGGAAATAGTTTGGGTTGGGTTTTGGGTGGTTAATTCAGTCGAAGACGTTCCAGTTGACATCGGGGTACTCTAATCAGATTTTCTGGCGTTGCGTCATCTGTTAAAATTCAAGCTTTGACAGAGGTCTCAGTCAGCGTTGGAGACCTATCAAACTTGATAAAGCATAAATCGTGTGCGGAGGGTTCTGCTAAGTGGGAATGGAAGTGGAGTGAATCGGTCGTTTAATAATGTAACTGACAAAACGGTAGAACGATCGTCGATCATTGATGACTACGCTTGAACCCTCTGACGCTTCAATGCTCCTTACTGTGAAACACAAATTCATCATCCGACTAGATTCTGTTCAGACAGATGCTGTGACTAATGCTCTCTTTGCTTGGGTATATTGTTTTCATTCTAATATTCGTCATAGATGAAAAAAATCACATGCTCCAAAATCTGCTGAGAGTCAGATCTACGACCTTATAAAATGTCTGCATACTTTATACAACTGGTTAACAATTATTTTAAATTACTTTCTGGGTTTTCAAATTACAGTTCGGAGGCTTGGCATATTTGGGGGAGACAGGTCGCGAGTTCTGCAATCGATGCAACAGCACCTACATGATAACGAAGAGGTCTCCGAGGAATTCCGAGAGCCTCTACCATCCTCGTCACCCTCTATCTCCTCTGTACGACTCGAACTATCTACCAGAAGAAGATCACTCTGAGGACCAGATGATCAGACAGCTCGGCCAACAACCATTGGACAGAGGCAAAAAGAACTTGCTACCAGTCAGTTCTGTACCCGAAGACTTGAAATAAACGTATACCCCGAGCCCGATTTCTTATCTTCCACTTCTGCTTCGCAGGAGTACCGTGATCTATGCGAGATTTATACTAAGAAGGTGCAGCTGGACGACTCTGAATACGAGTATCAGCCGCCGCAGTACTACGAGGTCTATTGTAAGAATTACCCTTTGAATGGCAACGACCGAGCCACTGTGAAAACGAAGCAGGTAGACCAAAGGCCAAGGCCAACGTCTCCCTTATCCGCTAGCACAATGAGAAACAGTTAATTTTTCTAGGAGTGCGTTAACCCGGGGTTTCATTGCGTGCAGAGAAGCAAGACCTTGTTCCTGGTAAGGCGACGATGGGACAGCGAGTGTTGGGAGCCTTATGCCAGGGAAATCGCCAGCGGCTGCGATTGTATGTGGCCGGTCTCGGCCCTCGGGGACATAGCTGTTCACTATTAACATCAGAACTACCGAGCCCTAAACGAGACTGATATGTATTCCTTCGGAATAATAACAGGATTGAATTTCTTCAGATTTCATAGGATTTATATGGTAACAAGTACTCAAATAAAGAAGTACACGAAAGACCTGCTTTGCCGGCTGTTTATTTCAAAATATCTTCTCATATAAAACGCTGTATATTATTTCATCCCCTGTTCGTGTTCCAAGCATTCGCCTTGTGCTTTGGTAGAAAGTGGAATCCCTCGGGTACTTTACCTAATAACATCTCTCTGGAAGATGCAACGTTAAGAAACGGGCTATAAAGAATCTGTGATGAAGAAGTAAAGAGTATGCTTACGATAGTTTAATCCAGTCTGCACAGTTCGAACTAGCCATCAAGGTCTCCATATCGTCACGACCTCGATAGAATGGAGGTCTCTCGTTTATCCTCTGCGGTGGCCTCTCTAGGATGCCAACGGGAATGTACCTAATAGAAATGGATATTAGTTTACCCGACTAACTGAATATATCGTAATATAATTACCTGTGCAAGAAGGATATCCACTCCAACATGAACCTCCTCGTCGTCTCCACCCCTCTAGTGTCCGAGCCCCAATGTTCCAGGCCATAATTAGCATACTTCTTCAAAATATTGAACCTTTCCGAACTAGAAATATCTATCAGCTTCTTCTCCTTGATCTCGGTAAATATCCACGGCTTTATCAGCGCGCCACGACCTATGGTGATACCCTGTACATTCGTATACGTGTTCTGAACCCTCTGGTAGTCATCGTAGGACAAAATGTCGCCGTTCCCAAACACTGGCACGGGATGCGCTGCCTGTGCACACCTGTCTATGTACTCCCAGTCAGCCAGCTTCGTATACCTCTGTTCGCGCGATCTTCCGTGAACCTGTTAATAAAAACTGCTGAATCAAAATGGTTGTTTTAATACAGTACGCTGTAAACTTGAAGGTGGGAGCAACTTACTCACAGTGATCATGGATGCGCCCCATTCGCGGAACTTCGGTATCAGATTGTGGGCGATCGGCTTGTCGATATAGACACCTGTTCTGGTTTTTACAGTTAATGGAATACTGAGGACTTGGCTGACAGATTTTATCACTGTTTCCAATACGTTCAGTCGGTTCAGCATCCCACTGCCGCCGCCCTGTCTGTAGATCAAGTCTATAGGACAGCCTAGATTCAGATCGACGAAGTCAATATCGATTTCTTCGTTCAATAATTGCGCGCATCTTGTCAGTACACCCGGGTTATTGCCGCAAAGCTGTACGCCGAATATATTCTCCGATTCGTGTCTTTTTACCAGTGCCCATTCCTCGTGTGCTCCTTGCAGTATCTTTGGAGCTAGTGCCATTTCCCCGCAAGTTATGTCAGCCCCGTATTCTTTGCAGATTCTTCTGAAAGGCAGATTGCCCACCGTTGTCAGCGGGCTCAACAATATCTTATTCTTCCAGTCTATCTTTTTCTTTTCCGCATCTCTACATTTTATTAAATCATAGTCCTCCACTAGTCCAAGCTTCTCATCCGCGACCGTCTCGGATTTGTTATTAGGTTCGGTTGTTTCGTCTGTGGATTTCATAGTCTCTTTCTTCCTGGATGGTCCGTTCACTTTGACGATCTTCTCGGCTTTGGAGAAGTTGTATTTGTGCTTTCTCAGTAGCGTCTGAAGGTCTTTGGCCAAATGATTCTTAGTGGAAGGGGGCCTTTTCTTGAATTCTTTCTCCTTTTCTGTGTCCACGATGTTCAAACCGTCCTCTGTCAAGTGTTTCGAGCCCACTCTACAGGCAGCACCTCTGGGACACCTGCCAGTCAGATTAAACAGATAACATTCTGTCCCGATGTCGTTTGGCTTTATTTTTAAATACTCGATTCTATCATGCAGAAATGTGCAGTGTTCGTTATCACATTTTCTCTCTGGTTCGTCCACCGCTTGGTCTGCTATCCGGGGACACAGGTTGACCTGATGTTGCGCTTTAAACGGAGCAGGTCTGGCCTTGTTCTGACCCCTGAGCTTCTCCTTCTTATCGTTCTTAAGCTTTTTATGCGGAGGCTCGTCGACCGCCACTGCATCTTCCTCTGCATTATCTGCATTGCTCGCAGCCTTCTTGTCGCTCTCTGTCTCCTCCTTCGAAAGTCTGACGTGATCCTCAAGAATGTATCTGCAATGTTGTTATTGTAATTAATTAATTGTAATTAATAACATATCATTGATGACTTGAAGCTAACCATGCGGTCGTGGAGACTAGAAAATATGCGATTATTTTGGAGTATGGTTGCTGAAATTTTTTGAAAGTGTAACATCGTTTACTCACTCCGCTTTGATCAAACACACTCCTTTCTGTTTATCCTCGCTATAATCGAAGGAACATTCATCCGTACATTTCTCAGTGTACGCCGCCATCTTAAATCGGTCGATACATCGAACGTTGGCATCTTGAATACTGAAATTTCAAACGGGACCGTTACCGTTCGCGGCAATTTCAAATTAACAGCGATCCTCGAACATGCTCCGCCGTATTTCTTCGTTTAGATGAATCGATGTGATCAGAATTGATGTAACATTGCAAAGACAATTAACATTTGATTTGTGACATTTAACAAGTTGTTAACACGTACTCTAGTACGTGTCATTTTAAGTACAACGAATACACGTGTACTATCTCACGTGTGTATCAATGCATTGATATTAATAATTTTAATTTGCACAATTGTTAGAACATTGATATTAATAATTTATCGAGACACGTGTATTTATAAATATACGTGAATTAGTGCACGTGTACAATGAAACGTAAATCAGGAATGAACAGTTCGTAGCTCGATCGGAGACATTCTCAAGGAATACCCCCACTTTTCCCGCCCGCGCGTCTCGCTATCCGTGGCGGCCATAGTGCTCCGAGCGCCACGGGGAGCGAGACGCGCGGGCAGGAGAAGTGGGGGTATTCCAGGGTATTCCTTGAGAATGCCTCCGATCGAGCTACGAACTGTCCATGCCTGACGTAAATACTTCAGTACAAGACAAGTATATGTGAAATACACGTGTATTTACATAATAACATAATATTTACATAATAATACACACGTGAAATAGGAATCTCTAATATTTGATCTCAACAGTATCTCGTCGGCGTCTGTATATAGTCTTTCAGAAAATTTTCTACATATGTCGGTAATTCAGAACCGTGAACAATAAAAATGCGATTCGCATGCAAAGTCTGTACGGTGTCATTGCAAGAATGGTGAACTTTACTCTCCAACCCACCGCTTTGCAAGTTAATAGCTACTCTAATTGAAAATATATGATAAAAATTGAGGACAATGAAGGGGGGGGGGGGGGGGGGAGACACGATAACCTTAGGACAATACACTTTTATCTCTGCCATAATGTTTGCTAGCATTCTATATAGCATGTTCTTTTACAACCGCTATACCAAGTTTTGGCACAGGTAGAGACAGAGACAAGGATAGCTAGCTAAGCAGGCGTCAAAGACACGATGGATGGAACGTTTCGGTTAGTCCGTTAGTCCTGTGTGTTACATGAACGACCTAGCGTCGCATTCTTCCGGTAAGTCCACGTGTTTTGCTTCTCATGCGGCGATTCTGCTAAGCTAAATTATGTTTAGCTAAAGATTATATAGACACGGTTCAGCGTGTCCACAATGTCCCCGCGTCATAAATTACAGATAGGGACCAATGAATTAAGAGTTAATTTATTAAGTGCATAACAGAGGATCCCCGTTCCCGTGGCGTTCCTTGTTGGCAATTAAGATACGAGTTGGGAGCAATGGGATCACAGAAGTAACGGTTACACTGTGATCCAAGCATCATACGATCGCGTTGGACTTACTCAAGTCCAGGTATTATGTCATAATTCCGTAGTTATTGTTGCAACATTCTAATCCACTGGCTTACGAGCATTATTATTTTTATATTTTTTTAATAAAACACATTCCGAGCGATCCGGCTCGGATTCTAAATACGTTTATCGCGTTTATCGCGAGCTTCGAGTTAATTGATCGGCGACAGAGTTAATCGATATCTTCAATGGAGATCGTGCAAGGGATTACATATTGTTAAGTGGGATCTACCGTTTGCGATAGCTCATTGTCATTGGTTATACTGACTATTGGAAAAACTCCAGTGTCAATGGTATAGTTGTAAAGTCTATTCTTAAGAGCGGCAGAGGCAAATAAAGCTCCATAAAAGTATAAAAAGATAAAATGGATCTTGCGAGTCGAATGCCAAATAGATCGTAGACACTGTTCAATCTTGATTTTCAATTATATCCTGTTAACTGTACACAGCTCAATCTTGGTATGGCTGAACCACCCGGTTTGCAATGGGAGGACTATCTGGTAGTGGCGGTCACGCTGATCATAAGCGTGGGCGTTGGTATCTACTACAGGTTCAGCGGTGGTCGCCAAAAGACTATAGAGGTATTTGTTTCTGCATCTTCGATAAAGAAGAATCGACTAGTTTAATCATGTGGCTTTTCTTTCGCAGGAATACTTCACAGCTAGCAAGTCGATGGGCACCATTCCTGTTGGAATGGCGCTTGTCGTGTCCTTCATGTCCGCCATCACCTTGTTAGGCGTCTCCGCTGAGAACTATACGTACGGCACACAGTTTGTAGTAATTAACATATCCTATTTCATAGGAACGCCGCTGGTGTGTTACGGATTTTTACCAGTATTTTACAAGCTCCACGCGACAAGCGTTTACGAGGTACGTCGCAACAAATGAACTTAGAAGGACATATAGTGAAACATCGAACTTGAAACATTCATTACTGTTTCAGTATTTAGAGAAACGCTTCGGAGTAAGAGCTAGGATGATGGCTAGTTTCGTGTACTGGATGCAGTTGCTTTTGTACTCTGGCGTTGTGCTGTATGCGCCTGCTTTAGCGTTAGAAGCGACGACAGGAATCTCTAAGACCGGCAGTATTATCATTATCGGACTAGTTTGCGCCTTCTATTCGAGCATAGGAGGCATCAAAGCGGTCTTGATCACAGACTTGTTTCAAGGTATACTTATGTTCGTCGCTGTTTTCGTTATTATCGCTACAGCTGCCAGCGAAGTTGGAGGACTGGATGAAATTTGGCGTATAGCCGAGGCTGGCCATAGAATCGAATTCGACAGGTACTATTCCGTGTGAGAGTTCATGTGGAAAAATCTAGACCAGAGTACTAAACAATCATGTTTACAGTATCTCCGCAGATCCAACGGTTAGACATACGTGGTGGTCTCTGATCATTGGCGGCTTGTGCACGTTTCTATCTCTGTACGGCGTGAACCAAGTGCAAGTGCAACGTTTATTGACAGTAAAGTATGTATAGTCTGCGCATGTATATGAGAAGAACATGCGAGAGCAAATGCTGTTATCGATACTTTCAGAGACATGAAAGCAGCGCAAAGAGCACTTTGGATAGCGTGGCCAATTTTAACTTTACTCTCAATGGCTACGTGCTTCTCAGGATTGGCGATATACAGCAAATACAAGGCGTGCGATCCGCTTAAACAGCAGAAAATAACATCGACCGATATGCTGATGCCGTATTACGTTATGGATACTTTATCTGACAAACCTGGTTTGCCAGGTCTCTTTATAGCAGGTAAATTGTGTCCCAAGTGTTTTATCATCATTCAAAAATTTCATTATATTTTCTTTTGATGATTTCGCTTGTTGTAGCGATACACCAGGATATTGATTAGCTTTGTACTCGCTTTTTGCTCAGGTATCTTTAGTGCCGGCCTCAGCACAATTTCTGCGGCGTTGAATTCCTTAGCCGCAGTAACGTTAGAAGATTATTTAAAGCCTGCGTATAGGAAATTCAGTGGTGGCGATATTTCTCTTACAGCCTCGACAACCTTAGCTAAATTCCTTGCTTTCCTGTTTGGAATTATCTCTATTGCTTTGGCGTTTTTAGCTCAATTATTGGGTGGCGTACTACAGGTGATTGCTACAGTACTTAAACCTAGTTTATCGAAATCAATCGATTCTCCATACGAGAAGTATTTAGTTATTCAAATTTTATTTACAGGTCAGCCTAACCATATTCGGCGTGGTAGGGGGTCCACTTTTGGGACTCTTCACGCTAGGAATGCTGTTCGAGACAGCAACAGAGACTGGATCTGTGATTTCTATGGCTGGTTCCTTAGTTTTTCTATTCTGGATGGCTTTCGGCCAACCGAGACCAAGCGCGCCAACATTGCCAGTGTCCACTGAAGACTGCGATGCAAACTCAACGGTATTCATCATGAGCCAAACTGCTCCATTGACTGGGTAAGCGTTACTATGACTAGTTCTTTTCCAGTGTGAAAGATGTACAGCTTATGTTTTTATTGTTCTTCTAATTTCAGGCCGACAGGTGACTCGTCCTTCTTTTACCTCTACCGGATCTCATACATGTGGTACGGTCCGATCGGGTTCGTGCTCACAGTGTTGCTAGGGCTGGCGCTTAGCTACCTTTTCAAAATTTTGCTGAAAGAAACAAAGTCTAAACAGCAGGACCCGTACCTGTACTTTCCTGTGATAGGGAACCGTATTCGTCGCAGACAGGCGATGCTGGAGACGAACGAGTGCGAGATAGGGAAAGACACTGCGAAGTATATGTTCGCTTACAACAACGCTGAACACTCGGACGAAGTGACCAGCACGAAAATATAGTACAATTGTTCGTCCCTCGAGTTTACTTTCTCGTTCTGTCGGCATTTTAGTTTTTAAACATTCCACATGTGACCGAGGGCATGCGAACCGGTTAGGCATTTAGTGCATGCAACGTATTACTTAATCGGAACCGCGGACAGGATTACGCCAGGCCTTATCGGCTGGCAATCTTGGTCGTACGGTGGTTTTCGAATCTAATATAGCGAATCTGAACATGTACAAAGGCTGTTACTAGCTTTTTATCGTTTTCAAGGCAGGTAGAAACTTACTGTCTATTTTTCTTTTTTAATCGTGGAGCTGGACCCTACGACAATATAAATTTGATCAACATGCTACATAGATTGCAGCATATCTTGTACGTTGTTTCGTGAACGTCCAATGGCCGAGTGTCTTCCATTTCTTGTTCCTTGACTACAATTTCGAACAGCTATCAGGGCCATTGTCACTTTTAGTTTTTATAGTTAACACACTTTCAGCTACTTAAACGGTATCCCGAACATATACTTAACATGATTTGTTCCTACGGACACGTACTTATATTATAACAAATGGTTGACTTATCAAATGGAAAACGACATGTGTCTAAAAAAAACAACTGTTTTTCTTGTTATTTATACTGCCGCTTGTTAAGCAGCCATTAGACTAGCCCATTGTTGCCAAGAGTGCTATTAGTGTCTAACAAAAATGTGCAGATGGATCATAAATATTGTGAAGCGATGTATTATTTTGGACCAAAGCGGTATATTATACACTAGCGTGTTACATAGCGTACGTTGTCATGTGTACACTGAAACGATGCTTAAATAAAGCAACTTTACGTGTGTGATGCGCTATCAACTTTAATCAGACCGTTATTTATTCAAACTGCTCCGTTTCTAATGGACATATTATATTTGGCATAAGGTAACAAATGATCATCTCAAATAATGAATTGTTTTTATTTCATGAATAACACGAAAGGAGTATTTATATATGTATATATCCTGTGTTCGATTCAAATGAATTATTTTCTGATTTTCCATTTCAAATGTTTCATCTCAAATAATTTTACATGAAATTATTTAACTAGCTATCCCAGCACCGTTACTGTCCTTTTTGCCAACAATTTTTGTCGCAAAATTTTTCCAAGAAGATGAATCCTCGGGTGAATTTAACAAGGCAGAACCAAAAGTCCACGCGCGAAATGCCTTAACTATGGGAGCCCAAGACTCATTAGCATGTTTCGGTTGGCCAGCCAAGGGTCAAAGGGCCCCATCAGTTCAGCATGGCGAGGAGGGGCTCGGTTGAGGAACTGGAACTGGAGACTCGGCTGAGAAAGAAGGACAGTCTGAGGTGCTTCTGAAAAGAATACCGACCAGCTCGGATCAAACTACCGACGGCCAGTTAAAACCAGTTTCAATTTGTTCGTGGTCTGCCGTTTCTATCGGCGGCATGGGGCTCTTTTTAATTATTTTTTTTCCAGCGAAACTCGTACACTGTTATCCGCATCGCCTTAGTCAACTGGCAATTAATTCATCAAGAAATCCAGTTGGTCGTGGTTCTGTCTTCTCTGTGGATGAGGTGTCGAATGCCTGCTGACTTATGGCAACCCTGGATCGTGTAGGTCAACCCCGGGAAGTCTGGAAAAAGCTCCATCAATCATGCGATGTTAGAACGATTGCAGAAAATTTTTTCTTCGATCGAAAATTCCTTCTATGATAAAATAAAATGTTTATACACCGTTCGCAGGAAAATGGAGCTAAGTATAAACATTTATTTCTTATGCGTACAGCTTGTACTGTTTTAAGTTTCAGTTGCAAATAGTTCTCTATTTAACATTACTTAACCCAATCCAACAGAAAATAGCTTGAATAATTCGTATTTGATCATAAAAGATCGTATTCGTATGCAATTCAGTAAAAAGGAGCATATCAAAATTGTTTATTGCTTTTTGCAACTGATTCTAATGGTCAATAAATGAAATGATCTGGTTTCAGTACTTTTTGTGATTAGATCGTTCCTTTTTCAGTTCCCAGTCGCTTGCTATGCAATCCAACGAACTACTTCGTACTAGCTCCTATGACGGTTCTGTTTATTTTCATGGAATCCTATAGCCCCCTCCCGACGCCCTTGACTCTCACAACACGGAATTTTGTGTTACATCTGTAGACAGCTACGAGTTTCGCGGTTCAACGGTCCCTTCGTCGATTTTTCGCAAACATTATGCGATTGATACTCGAGAAAAAAATATTAGAAACTCTGATAAGCATTATCAAACATTCTGACAGTCGAGCTAGGGGTAGAGACAAAAAAGGATTCGAGGAGTGCCTTCGATTTTATCGCAGAAATTCGTTTCGGGATATGTGCAGGTGTTTGTGAGTTTCCAGTGAAGCCAAGACAATTATTCTACCAAAAAGTAAGTTACACTTCAATGAATTACTATGATTTCACACCCTGTGATTTTACAGTGATTGAGAATTAAAATGATGTAAATTAAAAAAAAAAAATTAGGATGCAATGTTTAGTAGAATTGTCTCAAGCATAAAATATTTATTTCAGTATGTTCATATCAATTCGATCATTGATTACAATTTTTTAAAAACGAGACTGTGTGCTCCATCGAGCAGATGACGATTTAAAATCGCCTGATGAGGATTCTCGCAAGGAGATGATTATTATAGTGCACGTTCATTCATGAGAAAACGCGGGAGTTTGTTTAAAATCGCGTGAGTCATCACATCTCCGGTAGAGTTGGCATGATCAATGAGGGAAGAAGGTCTCATACGATCTGCTCGTGCTATAACTTATGCGAGGTGGTCTCCCTCGACGCCTTCTTCACTTTCATACACGTGTTTTCCTGTGTGCCACGCGCGCGCTGCCCACCGTAAAACGATCGGTTGAATCATCTATTATGCAACTGTTTGCCTGTTCTGGAGCAAACATAACGAAACCGAGATCTTCGGGTATTTTTGGATCTAGTTGACGATCGTTACCACGTTTCTGGATTGTTAATCCTCTCCTTAAGAGGATTAATTAATATTTCTCGAGAAATAATGAACCGACTCGGCTACAATTTGCTATACAAGTTCCACATAGTGGTACCTAAAACCCCTAGTAATCGTTTATTTTTTCAACGTCGTGGTTAATTTTTTATAATAAAAAATGGGACGATTTAGTCTTCAACGACTACACTGAAAAATTGTTGCCACTTCGTCAATTTGGATAATTTCCCAATGAAACTTGCATTGTTTATAGCCAAAGTTTAATATGTACTTAATAATTTTTCCATAAGAAGTAATCTTCGCTAAAAAACATTCTCAAAGCTGACCTCCTTTCTCACTGCTGACTCAATATTTCTAAAGTTTATGAATAAATTGACAAATAATCCTGGAAGGGACAAGTTCTGCGATTATCATTGATGCTAAATTATTCATGTTGTGTACACAAAAGAAGCGATTGAGAACCAAACCCAGCATACTAACTTACGCAACCTTCCAACTCGTATCCAAGATTCAAGGTTTCTTTAATGACAGTCCTAAAGGTATATGACCCTTATCTCGAACTTTCTAACCTAATCCATACCAAGTTACGATTCCCAAGGACTCGAAACTTCAAAACTCGTCGAATAAACAAAACCCATTAAATAGCCATTAGCAAAAACAACCTTCGCAAACAACGAAAATGAGTACTTCAATTACTGAACCATAGGTATTAGTTGTTCCATTTAAAATGGCATAAGCATAAAATCCGCTTCTTAAAAGGATTAATTAATATTTCTCGAGAAATAGTGAACCGACTCGGCTAAAATTTGCCATACGAGTTCTATACAGGGATACCTGAAACTCCTGGTAAAAGTTTATTTTTTCAATGTCGCGGTTAATTTTTTATAATCAAAAAAATTGGACGATTTGTCGGTCGAAAATGGAATTTGCATCGTGCAGTAAACTAACTAATTGCTCTAACATCTGAAAAATAGTTCAAATCGTATAGTCCAATATTAAACAAGTTATCGGTTTTTTGAGTCACTGTAGCTCGATGAGACCATTTTTCTAATCTCTAAAAATATTATTCGAAAATGTTATTCCACCGTCAGCATCATATAAATTGTATTTAGTGGTAGATTGCCAGTTTATGTGAGAGAGCCAGGAGCAACAATTTAGCTCGAACGCGTTCCGTTGAAGATGGTGTCCGCGCGACAGGGGTTAAACGAAACGGGCAGCTGGAGAACCCGGCGCTTTATGGAAACGCGTGACCACCGTTTGTTTGCAACCCCGTAAGTTCGAACCGGTTGGATCTTGTTCCCGCTGGCCTGCCACCGCGGATTTCGCGAGTTGATTTTTCGCGTTCGAATCCGCGACGATAGACCAGTGGCCGAACAACCCTCCTTATCGCGACGAGCTGCGAGATCTTCGACACTTCTCTGCCAACACAGATCGCGTTTAGGATGCTTTATCACACTGCAGAGTGCTTGTGGATATCCTACGAAATGGAGAACGTAAGTTGCCGAAAATCTTATTCCATTTCTCTCTGGAATATATTTCCTTTGAAATTGTTGATCAAGTGTGGTGACTTTTTGTGAAACTATTGTCGCAGTATCATAACAAATATTTATATTATATTTTTCGTATGTTTTATTCATTTTTGAACGAAAAATTACCAAACTTTTTTCGTAAACGAACCCAACGTAGATTTGAAGATTGGATCTTCCCCTTTTCAACGAGCTCAAAAAACTTGACATGCAATTTTTTAAAAAAATGTGTACCTTACATTATTGCAAAATCGACAGTACACCGGTCGCTCCAAACACAATAACTCAATAAATAAAATCATACATCAATTTTCAAGATCTGATTATAAAGGCTTCAATCTTCAAATCTAGGTTGGATTTATTCACGAGAAAAATTTCTCAATGTTTTTACAGCTGTTCTAATATGCATCATGCTCGAACCAATAGTCTTCACTCTTCTTTCCCACCTGCTACACCATACAAAAGCAACTCAGAATTAAACGAACAATGCGTTACAAAACTAGATTGTTCCAGCTTCAAAATAAGTCCGACTTTACCATCTCAGAATTTTTTTTTAGCAAAGTTCTACTACTTCAAACCCGCAGAATTCCCACAAAATTGAAAATTCGGTGTTCCCACGATTTCCTTAAGATATTCAATCTTTATAAAATTATAGATAAATATTTGAATCGATTAGGGTAATATCGGGTTTTTTGCGATTGTGGGGATCGATCGGGAGGATCTATAGAATTAACACGGTGAATCCTCTTGATCCCGGAAGCGTTTCCGAGTCATTTTTCGTCGTAAGCTATAGTGATGCGATTATTGTTGTTTCCCCGAGTCGTTGTGAATAGATGAGCAATCTCTCACTCTGGTGTGTTCTCCGGGAAGGGGCTGGTTCATATAAATGGGCACATGTGACAATTAAAACGACAGTCTGAAATCGTTCTCCGTTTAATCCGAAGCCGGCTCGCTCGAAGAAACGGTAAACGAGCAGCGAGAGGGAGAGAGCCCTAATTAATTAATCAGCATCGCGACCAGCCTGAAATCCGAGCGCATACATATGCGTTACATCAGGAAAATCAGCAAGATCATCCAGCTGCAGTTCCGCACGTTTCTGCTGGCTTTCCGACGCCTAGTCGCGATTTTCTGGAGTTAATCTCCAGCTTCACTTCTTTTCTTCTTTACTCTCGCCATTCCTCAGGTGTCGGACGCCACCATCTTGGATCCGAAGAGGTAAGGACGATCGATGACTCGTGAACTATACTATAATGACTGTCGAGGCTTTTACGTTGAGTTTCTAAAAAATGTAGTCTGCATGTTTCTTATCCAATTATTTTTCTCTTTCTATTTTGGTTCCTTCGGTTTTAATCACATTTTATTGTTATCCTCTTCTTTCCAACCCTTAAGTATCTTTGCTTTTTACTGGCTTTACTGGGTTAAAACAAATATAAAAATGTATTTAAAAGTTGCAAATTTTCTTCTGTTACTAATTTTTGTGTTTTCATGTTATTTTTATATGTAGTGGCTCTTAAAATTACATTGCAGATATATCGAAAAAATTAAAATTGTACAGTTTTGAAAAATTTTTCATTTTGTATTTTTCAATTCTTTATCCCCATTAGTCTTTTTTAAAAGTAAAATTTAACTTCTCAACCCTTGAATTCTTCATTTTCATATTATATATTAAAATCAGAAGAGAAAAACGTGTCGGAAAAAATTGTCCGTAAAAGGAGAACTGTATGAAAAAATTACGCGAAAATTGATTTCCATGGATAATTTTGATTGTACAGAAGGAAAAGAGTGGATCAAAAGGTTATTCTAAAAAGTATTAAAAATTATTTTCCATGTAAGCGGTGTTTCTTCATATAACACCATCGTGTTTGTCAATGGTGTAAACGGAAAATGCTCTAGACTTTCTCAGAAACTAATCCCGTAGTGTTCTGAGTCAACTGGTTTCATCCAGTGTCAACCAGATTCCTTAATGACGATCGAATGTCCGTGTTAATAGCCACGATGGCGATACAAATCTTCCTAAACAATTACACCCAATGGCGGGGCGCCTCGCTCAATAATCGTAACGTTCCTCGAGCCAAAGATGATGTTACAGTTTGCTTATGTAAGGAAAAACCGGCTGACGACACTGGATGCATGTACACACACCTACATACACACTGAGTCCAAGATACATGTGCACTTGATGTATCCACGATTTCCCAAAATTCAACACAAAACTCAACAATTTTTTCAATTTTATTTTATTTATCCCTTCATATTTTGGATCGAAATCGATATTCGATTAATTAGAAGAATTAGAAGTAATTTTAAATCACAGTGGGGATTTTTAATAACTTTATTCCATTAATTCGTCTGCACCCTTACATTGAATTAAAAATAAAAACAAGCATAAAAAGAATCGTTGACAGACTTATGTCGTTTATTTTATTGTGTAAGCTGAAATTGTTTACAAGTTGAGAGCCTCTAGAATGGTACGTCTTGCTTGATTATGATTTATGCGAACGAAACTTTAAGATGGGGACGAATCGATGACGGGATGAAACGGAGAAGGTTCAATTGCATCGTTTGGTTCGCGCAATGCAGATCAATCTGGATCGGGCGGAAGTGACCGATCGGTCGTATCAGTTTCACGTGATTCTAGATCTAGCGGTAGAATATATCGATCGAACGCGACTAAACTTCGATTTGTTAATCTGTACACCGTTTTCCAAGATCAGTATTGGAATTCTGTGATTGTCAGGAAGAACGCCGCATGTCGCATACTTTCACTTTCGAGATATTAACGTAAATCCTATATTATAAAGCTCCATTTAGCATAAACATGCCTTATTAGCGATGATTCGAAGAAAGTGGAGGATCCGAGTAAGGTCAAAGTGAAAAATCCTTTTGTAAATGTTCGTTTATGGCAGGGACATTTCGTTTTACCTTAATAGCATCGCAGTGTGTACCTGGGTATGCAGTCCCTTGCTATAAATCACCTAAAATTGTTATCTCTTGGACTCAGCGCGGCAGGGTTCTCGAAGAGCTACAGCGCGTGTTTTCCGGATGCCTGAGAAAAGTCAAGGTTCGGCCGATCATGTGCGGCCTTGGCGAATCCTTGGGCCCGCCTCGAGCACCTAAAACTACAGTTTTAGTTCCGCCCATCCCCAAATCTCCGGAAGTAGGGATGAAACCCTGAAGAGGTAGGGGGGACCGAGGTGTTAAGGTTACTGACTCACGATTCTCCAGTTAGTCGGAAACCTAGCACGAGCATTGGTGGGTAAGATCCGAACGATCTCTCAGATCGATCGTGGACAATGAACACCTTCGATCATTTCAATACTAATTCTGATTTCGTTTCTTTTGTCCAGCTCCTGAAAAAATGTCGTTGCGTCTATTCGTCCTGTTTCTCTTCTTGGCGGTGTCCTCGGCAGAACAACGGTCGCAAGATTATGTGGATGCGAAATGCATGCAGGATCATCCTGTTCTCTTGTATTTCTTCTCGTGGGTGGACTACGTGGTGCTGGCCTCCATGTTGCTTATCTCCTGCCTGATTGGCACATTCTACGGTTTCTTCTCGAAGAAGCAAGAAACCAGCGAGGACTTCCTGCTCGGCGGCTCCAGCATGGGCACTTTCCCCATGGCGATGTCCTTGGCAGCCAGCTTCATCACGGCCATCGAGCTCCTGGGAAACCCCGCCGAGATGTACGCACAGGTATAGTCTTCAAGGTCTTTTCATTCGTAGAAGCCTGCTACAGTAGGCTAGTTCTAATCAGTGGCGGCTCAAGTCAAGTGGAGACTCCAGCGGTAAAAATTTTGGAGCCTTAAAACTCAAGTTAGAAATAGAAGTTGCAAGAAAACTCTCATAAACTTATTAACAAAAATGAAAAGTAATGAAAAATATCCCGGGTCCCCACGCGGCCGCTCAGTCCGCTTACCGTTAAACCCGCTACTGGTTCTAATAGAAAGTAGGGCTGTAACTTTCTTTCGAAGGTCGAAGATTTCGAAGCTTCGAAGCTTCGATTTCTGAAAATTCGAAGGCGATGAGAACCAAAGTATCGAATTTCAAACCTCCGTAGTAAATTATTAGAAGATTGAAAAAAACGGTCGTCGGTGGAGAGTTTACCTACCTGAATTCGGATTTACGCTTGTTCCTCCGCACGGAGGGTTTTACCGATTTTACGATGCAGCGGAACGTATTTATATTGTGTACACTAAACTAATTTAGGAGACTATGCTTCTTGAGGGTTCTGGGGTAAGCGGCACGCAGTTCTTTTTTATATGGGGCATTCTTTGCATGGGAAAAACTGAAAAATATCGGCATTTATTTCGGTTTCTGTAGAATAACGGTTATTCCAAAATCTGTATTTTAACCTTCGCAAGGTAATGTGGGGTCTCAGAGACCCCAGCTTCAGATTTTTGAAAAGAATTTTTATCTGAATGTATTATTCTTTATCCCAAATACATTGGAAACGAGTCAGTCATCGGTGACTGAAAGTTAATATTTTTATTTATTAAAAATCGTGACATGGTATGAAACTCAAGTTACAGCTTAATACGTTTCGAAGACTTTGAAATTTCGAGCACTTGGAAGACTTCGAAGCCTTCGAAGTTTCGGAAAAGTTACAGCCCTAATAGAAAGCATGAACGACCTTCAGGAAGATCGTGATCCACCCCTCCCCGTATATCGTTAAAGTTGTCTGAGAGCCTTCTTATAGTTGTTTGAGAATCTGTAACCTTGCCTGTAATTAGGGGACGCAGTTCTGGATGACCTGTCTGGCGTTCCTCCTGGTCGTCCCGATCACCTCGCACCTGTATCTGCCGGTCTACATGAAGCTGCGGTTGACCTCCAGCTACGAGTATCTGAACCTCCGGTTTGACCGGCACTGCAGACTACTCGCCAGTGGATTGTACATGCTGCAGATGATCCTCTATACGTCCGTCGCGGTGTACGCACCTGCGCTAGCTCTAAGTCATGGTAAACACCTTTGAAACTCCTCTTGAAACCGCATCCATTTTGACCTCCAAACTGTCACCTCTCATCAGAAACCTTGATCTTCTTGCAGTCACTGGTCTGAATACTTACATAGCGGTCACTCTAGTCTACGTAGTCTGTATCTTCTACGCCTCGCAGGTCAGTACATCTTCTTCTACTGGTTGCATTTTGCTAACTCGGCCTTCTTACAGGGAGGGATGAAAGCTGTTATAATGACGGACACATTCCAAGCGGCAGTGCTCCTAGGTTCCCTGTTTCTGATTGTTGGCTACGGTCTAGCCTGGCAGGGAGGCTTTGCTCCTGTGTGGGACGTGAACCAAGCGTCCGGGCGCATAGAGTTCTTCAATATGGACGCCAGACCCACCGTCAGGCACAGTTTCTGGAGCGTGGTGATCGGTGGGACCGTCTATTGGACTACCATGTTCTGCAGCAATCAGGCTTCCGTCCAAAAGTACCTCAGTGTGGAGACCATCGGTCAAGTCAGAACGTAAGTAGTCTCTTCAAAAAAACAAAGACTCCTGGTTCATTCCAGGCTTGAGGTAAACATAGCAAGTAGCTCATTACGACTTGCTTCGTTCCAGGGCGCTGTGGGTGTCTGCCTTCGGCATGATCATCATCTATTCCGTGAACTTCTTGACTGGAATGGTGCTCTACAGCACTTACAAAGACTGTGATCCCTTATCGGTTGGCTACATCAGTGGCCAGGACCAGCTGCTGCCACTCTACGTGATGAACTTCATGGGAAATCTGAAGGGTGTGCCTGGCTTCTTCGTTGCTGGGATCTTTGCTGCTTCCTTGGGGTTAGTTTCTACGATTCTAGGACCTTTTTACCATAGATCTTGTTGTAGAGATTAATGGTTGACGTTTTAGGACTGTGGCCAGTGCCCTGAATTCCTTGGCTGCGATCACTTGCGAAGATATTCTCCAGGGAGTGTTCAAGATCAGCTTGCCGGCTAGCAAAGGCGCTATCTATGCCAGGTGGATCAGTGCATGCTTCGGTGCCCTCAGTTTCGCCTTGGTCTTCGTCGTGGAACGACTTGGCAGTGTTCTCGAGGTGCTTGTCATCGTTTGTAGCCTTTTGTAGGAAATTGCCAATGTCTAGAGTCTAGAGAGATCTTTGAACCTAAACAGCTGCCAACTGTTTCTATAAATGTTCCAGGTCGCCTTGTCCTTCAACGGTATGGTCGGAGGGATCACCCTGGGATTATTCTCCCTGGGTATGTTCGTCCCTTGGGCAAACGGCAAGGGTGCAATCTCGGGAGCTATCACCAGCCTGGCAATCGTCTTGTGGATTGGCCTAGGGGCTCAAATAACAGTTCTCAACGGACAGATCCATTTGGACAGCAAGCCAGTCTCCATCGATGCTTGCCCCTGTATCAACAGCACCGTCATCGACACCTTTACAGCCGACTACGTTGATGACGTTCCCGCGATTTACAAGGTAGTTATCCAGCAGGTGCTCGGACTAGAACCTACTCATTTTTGTCTTGAACGCATAAAATCCACAGTCTAATCGTTAGCGACCAGAATCCCTCAAAGCTACAATCCTTTCGCAGATCAGCTACCTGTGGTACAGCGCGATCGGTTGTCTGCTGACCATGCTAGTGGGCGTTGCTGTCAGCTACGTAACAGGGTTCCAGAATCCAGCTGACATCGATCAGGATCTTCTATGTCCCCTGATCGCCTCCATGTTCCGAATGAAGACCAAGCCGAATGCTAACAACGTTCAAGGCGCCATGAACTTCGGCCTGGAGCTGGACGACGAGAAGTCCAAGGTGGACAACCGCAAAAGTCCAAAATGAAGCTGTCTAGCTGGCTCAGAGCAGTATTTGAAAAGCATTCAGTCATTTTCAGCGTTTTAGCCCTTCATCCCCGAGGATACAATCGTTGAACGTTGTTGGGAATATCCTCAGACTGCACATACATACACATACAGTCGCCTTGACCTTCGTTAGGGTTCTAGGCCTCGGGTTTTAAGTTTTAATAGTTCAAATTCTGACACTGGAGACTTCCTTCTCCTTGTCCAGGTTTCTGTTAGACTTCAGAAGACAGTTAGGGGTGGGTTGAGTCCTCCAGAGGCCGTTGAAATGGTCCATTCTGATCGTGACAACAATCTTGGCAGAGAATCAAGACTTTCCGAAAGAGTCCTTGATCATTGAAGGCTACCAGAAGTTGAGGACACATTGCTCTAAACCTGGCGCTGGTCACCAGGTCTCTAAGATTCATCGAAGTGGTCTTCAACCTTGGCAGAGAATAAAGACTTTCGAAAGCTATCGAAAGTTCAGGACATACTCCTCTAGATCTGGGTCTGGTGGTCTTCAAAGTCACTTACCAAGTTAGCCTAATTTCTGGAAAACTCCCCTGCCCCGGACTCCTAAACTTTCAAGACCCAACGAATCAGGAGATCAAGCCAAAGCAGTTATTGTAATTAATAAGACTGTAAAACGGGGTCTTGAAGATTTGGGGAGAGTAGTTAGTAGAGTGACTTAGTAGACACTCTAAGGATAGGGTAGGGTTATTTATAGTGCCGTCTGTCAGCGTACTTACTTGTTCTACCGATTATGGGCCTGTCAGCGTGATCGAGACCGTTTTACTAGTAACCCAGACCTGATGTTTATGTTTTATTAGTTACCTCTCACAGTAGTGACATTTGCCCGAAGTTTTTATGCGTCTCTTTCGGCACGTGATCAAGAGATTTTTAAATTAATTTATTATTTTTTTTGTTCTTTTTTTAAGCGAAATCGCGATTCCCACGAGACAGACTCGCGAAACGAATTTTACTCGAATCAAATTCTGTCGGAGGTGTGTAGCGTGTAGAATCGTTCATCGCTTCGCTGCGGATGTGTACTTCGTTATGGTTCCCATAATTTATGTGGACAAGTCCGAGGATTTGCAACGAAGACTTGTCCGCGCCGCCGTTTTACCGTTCAGATGTATTTCGTCGTAAGCTACTCATCTCTAGAAACGTATTTGTACATAAAATGAAATATATACGAGGTCGATTACTCTGTATTGTTTGTTTATTTATCATTTCCTAGTAAATTAAATTTTTATTAAATGTTGGCAGAGCATTTTCACGGTTTTGCACTTCTAGAAGATACAATAAGAATTTTGAAAAACGCTGTGTCCCACTGTCAAGCCGATTCCCAGCAACCAGAAAGAGAATGGCAGAGGTGGAGACTCTAGTGGGACGAGGGAAGTCGAGAGAGAGAAAGAGAGAGAGAGAGGCGCAGAGAGAAAGGCCACGACAGTGAAAGTGGATCAATACCCTGTAAACGTTTCGCCAGGCAACGTGCGAACAGCGTCTCTCCGGCAGTCCCGCTTATTTCTCATAAAAGAATAGTCAACTTCATGTTGTTGTCATCGACAACTACTCAATAAACATCGTTTCACAGAAAAGAACACAGAAAACAATTGTCAACACAGGCTGAATACGATGTGTCTAAAATAATACTCAGTGAAGAAAGTGACTGACAGTGTGACTATCTACATGGTGTTGACGATGGAGACTTCCTGTGAAGACTTCTTCAAGTTGACAGACTGGTAAACCTGAATGGAACCAATCTCTCCTTGCACCGATGGCCAGATCAGGATTTCTGTGAAAAATGTACCTTTCTTATTTTGTGAGTTACTATCTTTATTTTCTCTTCTTCTTTACCTTATCTTCTTTGATGTTCATCTTCTGTTTCCATGTGATTGATCTAATCCTCTTTCAGATGCACAAGATCACCTGTAATTCTGCACTGCGCTGCTTCCGGTTCCTCCGTTGGACCATCCTGGTGCCCCTGGTCATCTATCTGAGTCTACTCTTCGTCAAGTACAACAAGAACGTTCCCCTGAAGAGTATACCCACAGCGTCCAACAAGAAAGACACCGATGGTTCCCTGATAGAAAATTTGTTCGTCGAACTGGAGGCAGTGACAGCAAGTAAAAGAGATGACAAGCCGGCAGGGCTGCTTCGCAAAGATGAACAGAGCATCAGAGAGGTGGAGGAGGCAGAGAATAGGGAAAGCCCGAGAACTCTGCTCGAAGACATATTTCAAAGGGCTGATACTGACCAGGATCAGCTATTGGACATCCAGGAACTAGCTAAGTGGATTCACACAAAGATTACAGAGCATATCAGTCGTGCAATGAGGGAGAACGTTGGGCTCTTCACAGCTATCGATAACAACCCCAGGAATGGTAGGTGTTATTTAACATTATTTTCATTGAACAAATAGCAAGGATGTTTTTAGTGGCTTAGATTGTGCTCCTCGCAAGTCACTGATCATTAGAGAATTGTTTGCTAATGCCTGCCCCGAGTGATTCCAATCGAAAGTGAAAGTCTAGAGTTTGTAATTGCAAATTTTTACGATGTGGCAGGCGAGGTGTCATGGGAAGAGTACCACGCGTACTTTCTCAGGTCTCACGGGTTCCCTGAGAGTTATGTTAGCTCGCACGACAAGAAACATAGCGACATGTCGCGGACATTGAAGGAGAACATCATGAGGGACAGAGCTAGGTGGGCCGAAGCAGCTAGGAACGACCCTGATAAGTTAGCACTGGACGAGTTCCTGGCTTTTACTCACCCTGAGAGCAGCCACAGGGCTCTCCTCCAAATAGTTGAGGACTTGTTTGAGAAATTTGGTAAGGAACTCTTCATAACTTGAATATATACCTTGTTTATAGAATGTTTCCGTGAGTTCTTTTACTAGCAATTGTCTCGTAATCTTTCGCAGACCGTGATGGGGACGAAGAGCTAACCGAGGATGAATTCTCAGACCTACCTGCCGAGGGGATGGGACTAGATCTGAGGGAGGACAAGCACGAGGCTATGGGTGGCAGCGAAGATAGGCGACAGGAGTTCAGACATCTGATCGACAAGAACAAAAATGGGAAGGCTGACAGGACCGAACTCTTGGTAAGAAGAACAAAGTTTGATGCTTGCTAATCTCTTCGAGGAATTATTAAAAGATAAGAACTGAAAGAAGTTGTTTCGTTTCCAGATGTACATAGATCCAAGAAATCCAAGACACGCTATACAGGAGGCTCAGCACCTGATAAGCCTATCCGATGCGAACCTAGATGGGAAGCTGAATCTTCCTGAGATTCTTAGCAAGATGGAACTGTTCCTAGGCAGCAAAATGGTGGACACGGAAGGCAGTTTCCACGATGAGTTTTAGCAACGTAGACAGCTGCTGCTGTGAAGAGGATAAATCTGGGAAATAACTGAATATAGAAAAGTCTGAGAATGAAAATTTCTACGGAACCTTTTGTATCGCTACTCAAACCAGACAATATTCATTAGCAATAGTTAGTGACGTGATAGACGATCGATCTTTATTGAGATTAGTATTAAAAAGAACAAAAAGACATGCTCGTCTCCTAAAGAACACCTTGTGAACGCTGTGCAGTTGGAAAGAATCTTATATGGAACCAGTATCTTTTCTACTTTTTCTATTCTAGCACGGATTCTATTTTTCTGCAACATGCCTGTTTTTGCATTTTGGAGAACACTTTTCACCGGTAGACTCGTCGACTTGATTGTACACAAGGAATTGGGCTAGCTTTTTACGGTGCATCTGAAGACAAGTTTCATCGAACGTTAACATGTACATACATACGACACAGTCGTAACAAATGTCACAGTATTTCATATCGATTAACATTAATTCTAGTTCTTAACGGTTGAAACAGGATTTTGCTGGACGATTACACTATTTTCTGAGGGCGAAGTGTTCGCTTGGACACTTCGAGGGCTTTTATAACGTATCTGTGATAGTCTTCGTGACGTAGAGTATTATTTCTCTGCCTGCTGTGGATAGAATGGAGCTAAAGTTGTTAACAAACGAATAAACTGTCCGTTTGTGAAACAATTAATTAACTGAAGTGAACGATTTAAGTTTCAGCAACAAGTGGAAGTACACCTTCGTATCATATCTTCGTATTTCAGGGACTGTAGAGTGAACTTAATTCGTAGATTATTGTATATGATATAAATATTTATTTATGGAGTGCGTGTATCGATATATATGTTCGAGTTACAGTTATGTTTTACAGGTGCATAAATGTATATTTTTAAAATAGTGATTTCAATCACTTCAGTTGAATAAAGTTTATATCATCGTTTGGTTTAACTAGAAAAATATGAATGTTCATTTTAGTGATACGTGAAATCTTGAGGGTAACTGGAAAATGTACTAATTTACATTTTAAAAATCAAGACTGAAGATGTAAATTTCTCATGTGTTTTATTTTTGTGTTTTATTTTTTCAAGGGGAAAGGGTATAGTATACTATAGTATACTTAAATCCGCCCATTTATTAAATCCGTGTGAATAGTGTAGGATTCAATTTAATGTCCACACAAAGCTGACGAATTTTATTAACAATGATAACAATAAGATTAGGTATTAGACGTTCTTACACATTTTTTATAAATGTTGGTGCATTCTTTGAGACTGTAAAACATGAGATTCCTTTCAAAAGATATTTATATGCTGTGACACATTTTTTGTATAGTTCACCGACGCAATAAAAATCCTTTGTGAGTATATAACCGATTACTTTCTCTTTCAGAGCATTTATTATAATTATTAATAAGAAAAATCGTGTTAATCTGTATTGGCCAAAACTATTAATTGTAATTTATTAACAGTGCGATTGTGATCGACGATTAGTTAACTATAAGTTGAAGGGTTGATTTTTAAGACGCTATCTTCGTCACGATAATTTATTTGCATCTTAAAAAAACGCTCAGCTACAAAGTCACTTAAGCAACGACGCGCCCGCTAATTGGCTAGTCTTAATACTACAATTATTTCAATTAAATTCGATACCCTAAAAATCCAGTTCAAAATTCACAAAAGCAAATTTTTATCGTTCTCCAAATGAGAAGACACATTTTCTCCACAAGCAAGTCATATTTTGCCATTTACATTAACGGATTTTTAATAAACTCACGAACGTCAAAGTTCGCGAAGTAATTTCGGGAAATAGCAGTGACTGCGATTCTTGCAAAATAAAACTCGTTATAAAGTGCGGAATGTAATTTTCTCAGGAGAAGTTTCATTATTTCGAGAGGGTGACTGATGAGTACATAGACAGCGGATTTTATGCAATTTACGAGAAAAATATGAGTCGGTGTAATTTAAAACAGTAAAAAAATTAGAAGAATTTAAAAACACTATTATATTATTTTCAACCTGTTAAACATATTAAGAAAGAAAACAAATTTCTACTTCACTTGATGCGGTTCGGGTGAAAAATTTTTATTTTGCATAAAGATTCGCTGTCTGAGTTACTGCAGTAACCTCTTGACATTGAGGCTTCGACGAAAGACCTCGAAAGATTTTTGATTTAGGTCTGCCAATATGATCGGGAACCGACGAGATTGGGATTCCAGTGGAAAAGTAATCCGGGTGGGCTTGTAATCGATCACTTGCTTGCCTGCGGCGCGGCGAGAAATTCCAGGTACTTCGGGTAAATTCCGTAACGTTACCGTGTACGTGCCATCGCAGCGCTTCTGAATTAAAGCTTCGATCCACATCGAAATATGCGGAGGCAGCCCATTCATCGGGTGTTCGAGTGGATCGCCGACAATGTGCTCGGGAATCGACGCTGAGACAATGCTATGCCATCGAAAAAGACTCGTTCCCACTCGCCTGACAATTCCCACCATTTACTATAACAGTTTCAACAAATATTCCTATTCCTCTGTGCAAATTATTCAAGAAAAGAAAAAATTATTCAACGTGGAAACATGTTTTGTATACCATTTCCCCAAAAGCAACCCCTTCAATTTTTGTCCAGAAATAAATTTCAAGGCGGAATGGTTAATCTCTTTGGCTCGGTGCAAGATGGAAAAATGTTTATCCCGATCTTTCTAAAAGCTCCGTCTTCCTTTTTGTAGCGAAGGGATGGAATTTGCAAGCCGGGAATGCCGGCGGAATGTTTTGATTTTTCGCGAGCCGCGTGCGCAGAGGAACTTTCGGCTGGATATTTTTTCCGTGGGGAAGTTTGCAGATACCTTTATTCTTGTTGTTAGAGCTCTTCGAAACTTTCATTGCAAAGTGGAGACTCGTGTTCCAGGAGCCGGCGCGGCGCTCAGTGGGGCAAAGTGATGAATTTTGTGTAAAAATCAAAGAACTTTCAAGAACGAATTTGAATTTTAAATTTTCATTTTTGTTCAGCCTGGAACAATCTTGATTTTGGAGAAACTGTGTCAGTGTCTCTGAAGAGGTTGTCAAAATTTTTAGTTTCCGATAGTCTCGCAAGCACTGATTACAGAGATTGGAAGCGTATGAACAGTAATTGCACACATCCATTAAATACCTTACAAACAGGTTTGCACTTAAAAAATTGGCAAGGTGGGGAAGTTCGTATCGTTCGAGTCCGCACGGTTTCTGGTTGGACGAAACGTTTTATTCTACGGACTAATTGACTCGATAAGTGGTTTCAAACCACTTAAAACCTGTTCTGCCATCGAAAGCTGACCTTGAATAAAAGCTCCAATCGTTTCGTCCATGATTTGTTCTTCATTCTTGTTCTTTCCCTCTTGCCAGAGGTTTATTACTCGATTCTTTAACAATTCCTCTTCTGTGACGTTCGAACCATCGCGGACTACTTCGAACCACTTCAAACCACGGCAAATGGCCTTCAAGGTCCACGTATTCACTACTAGCTTAGTATCTCGACACTTCGAAAATTTGTGAGATGGAAATTCCGAGAAGCCCGCACTCCTGAAGCAAAATTCGCTTGGCAAGAAAATTTCAAGAAAAACCCTTGTGTTCAAATGTCTCGAACCACTTCAAACTAGCATAGATAATTAGTTAAACAAGATGATAACGTAAATATTATGTGTATGCGTAAAGCTCTCTCGCCATTCATTCGGAAGTGCAGGCCCTGTCGAACTGGTCTACAACGATAAAAAATCATGGGCTGTCATTTGTTAATTAAAAAATCGTTCGGACAGCGCGTCAGACTTGGTACGAATTGCTTGAAAAGGATCTATCACATTGAGTTCCATTTTGTCGAGCGTTGGCTTCGGTTTGTCTAGAAATCCTTCCTATTCGATGATGCTACTGTCCAGGAGTCCTCGACGATTAGGTCCTAGCGCTCTCAGCCTACAGGTAGTTGAGTCAGCAGGTGATCAGTCCTCAGACAGTGGACCTGGTGCTGAGATCCTCCTGTTGAAGTCCTCCAGACGATCCTCTTTTCCTCTTCAACGATAACCTTAGGCCAGGTGTCCTCTGGGGGTTGCTGGGGTGTGGAGATGCTACGTCAGACTGCTGTTCTGAAACCGCAAGTTCAAACTGACACCAACGAGCTATCGCATCTCAGATTACATAGAAAGCGATTTTGTTTGTAAAAGAATTGCTTTTTTGCAACAACGGACAGGTCTTCGTTCGAAAGCACCAGGTAACTGATGTTGCAGGAGGTGAAAAGTGATTCTTGAAGTAGAAGCTGAAGTCTGTTGGCCTCTGGAGGGCAATAGATCAATGATTAGATGATAACAGGCGTGTGTTCTTGTCGTTGTTGCAGATAGAACATATTGGGGGACATCGAAAGCGAGAGAATTGTTATTGATTGTTCTTGCAACGACAACTAGAGGTTCTGCACTTCAAATTCACCCTTTCGCAACTCAAATACACCCTTTTGCAAATCAATTCCACCCATTAAGAATATTGAAAATTAATTATTTAAGGGTGAATTTGGAGTGCAAAACCTATATGACTATGAAAGAATCTGAGGGCTCTCAGAAGTGGTTCAATGGATCCAAGAAGGTTGGAAACAATGAAAATAAAATGTTTAGAACGTCAATTAAATTGGACTGCGTTGAGAGTCCAAGGACCATATGGAGGGGATAGTCAAGCACCAACCGGGCAGAAGCAATGCAACAGCACATGCATGGCTCGCGCGTGTCCCGTGTGTATTACCTACTGGTATGATCTTGCGAGGAGAATCGACCGTCGATGCTGGCAATGATCTAAATGCGGATTGGCGAGCTTTCCTCGATCATTACTCACTCGGCAGGTCGGTCCGGCGGTGGAGTGTTCCCACCTCGACAGCACAGTCTTATCCAACCGCTGGGTCTCATCTCTTCCTCCTCCATCTCGATCACTGCGCGTATCAACAATCATTACATTCTCTTATTCGTCGTCGGTCCCAGGTATCAATTCGCGTACTGCTCGACTGCTCTACGTATCCAGGCAGGAACGATTTCCATCGAACAACATCTCTTCAGAATTTTTTTCTCGTGAACCATTTATTCGATTAGTCTACTTTAAACTAGAAGCTTCGGCCTATCTTAGGAATTTTTATTTTCGAAATAATTAATTTTAAGATATTGAAAGCTGAGATTTTATATTTTTATTTTGGATATTTCGCCTTGAAGATCGTGGTCTATGAATATGAATTAGAACAAAATATATACGTATACTATGAAGTATTCGCTACAAAATAAAAATTACCGTCGTCGTGGTGAACGTTTCGCGGTCTCCAATATTAAAAAATTACAGAGCGATAATTGTGGCTCGAGGGATGCATTAAAATTGAGATGATAATTGACCGGATTTTCTGGGCTTCCTCAATAATTCGTGCTCATCGGGTTGTATGTGGGGCACGGGTTGACGATCGTCGAAAGAGCCGCAATCCCGGCCTCGCCTCGCCTCGCTTGCTGAAGAGTTGACGCGGCGCGGCACGGCGTCGAATTCGCTTTGACTCCTAAATTGTGTACAAAATCGATCCCACTCCACCGGCAAGGAATCCATCTCGGCCGACAATTTTCCAGACTTGAAGAGCGGCTTCCGGTGCCTTTCATTAATTTGATTGAACCCGCGGCCCGAAACCGCGGCACGGTGCGGCGCTGATTAAGCGACAACCCTTCGATATATTTGACGACCTTGTTTTAGAAATAATTTGCCGCAATGAATTTCCAGCCAGGAGGTAGGAAATGGTTCGCAGCGAATCATGAAGCGGATCGTGTTCCAAGACACTTGTTCACAAAACTCGAGATGATTTGATGCGCGCGATTCGACTTGAAAAGGCAAAGATGGGACGCGCGACGAGATAAGGGCGGGAACATGGCTCCTCAGACATCGAAACCTTTTCTTAAGATGAGATATGAGATATCGTATTACCCTCGCGATCCTTTGTTCCACGAACCGATCATTTTCCACCCTGTTTTGTCCTCCGATGGAATTATTTTTCTTGCTTTCATTCAATTCTGCCGGCGGCAGCCGGGGAAAAGGAAATTGACGGGAATCCAATGGACAATAGAAAAATTTCTGGGAGTCCAGTGGACAATTGGAAAATTGTCTGCAAGTTCGATGGATTCTAGGAAAATTGTCTGCAACTTCGATGGACTCCAGGAAAGTTCATACAAATCGAATGATATCTTGAAGAATCAAACGAAGTGTAAAGTAGTCGAATTGATTCATGGAGATTGCACGAAATCTGAATCGATGAAAGTCAACGTAAGCTAATGTGGTGCATAACATTAACAACATATTCATGTAATATTCACTACGGTTATAACCACAACGACTTCACGAGTCGTACTCTTTCCTACTTCGTTTACTTGCTACGCTGTTCACAGCGTGTCCTTCTCACTTCTTTAATCTCCTCATTATTCATAATTTCTTTTTCTCTCGCACATTCTCGAGGCACAGTTCTCAAAGTATGTCCCTAATGACTTTCCTCTTTGTAACAATTTAATTACAACAACAACAGACTTCGTGGGATACTCCGCAGTTACATTGTCAGAATTTGCTTACAGACAAAGTCCCAAGGTTTGCTCGAATAATAGCCGGTATTTTTCTAACGGAACTTCGTTAACGCCACTAATGGTGGTCACGTAATATTCGGTTATTTGCTGTGCGGGTAAAGTTCCACGGGTGAATTATCAGATACGCTCGGGAACAAAGACAAACTTGGCCTCGGCCGACACAGGCTAACAATTCGGGACACGGTTCAGGAGTTTCGTTGGCTACGCCACTGTCCAAGTTCAATCGAACTTCGAGATGTTTTTGGGGGTACAATGAATCCATACAAATGAGGAGTCAAAGAATCCTAGGAAAAATTACTGGGAGTCCAAAGGATCCCAGGAAAAATTCAAAGACCCGAAAGAGTGCTAAGAAACCTTCTGAGAGCCCACAGGGGTACAGGAAAATATTTGAGAGCCTAATGAAGCCTAAGAAAAATTAATGTGAGTCCAATGAGTCATGAAAAAAATTAATGGGTGTCCAATGGATCTCAGGAATATTTTTGGAACTCCAAAGGATTCCAGGATACTTCCTCGGTCCAACAATTCGGCTGACACGATTCAAGAGTTTCGTTGACTACGCCACTGTGCGAGTTCGATCGAAGTTTGGGGTCGCGAGAAGAATTCCCCCCAAAATTCTACCAGAACGCGATGCGTTGTCTTTCCACGGTTTAATTGCAATTAAACTGTATTACGTTTTAATGAGGGATTTCGCGGCTCGTTCTGCAAGTTCCCTAATGAGTTAATGCTCGTGGTCGTAAGTCGCGGAACTGGAATTATGGGCTGGAACAGTGCGAATGCGAGTTTAATTCCTCGAAGAATCATGGCAGCGAGACGTTTGCGTAAGATGCGGCGTTTAGAGATAAACCTCACAAAAATTTCATTTATTTTTTCTTTTGGAGTCGGAATACTGTTTTGTGTTTTATTTTGTATGCCTTATTGCGTCAGTAGGAATGTAGGAGTGTTTAGATTATTTTATGGTTGGATAGAAAAGATTGTAAATTATTGTTGTCACTAACCTGATGCAATTCGTTGGGGTTGACAGCCACTGAAGGTTGACTGTCTCCTTGCTTGCAGGTCAGTGCCTCTCAGGGAAAGGTAAACAGAGATAGTCTTGTCCAGGGCCAGTCTCACCTGCATCGAGAACCACTGGTCAGTGCATCTTCACTCAACTTCATTAATTAACACTTTATTCCACCATTGTCTAAATTGGCGAAACAATATTTATTTTATTATATTTGCAGTTGGCTTTTACAGTGGTGAATTTTTATTAGAGCCCGTGACGAATTAAAAGTGATTTGTAAACTTGGTGGTTAGATGAGAAATAATAGTGGGATAGTTGAATTAATAAAGACATCCACAATTGACAGCCAAATATTGAACAAATGGAATTGTTGCCAGCAGATTGCACGCAGGCTTAGGGTAAACATTTACAGAACACTTGGCACAAATATAACCGCGCCAGAGTTGCTGGAAAAACGAGAGGAAGGGGAGAAATTAGTAGGTTCCATGCTCAGTTCCAATTTATTCGTCGATTCGTTCGCATCGGGCCGTGCCGTGTTGGTTTGGATGCGGTGTATTGGTTCGGCGCGAGTGCTGATCATTCGAATCGGTGATTCTCAATTTTCACCTATCATTGAACCATCTTTACGTGTGTGGTTGCTGAAAATTCGTAGCTCCCTCTGTATACTCCCCAAGACATTTTTTAGATTTTATTTAACTGATAAAATTGATCAACGGCGTGATTTACTGCTACGTGACATTAGTTGAGAACCCCTGATATCTTCCCATCTCTCCTCTATAATTCAGGTACTAATAAAATAATTTTCTCAATTTCAGTATGATTTAATCTTTTATTCATTTTAATTTTGTTAGGCGGTGTAAAATAATTGTCCACTTTCCTTTGTTCCAAAACCCGAGGAGCGAAAATAAAAGTTGAACAAAAATTGCTTGGGAATGAAAGATTAAAATGCAATTTTCTTTTGCGTCGAATGAAACTTCGTGCAGTGTTTGCTGTTAACTTTTCATCATGGCTTCGCGACTTCAATGCCCAAGGTATTTCCAAGAGTGTATTGTCTACTCCAGCAATGTTCCTCATGCATAATGCATGATCGACTCCACTTGATCATTCCTGCTGAACGTAATCACCGCGAAGTATTAATGATTAAACGGGAAGGCGAAGCGAGGCAACATCAAGTGGCACACTAATTACAGAATTTTCAATTCTGCCCGGCTGTTTCAATCGTTCTGAATACATCCGAAGGCTGGCTGCAAAATTAATGAACATTTTGTCCCGCGTTTTACATTGATGCGCTCCCGTGAATATGTAAAGTAATTTGTCAAATCATTTCGAAATGTAAAATCATTTTCAGAAATGTCAGACCGAAATGAAATGGTTTTTCGAGCAGATCAAAATTGTGATTGCATATTACAATTTATTAGATACTTTTCGCTATGAAAATACACGAAAAGATTTGCAAAAATGTCGGACTAAAATAAAGTTGTTTTTGTGGATATTTTTTATAGTATTCTTATAAATCTTTTCGGTTTTGTTATAACAATAGTGTTTCTATATAGCACAGGGCTGTTATAATTAAAATAATGGTTGTAAAAGGCTCTTACCTCTCCATTCAGGAAACAATAGAGGGTCGCGATGAAGAGGCCCTGGAACGATTGCAGAAAATGAGTGGAGTAGGACCACAATGCGAATTTCTTCACGTTGTGCAATGGCGCCTCGATCATGAACAGCACATTGGTGATGCCAAGTAGGGGTAGAAGCACCACTGCTGCTCTTACAGCTTTCCTGCATTAGAAAGAAAACTACAATCTAGAGAAAACAGGAAAAATAAATGTTTAAGTACTAAAATTCGATTGATTGAAAATCATCCCCAGATTGTACTAAAGGGTGACTGTGAAATTTCATTTACTCAGCTTATTTATTCCATTTTTACTGAATTTGTTAATTAATCTCTCCGGTAAATTACGTACAGAACTTGCTCGATCTCGCTCGTGTGACTCTGCCGCAGCTTCACGACAAGCACCCTGACGATGTTTAGCAGGAAGAGAAAATTGAGCTGAAGAAATGAAATAGAAAATTCTCAAAAATTGTATACCCAACAATTTATCACAGGAAACGATTATTCTCCTCGTTCGGAATTGAAATAGAATTGGTTTCAATTTTGAATCAAATAAAATTGCATTTTTATTTCGAAAAACAAATGTAGCGTGTGACAAATGTTTTTCATTTCTCTGGAATATTTCTGACGTCGAATTTTCAACACTGATGCAAACGGACGCTCGTGGAAACGGAAAGCCTTGGTTTCCGTTACATCGAGGATATCATCGAGATTTCCTGCGATCGGGAAGATTTCGAAGACCTTTCTCTCACCAATATCACTGCGAACCTAGGTCCCTCGAGGATCCAAAAGTAGGAAGACAAATTGTATCCGGACCAACATCTGGAAAACCTATCATTCGTCGTTCCCGTGAGAAACGTTACTGCAATCTTTCGCGATATTTATTCAATAACGCGTCGCGCGATGCCTGGGTCACCGGTGACTTTGCTACACCTTCCATTTAATACAATGTCGTTTCCAGTGTGATACTGAGGACACGGAGCCTCTTAAAACGAGTATAATGAAGGTATAGCGTGGGTCACGAATGACCCACCGAATTTGTACGACGTGTGAGAAAATTTTAACGCGATGTGGAGCAAGAAGATGAGACTCACTTTGACTTTGGATGATAATAGAAGGCTGTGACGACTGCCCAGACGAGCGTCATCACGACCGGACATCCCCACCCGACAAACCGATACATTCGGTAGTAGGACGTCTCTTGGAACACCGTCACTGCGACACAAACAGAATTGGCGAAACAAAAAACGTAAGAGAAGTGGGTATGAGAACGAAAACGCCTAACAATGACGGACATCTTTAATTCTAGCCAGAAACGGATCGGGGATCCAGGAATTTTTAATCAAACCGGGAACCTCCTCTGTACACTCCGACGGAAAAACTGGGTGGGTGCACGGAGCCGAGAAATGTTTAATTTTCGCATAGTTAAACGGACCCCGAACGTGCCTCTCGCTGTTGGAAAACCCGGCGTGGTTATAGCGATTTTACCCTCTAACTTTATGCCTCCCTTTTTCACCAAATATTAGGCCAAACCAGCACGCTAAGTATTAGCCTAGTTTTTTTTTGAAAAATTATGAATAAATGTACAAATCGTTTAGAAGGTGACGAAATTTGCGTCGGTGGCGAGAATGCATTAAATTAGTATCGCATATCTTTCAAGAATATGTAGTCCAGTTTTAACGAACAGAGAAATTTTAATAAAATTCAGGGATGTGTTAATGTAGTATTTTAGTGGACGCATGAATTTGATCATGTACAACATTTTTGTCTCGATCCGTGAACAGATTAGCAAGATAATATGGTCCACTAGCATGATCAATATTCATACATCCCAGGCCCCCTTCCACTGGCATCGTTTGTGTGCGTATAATAGTGTTCTGACGTTCATGTAGGTCAGAAATAACAACATTAGGTCAGTTAATTAACTACTACTAGTTCATAGATATGCAAATTACGCTGTTTATTCTGAACATTTATTTTAATATATTTTTATGAACAGATGCCAGCGGTATATTATTTATTATGATGTAGAGAACAAATTTATTTTTCTCGTTGTAGTGACTCACCAGTGACCATGTTGTGGAGGAACAGTCCTTCTATGAACATCCACATGAACATCGCGGTTTTCGCGTACTCAAGAAGAGCGTAGCTGGCCTCGCAAAGGACAGGCTGGAAAGGAAAGAAAGTTTTTTCGAGTGGTCTTCTTCTTTGCAGAAGATCTTCAAGTCTACTATAATATACAGAGCCGGAACTAGCCGCTTCGACGCCTGTGGCAACAACCTAAAAAATTTGGCGTAGCGCCCCCACGAGACCTACGTGCGTTGCGGCCGTTGCGCCCCTACGACCGTTGCGCCCGTGGCAGGTGCCATCTTCGCCACGCCCTAGTTCCAGCACTGATAATATAGGCCAGCACCCCCTAATTTAAGAGTCCACTGTATACGCAGTGAACCGAAAGATCCCCAAGTTACAGGCAATTTCACTAAAATATTCACCGACCCTTCGACTCCATAAAAATAGTAGGAAGGAAATTTTCGAACTCGGCAGGATATAAAAAGGACCTCCACAAAAATATGTTTATAACTTTTCGGAAAAAAATCCTATCGAGTTCAAATTTTTTGGGTGAACAGTCTAAAACATTCTGGTAACAAAGCAAGAAAATAAAAATTTTCTGCCAAGTCGATGTCCCAAAAAAGATTCTAATATGTCCCCAGTTCCTGATTTGGAATGGTAATTCCTATTAAGAGCTGATTAGTCGAAAGTACTCACAGTGTTTCCTATTCCTCTTTGGATGCCATAGGTCTTCCTCCTCAGTATTTCAATGTCTATGTACACGGTTAATCTTATAAGAACCTGCACCACCATGGCAACAAACAGATTCTTGTGTATCCTGGTTCTAGTGTTCCTTAGTGACCTGGATTAAAGGAGACAATTCCATTTTCTCAGACTGAATTAATTAAATTCTTAATGGACCCTCCCCGTTGAAGGAATACGATTTTTTCTATCTAGCTTGTTTGAAATAATTCAGCTACAAACGAATGGAAATAAGTATGTATATGTTCTGTGTACTAACGAAGGTGACTTTACGTATTCTGAGATCTTTGACGCCGTTAGAGCGTTCATTCCATTACTGTTGTGTCTTGGGACAGGATTAACCTCGTTTCATGGCGCAGGAGTCCTTCATTTTTCCCAGGTAAATCATTTTCAACCATAACACCGTGTTTCTCTTTTACAAGATATCAAAAGATCTTACTCGATTTTCCAGGAAGACAGGACTCCGCTATTGATTAGCTCGTGATGTATTTATAAATCAGTGAGTATATGACGTCGCACATTAACTACACATTTATATTTATATTATAATCACGACTCATTGTAATGTAGAAAATACATGATATATTTATTATAAAAATATATTAAGTTCAAAATTTATTTTTGAAGTGGCTTAAGTTAAACAAATAAATCGACCATAATCCAGCTGTATCGAGCGCAGAAGCTAAGCCAAATATCTCGGATGAAATCGCGGAGATAGAGTACAAGTTTACAAAACGATAATAAAACACTTAAAGAATATTTCCCAAGCTTCTTGGCCACGCGGCAAATAAAAGGATCAAATCGCACTTTTCGAAAAGCTCACCTAAACCGACAAAAGATGGCAAGAGAGGCAAGTAAAGCAACCAGAGAGACACTCAGTCCGACGAACTCCAAGGTCCGCGTCTTCTCGGCAATGTCCACTTTCATCTGTAAGAATAGTATTCGGTGTAATAGTTCCTGGAAATTCCGTTTCGTTGAAATATCGATACCGATAGGGGAACGGTGCTATTTGTCAGATGTAACGCGACGCTGCAGTGAAAGAGACGTTAGCTTGATGATTTATGGCCGCACGGGGATATGAGGAATCGTGACATATTGCCCGGAAGTTACATCTTCATCTGGAGTGGCTTCGGAAAAATTCATGAGCCACTTGATAAATCGCGCGTCGTTCCTATCGTTCTTACACAATTTTCAATTTAGCACATCAGAAAAATACATCATTTTTAGAAAATTGTCATTAGTCTACGTTAACTCCTTGCTGTATTTTAACGAGTCAGACTCGCGATGAAGATTTCACAAAGTCTAACACAAATATGAATTCCACGCCTTTCTTTTTAGACGAAATAAAAGTTGATTCGTTTCTAATCAATATCTAAACCTACGGAGCTTTAAAAGTAGTCGGTACTTTAATAATATCATTATATGATATTAACAATAAACACAAACTCATAGTTTCCCCCTCCGTTTTACAAGGAAAAACTGTTCGAGAAAATGCACTTCAAGGGTATCAAAACGGAGACTTCGTTCTTCAAAATGCGTGAATGTAGAGCAGCGTACGATTTTTTTTCCAGGAAGACGCAAGAGTTTAAAAATCATGCGTTTGTATTCAAAAGCAGCGAGCTCTCCGTTTAACCCGGCGCTGAATATTCTCCAGGGGCTCGCATAATGAGCCGCGCGATGCACAGTTTATCCTGTTAAGTTTCTCGATCGCAGGACAAAAAGGGGAATCCCCTTTTTTCGCAGTATAAGCGGTGGTGGGATGGAAGGGGAGGGGAGATGCCTAATCGATTGCCTTCGCAAGTTAATTTCTTCCAATTTCTAATCGATTTGGCCCACTTCCGTGGTACTTGAAACTTTAACAGCATAATTGTATAGACGCTCGCCTCTGTGTTCTGTGTTCGACCTCTTTTTCCATCCTCGTGCCCATAGAAACACACATCGACGCCTGTAGCCGACTGTTGACAGTGATAACTAGACTACTTTCTATCTTATGCAAAATAAAAAATGTTTGCATTGATTGCAAGACAGAGGAGCGAAATAAAAATTTCTTTCTTCTTTTGATTATCTGATTAAGCTGAAACCAATACACTGATGTCTCTAAATCTTTTTAATATGTCCACTGCTTTAAATTGTGCTTACCCGTTTTTGTAATAAATGCATCAAATCCGCAGTCTAGTGATAACGGTCCCTGCTTCTTGGAAATTCTTTGCCATAAACCGCGAGTATCGGCAGCGCGAAGACATTAATTGATACTTCCCGAAAATTTGGTTTACCTAATAGTCGCGCTGTGATCTATGAACTGATCGCCGGACGACTAACTTTGTAATCAATTATGGAAGTCGATCGGGTCCGCTGCTGGTTACGTAGATTGTGTAGTATCTACGTAGCAGCGGTGGTCGCTACACTCCATCAATCCCGCCACGCGCCAAATGGCCTGGGGGAGTGTCTTTGGTGTTTACTTTGTTTTTATAGACTTCGAACACCTAGCCGGGTCCCGAGGCGCATTTCCAGGTACGTAGTTTGTGTACCTTGCATGTCTCTTCTAGCTAAAAACATGTTTTGAAGCTCTCTGGTGGGCCCTAAAGTGCTGTGGTAAACCTTAAAGCTCTGCAATATCTATGGTTGTCAGGAAGAACGCCGCATGTCGCATACTTTCACTTTCGAGATGTTGTCGTTTCAAGTTGTGATCGCTAATGCTTTGACATAGGACGTCGGTTAAATTGTATTATTTTTTTCAACTTTTCGAATTTATTTTTATGACTTTTTTCTGGTAAGGACGTAAATCCTATATTATAAAGCTCAATTAATGCATAAAATCAAATATTTGAAATTGTGACATGTGGCGTTTTTCCTGGCAACCACAGACATTCTCTAAAGATTTTTGTGCTGGGTCCTAAAGCATTTTCTCAGGTGCTAAAGCGTTCTCCAGGACCTAGAACTTTTTTCCAGGTACTGAAGGTCTCGGACATGTCCGAAACAAGTCCCCCGAAGCTCTTTAATGAGTCTGTTGATGGATTCGATAGATTGTTCGCGACGCGCCTGCCGGTTAAGACGTCCCGCAGAAATTGAAAGCTCATCTAAGTTCTTGATGGTAGAGATAGTGGGAAGTGAGATTGGGAAGATCTAATCGACAGATACTCACGTTGCCCTCGATGGTGTTCGTGTAAACTTTCCCGTGCAACCGCAGCATTTCCGGTGTCAGGCAGGTCGTGTAGTTCGCCCATCCGTGCGACGAGTCCTCGGCGCTCGTTCCGTTCTGACCCTCCCAGCGACCGTTGTAACCACACTTCTTCTCCACGGATTCTGTGCAAACAACCAGCATGGTTATCCCTCTCTCTCTTTCTCTCTCTGTTGAACGTGTACCATGCAGAACGGGTTAGGCTCACGGGGCTGGATCGATCTACTTCGGGACTCGCTGGAACACCTCGCAAGACAAACCTAACTGCCGGCTATGAATTTCGAGAACCCGTCGAGCAATAACAGAATAACTATGCTAACTAAGCGCGAAATTATACGTCCTGCGCCGGGACCAATGTACTCGGCACTGTTTAGGATTTGATCAGACTCCGTTTCGCAGTTATGATTCCTGAGATTGTTAAAATAAAAATGGTCTCCGTCGATTATATGCACAATAAAAAATTACGAAGACAATTGTATATCAAAAATGAAAGGAACGTGCAAAACTTGTATGCGATCTGGATGAAACAGTACTTTGAATAATAACGATAAATACTTTGCATTAAAATTCTAGCAAATCTCTCTCCCACTCGATGATTCGGCCCGACAGGCACGGACACGGAGGACACCGTTGATTACCATAAAATCGATTAACACAGCAAACAGGGATTAATGAATTCAATTCGAGATTTCCGTTCTACATTATCTTTATGTAAATCGCTGTTTGGTTTTCCCGTGGGAGCCGGTTTTTCGTGACCGAATCGTGAAATTCTCCGAGTAAAAATTTCACCGGACCCGGTGGAACTCGTTCTCTCGGGAACCGTTCCAGCGATTACTGTTTGCGCAAGACAATCGCGCGAATTAACGCAAACTCTTCCGCAGAGCCTCTCGTTCACCTTACAACAGAAAATTGACCGAATTGAATAAATTCATCGGACGAACATGCAAAGTGATACCTAATGGTAAAATGGTTCATATTCAAATTGTTGTATCTTCGTGAAAAAAAATCGTAGGACACCGTACATAGGCTCATTTTACAGGGCAAGGTCTCCACTTTCGTTCCCTTAAATTGTCTTTTTTGTAGAAAAACTTTCGTATCGGAAAGCTGGCGGGAAACTATGACTTTTTCCCCATCGTTACATAAAACCGCAACAGAAAGCCGCAGCTCAAGTTTGTTGAGCTTGGCGTGAAATCCTCGGTGGTTTGAATCTCCAAAAAAATTTTTTCACTTCCCCAAAGATGTTTGAGATCGGAAAATCTTCGAAAATTCGCGTGTACGTTTTTCCATCGATTTCACGGCGTGAAAGCAATCTAAAAGGAAAACAACGTAAGCACGTTGAAAGCACAGACTGTAAGCTTGAAAATGACAATCTACGCACAGCGTAATCCGATTGTTTTTCACGGAGTTACAACAGCGGGTAGATCGAACAGAAAGTTAATAGAAAGTATTGTAGTAATTACTAAACAAATGATTACTACAAAATTGTTATGTCCTACAGTTGAATTAATCGAAAATAAATTTTTTTTAGCTCTTTTGTCATTTTATTGGATATATTAATTTGTACGATTTGCTTCTTAGTTGGGGATGGTTCTATTGTTAATCTTGTTTGAATATTTCAGCCCGCTAATTACAACCGGCCCAGTCGAAAAGATCAGATCAATAGCCGCGCTTTGTGGCAGGCTCGAAGCTGGCAACGTGAAAAAGGGAAGCCAGTATACCGCCATTCTGAATCCGCGCGGTCTTTAAGAAAGGTTTTAAAGAAGGCGGCCAGATACGCTTCTCTTTGAGACCAGCTCCTTCTTCTTACAAGGAATATTCATGGGCCCTCTTTATTGCAGCTCTCCGATAACACTGCTCTTCTCGGAAATGAAATTCTTTCGGGACTCGCCTCGGAATATGCATTGTTTCGCCCATCCGATACTCGCTACTAAAAATAGTCAGATCATCGAAGCAGTTCCATCTTCGTAAATAGAGGTGGGACGAAAGCGCGGAACTTACGTTGTACTTTATCCCAGGTGTACATCACTCAAGTCGTGCTTCATCCAAATTGTACTTCCCTTACGTCGTGCTTGACTCGAGCCACTTCGATTGATTTAACATTTACGTTAAGATCCAGTGAAACGAATCGATAGAATAAAATTCCAAATTGATTGGGTTACGTATAAATTCCGCCAGACTGACACAAACCAGTATTCGACTGAAGTGATAACAACGCAGTATCGAGCTTGCTATTTAGTTTCTCTTTCAGTGAACATTGAATCACTGTCTATAAAAGCTGGCGCATTAAATTTCTTAGACCATGTTCCCATTGATTTACGAAGCTTTCAGAGAGATTTCCTTTCATTCCCCTTATTGAATCACTGTCAAACCAGTCTCTTCGTGGTCTTCCGAATCCTCTGTTGTCTCCGTCGCTGCTCCATGTCCTTGCTCTTCCCTTTCTTTCAGTGTTCCCGATTCGGATGGGAAGTGGGAGGCATCCACGCCCGATTAAAGCACGATGCGAACAACGCGACAGATCTATAACACTCGGAGAAGTTCTACATCCTTCAATGGCCCTCGAGAGTCTCTCAACTTCCTTGGCAACCGAAGAGGCACGTCTCTCCGTTCAAAGAAATATATCCCCCGCGAAAATAAAATTACACCGACTCTCGTCACTCGATAGACTCGATGCGAATACTAATTTAAATAATCGTTAACACTGCGATCATCAACTGGGTCAAAATTATTTGAAAAATTTACTTCAGACTTCTGTGCACTACATTGTCTTTTATTCATTCATTTACTGTAACAGACATTGTGATGAATTTTACCAAATGTAATTCTGCAGAGTGACTTTTTTTAATGTTAATAGAATGCTGGTCGTCCCATTTTAAAATTGAATTCGAAAAGAACGAACGAATGATCTTTGCAAGATTTTCTCACACCGCACGATGTAGTACACGGGTACTGAAATGGTGCTCGGAAAATAAATATGCGTTTTTCCCGGCGCCAACGCCACGCTTTTCGTGCAATAAAAGGGCAACAAAAAATGATACATCAAATTTTATGCGCTCATTGTAAAGCGGAGACTTTAATAACTAAATCCACTGTTGGTGGTTTGAATGGGGACAAGAAATCTCTTGAATTCTGTGGAGAGGTTTGTATCTAAATGATTCTTAAACACTGCCATTTTTACGGTTTCCTGTGTTGTAAAATTATTTCTTAGGAAACAACTTGTGGCTGTTTCAAGTTTAGAATTGCATATATAACGTTGAATCCAGGCTCAAGTCTGACCGAAGTTAGAGTTTCCTTCAAACTTTCCGTCCAACTAAAATCCCAACCACACATGGATTGATTCCACCAAGAACCAACTTAACTCAGATTTCCTTGGATCCCAACCCACGAACACTTAACCCATTCCTAATCCATGTTGAACAGAAATCCTTGCTGAATCAACAGTCCTCTAAGCATCTCAAGACATCCAACCACCCGTCCACAGCGTCTCGACGAAGTCAATACGTCTGGCGCACCTGACAGTCACCGCAGAAGTGGAGCTACTTAAAGGGCGGTTTAAAATATTGTGGGGAGCGTCGACGGTCGTGTGTCGCATAGAGTTTTCGAGTCGCTCTACTTTCATATATCCCGGCGCATTCCGACACATCGATTCAGCGTGCACGTGTGCAGCTTACTTGAACTTGCACGCCGGCCTTCGCGATGCACTTCCGTCTGTGCAACTATGACAATAACAGGTGTGGGGAGAAACAGAGCGAATGAGAAGCCCAGGCGTGTTTGGCGGTGTGCAGGGATCGGGTCCGCACGCCGGCGGTGTGTTGGCGCACCACTCGACCCACTTCTCTGCATTTTGATTGCACTCGATAACGCCGTGACATGTTACGAGCCCTAACAGCGCGGCAAAATTCCCTTCCACCACCCTTCCACCTTCCGCACCCTGTAGTATAGCAGCCACGTTTTTGCATTTATCAGCCAGCCGTCTCTCGCATCTTCGCTGCGGAATCCGCCGGTGTAATTACCAACGATTTTCCTCCCCCCATATTCCTCTCGCCACCCTTTTTGTTCTTCCTTGTCCCTTTGTCCCTCTACACTACCGGCCAAAAGTTTGGAACCACGGCGTAAGTTCAGAGGAACGGAATGTTTCTAAGAAAAACTGAATGCCTTTAGAGCAACCAAGGAAGATTTATTTGTCAAAAAACTTACGAGCAGCATGTTTTACATTTTGTACTACAGTATTTATTTTTATGACATCTTTCTTGATTTCATCTTTAATGACAGCCTGACATATTCAGGGAATCCTGGCCATTAGTTTCCCGAATGTTTCTAATTTGATATGAAAAGTGCATCTCGAGCATTACGGACATAAGAAATTGCTGAAATCTAAAGTAGTTAATATTTGATATAATAACGATGGATCATTTCAAAAGTCGGTATTTTCGATTTTTACAGAAGTCAGCCAGTAATTCCAAACTTTTAGCCGATAGTATATGTACCTCTCTACCTCTTTGTACGCCTCTATCATTCTTTCCCAACTTCTCTGAGCCCCATCTCTCACCTCTTCTACACTTCTGTTCTCTTGCTGTTCTCTTGCCTAAAACGAGAAGAAAGTGATCGGTACCAGAGCAGAATTAAATTTAACCCCAATTGCTTTCTTATATTCTTCTTCTCTGATAGCACACGTGCAATTAACCTTGATGCGGTCATCCAAGCGCTGAAGAATCCATCGATCTCTGGCATTGCTCTTTTAAGATTGCTCGGCCATGCTCCGCTCTGACTGCCCACGAATATTAGCCTGTACAGAGAAGTCCGTAATTATCGGAGTCTGATTGCGAGCTAATTACCGTGACGATTGCGCACGGTGCATTCTGCTTTGTTTGCGTTCCTGCACTGCGAATGACTTTCGGGGTTGGTCGATATTTCGGTGGAGGTTAAGTCGAGTCAACTTAATTGGGACGCGTTACACTATACAAAGGGTGTATAGATTCCTAATGCTTAGAGAAGAAAAAAAAGTTATATCAGCACAGGTCCGGAAAAGATTAGTTTCCGAGTTATTAAAGTTTTTGTGCCACAATTCTCGTCACGCCGTCTTAAAGGCCCGTTTAAAGGTATCAACAATGTTTTTTAATCGCCGGTCTATGTTTACGTTATCGAGGTGTATTATTCTTGTTTACAATTTATACTTTATTTCATATGTACACGAACGCTTTGCCGTATCTCCTGAGACAGGCGGTGGACATATTGAACATTTCCTCTAAGACGATGTGACGAGAATTATGGCACAAAAACTTGAACAACTCTAACCGTCTCTAAAGCGTCTTCTCTAAGTAAAGTAATGATATTTGGTCCCCTCGGGGTTTCAAATCCATTTACCAATCTCCCCTTTCTTTCCACTCTCACTATCGCCTAATTTCAGCGGGACCTAGAGTTTATTATTAAGGTGGGTTCCGAACCACCTTGGGGCACCACAGTTTAGATATCACATGAAAATCTTTTTCTAATGAAAAGCATTTTCAGAGGTGCCGGCGGGATTCGAACCCGGGACCACGGTGTTCGTAGTCGTGAGCCTTACCACTTGAGCCACTGCGCGCCCTGCGTCTTCTCTAAGTATTAGGAATCTATTCCTAAAGTTTTGCCCACCATTTACGAAACACCCTGTATGAGTTTCCACGCGCATCTAAACCAGAAAATATTTTGAAGTTCATCAAAATAACCAATAAATACGAGACAAAAATAGCCGAGTAATGGAATTCTGTGTTTCAAGGGTCACCAAAACAAGTTATCTCGATGACGTCCGTTGACTGGAAGCGGCGTACTACTTGAAATATCCGTCGGGAAATACTTTGATTCCCCGAACGCAGCCTGTGCCTTTGCCGCCCATAAGAAATCTGAGATCGCATTAAGGAAAGCGAACGGGATCCGCGAGTGGATCGCCGCGCCGGGTGGGTATATATTTAAGAGCGGCTCACGAGCCGACATTATCCGTCACCAGACGCTTTTCAGTCCACGTAGTCGTCGACGTCGTCGTCGCGCATTGTAACTGAACCGGAGATATGCATCCAGGTCGAACGAAACGAGGCTGAATCGAATACAGGGGAAACGAAAGATGGTCGCATCTGGCGCCGGCTGTTAATCCGGCCCATGCAAATTTCTTTCCAACAGTCGCAAACCGGCGCGGCGCGGCGTCACGTGGACGCGGGCTCAACAGGCAATCGGTGTCTGCCAGTTTAAAATTCGAACCAACGATGCCACGTCACACCCTCTGGGACATCAGTGTCCGACATCGTTGAATAAAATATTTTTTTCCTGAAGGCGGTATCGGTATTGCTTCCTAAAATTTCTTGGTGTAATCCTGTCGTAATTTTTGACACACGAGTCAATTCTGAGCCCAGAATATCAAGTTTATCTGAGGCATGCATATCTCAAATTAATATTTTCCCTAACACCAGTATTAAAAAATTCAGCTACTGAAACCGAAATTTTTGTTCATACCAGCATCAAAGAATAGAACGGCACCTACCCCCATATTTTCACAGCGCCGTCGAAAAAGTATCGGAACGTTTCCGCAGGGCTCAAAGCGATTCTCCCAACAGGACCATTGTTAAGTAGGAAAAACTCGGAAATTACAAGGCTTTCATTTCAATTTCCCGGCCGAGTAAACATGAAAATTCTGTCGGGGGACACGTGTCCCTCCCTTTGATCTGAACTCGTAGCTGGTTTTCCCAGCTCGCCGGAGTGCTACAGGGACGAGGTTTTTTGTCGGAGCTACGAAAACTTTCCTCGGTATGTTTTCCCTCGATATGTAATTCCTGTGGCGTGAGCGCGAGCGTGACGGGCAAGTGGCCACGTTGAATTCGCGACGTTTAACTGCCAACGGAGGCCATGGATGGGACGATGGCCTACTTCATTTCCGCAAGAAAGTGCCAAGAGAAGAAACAAACGAAGTTCGCGGTTGGTGGAAAGAATAAGAATATCAATGAAGTACCTCGCGGTTTCCGGATTGTAAAGTAGGTTAAGAAATAAACGAAATGGAGTTCGAACAAGTACCATAGCTTCGGGCTTTCCCGGGATCTGTTAGGCTTGTCTCGGAGTTCATTTTCTTTGTTGCAGAAATCATTAAATTATTCTGTCCAGGCAAGCTCAGTCTGTTCGGAATTATTTTTTAGTTTAATCTAGTTTGGTCTGTGTTAAGTCCACAACTGAAAACAGTCTCAATATAAAAAATAGCGAGTTCTAACTTTTTGCTATAATCAGAAAATTTATATTTAAATTGAAATTCTGTTTTGGGGGTGATTTACAGTCTGTGCAGTGCTCGGCTGTTAGGGAAACCGAAGTAACGTCCGAGGGGCAGCGAAAGTGAGGGATAATTTATATTCGAGGGCAGCAACAAGTGTTCCCGATTGCCTTTAACTTCCGTCTAATTGCCTGATTCGTGCAGATTTGAGGCTAAAAGCGGAACGAATGGGATCCGCCGAAAGGCTGGGATGCCTGCTGTTAGCTTTAACGAAGAGAGAAAAAGCTCGGCCGCTTTTGTCGGCCGCGACGTCAATCTCAGCCGACCGGTTCCTCTTTGCTTGTCTTCCTGTGTCGCCCACAGCGAAGAAAATTCATTCGCGCTCGGACGACACTGGAAATTCGTTGCGAAACACCGGAAACTAACGGAATCTCTATTAAATTTGTTTCTTTTAGACGGTCTCCACTGTTCACACAGACTTAATACACAATCGGCTTTGAGAGCTGAACGACTCGACAGTCTTTCATTTTATTCACTGAATTGTTATTCGGTAAAGAGTCTAGGCATTATTGATACTATTGATATCGTGCGCAAAAACGTATATAAATCGAAACAAGCCAGAGAAAATCTACTAAAATTCATAAAGTCTGCAGACCTATGGGGTGAAATCTAACCAACGAAGCAGACAGTCGTCGCTAATGACCAGACTGCGGATCTTTATTTTGAAAATTGTCAATAAATGCTGGGATATGAAATATGACAGAATTTAGTACGATTTGAATTTATGTCAGATCTAAAAGGGCTACAACCATGGAAAATAAGATTCTTTTTTATTCCACTTTCTTAAAATTCGTCTACAAAAATTGAAAATTGCATAAATCAGTGCGACGTTAAAGAAGAAGAATACGCGAAGATCCTGCGTTTCATATATTTTTTTCACAATTGCGAGCAAATTGCGAAAATATTTCGATCAGTGGCAGATTATTAAAAATATGCATTTCGAGCGTGGCGCACAGGTAAGCAACGCATAAATTGATAGCGTAGCCGCAGCCACTATAGAGCTGCAATTAGAGGTCCTCTATTGCGCTGTAAATACGGACAGGGCCGCGAGGTTCGCGTGTATGTGTCACGAGGCGGGATTACAATTCTAGTTTGCAGATGCGATGGGAGAGCTTACTTCCGGCACGTAGTTTGATAAGCCCAGGCCAATTTTGCAGATAGTTAATATTCGAGCCTATATTGGATTGGCCTCCGCCGCGAAGTCAAGGATTAAACTAACATGGATCCCTCGTGATACAACGTTCCGAATGATTTTTCGTAAATTGGATTCTCCTGTTCTGACACAGACGAAGCAAAAAATTTCAGGAAATAATACAGGCAAATGTAATGAGCTCCGAAAACAAAATCCGATGGAATCTCTGTGATTTCTGGCCCGGAAACAAATCGTGTCGATTTTCATCGAGTGTGCTTGGCCAGTGTCGCAGGGACAGTCGAGAGTTTTTGTTATGCAAAGAAGTTTCAGCTGTTAATAAATCACGAAATCTTCGAAAGTCCATCGGCGCCGAGCACCGCTTTTCAATTAAGACTTGCAACGATGGATCAAGAATCCGCAATTAACGGCGCAAATCATGAAATACTTTCGCGATCGGTTCTCCCACCTCCTACCCTTCCCTCCTCCATGCAAATGACCCCTTTAATTTCAACCGAAATCCGAGAACTTCCCTACCACAGCTGGAATTAATTAATCAAACAGCACTCCAGCACAGGAAAACCAACTGGAATCATTAGGAAACTTTTAACAGCGGTGGACAGATGATTTTTAACAAACCTCTGTATTTATCACGTTTTTTCACGTCCTCCTTTGAGCGAGGCCGGTGTCTGGTGATGGCTGGGAAAATGGATGCCACGAACCGTGCGGGTAATTATGCTCTCAAATGCACTTCTCATTCAATTAATAGGACGTTCTTCGAGAGTACTCTGCTGGTACATTATATCGTAACTTTGGATAGAAAAATTCATGGGTTCATTCACAGGTTCCTCGAAGATTGGTGAAAAGCTTCGCAAAGTTTCGAAAAATTCGGAAATCAGCCCCTGAACCGCGAATCTCCCTAAACCCCTGAAATCCCAGTGTTGGCCTCGTCGCGCGTCGCATAAATCTGGGTCCCTGGATACACAGCGAGAGTTTCGCGAATCCCGAAATTCCCGGGCCAATCTATCCAGGAGGTCAGTAAACAGATCCGGGGGAGGGGGCCGAGGCCAGTGTAATTTTCCGTGGAGTTTCGGGGATCGGATGTTGTTCTTTGGAAATTACAGTGGTGCTGTTCTAATTATTAGGGGATGCTGGCGCGGCGTGTCAGTGGCAGCTAACAAGCAATTTAAATGTGCATTCATCAAATGGCCGCGCGGCCGACGCGTGCAGACTTACTGGTCGTATCGAATCCGTCCTCGAAGGGGCATCTCTGTTTGATCGTTGTCGAGGCTTTAGTCGGCGGCCAGCAGAGCAACGAGTCCCAGACCTGTTCGCACCATAGCTCTGCAAAACGAAAAACGGGACGTCGGCCCGAACCTTATTACTGTCGCTCGCGGAAGTCGGCTCACCGTCCCTCAACCCCCTTTCTCTCACTATCTCGACGCCACCGCGCGATACAATTTGATATTGAACCACGGAGAGCGAGGGAGTGTGTGTGTGTGTGTGTGTAAGAGAGAGAGAGAGAGAGAGAGAGAGAGAGTTCACTCGGACAGACGCTCTTTTGCAATGAGAAACTTCCTTACTCGGTCAGTGTTGCCGACTACCATCAGCCTTTCCACCGATCCGGACGCTGCTCGAGCTTTACGAATTTTTAGAGATCCTTTCTCACAAGTTTACCTCGGTCAAAGGCTTTCCTACTGATTTTTGTTGATCTCATAATACGAAATAGTGTATGTGCATTCATTTTTAGACGAATAGTGTCTGTGCATTCATTTAGGAGGTTCTATTAGCGATCAAAGTTCTTCGAGAAGCGTCTTCTTAAAGAAAGTACGATTCCTTCGAGAAATACGGCGCAGTCTGACATATCGTTCACTTTTCTACTCGAATGTATGACAATTCCTTCAAGCAACGTGTTCGGTCTCACATATCATTGACTGTTTCGACTACTTGAACATATGATTGCTTCGAGAAATGCGGTGTAGTCCGACATATTATTGATTTTTCCACTCGAATGTATGACAATTCCTTCAAGAAACCTGTTCAGCCCCTCATATCATTGACTGTTCTACTTCAATGTATGATTCCTTGAAGAAATGCATTCAATCTGACATTTCTACTCAGAGGAAAAGTATATTATTAGTTTCATTTTTTCCACCTGAAGGAGTTATACAGTTCGTGCGAGAAACCTATTCAATTCGATATATCGTTATCTAGTTAAAAGTACGACTTCGTGGGAAGAAGGCTCTCGGTCTGACACACTATTGATTTTACTACTCGGAAGCAAGTAATGATGTAATTTCTCGAGTTCACTGGAAGCTCAGTGATACATTTAAGAAATACATTCTGTCCGACATTTCACTGCCTCTTCTACTCGCGAGCAACTTTTAAAAAAGGATTAGGGCTACATATATTTCAACCGCGTTTTTAGTAATCTCCCAACTGAATTTAGGGGATGAAATCGATGGAGGGTGGATCCGACGTGTAAAAATAGTTGCCGAAAGTGTAATAGGATTATTTGTTTGCGGTCAGAATACAGATAAAAAAATAATAATTCTGAACGTGTCCTGTCGAACACGGACGTTCTCAACAATATTTTCAAATCGATTTTTCTTGAAAACGAAGGGTAGTTGCGAATCGACCAGTGCGATACTACCCTTGTACGTACGCAGCAGTCATCCTTGAAAAGGATCACAGGTGTTGCAACTAATTCCACCAACCAACGAAAAGTTCTTTTAAACTTTCTCTGTTTCGCGAAACTCGATGGAAACGTCCGGTTCTGTCTTTTTTCCTCTTTCAGGGTGAAAACAACAATTAATTTTTGTCCCTCTAGTTTTGTTACACTTCGTAAAGAATAAATTCAGGAACAGTTCTCTAAACAATTTTTAATGTTTCTTGCAATTCAGGGATGTTCTCATCCCCAAAAAACAGAATGTAATAAGAACAATATCATTTCAATTTTACTACAGAAGAATCCGCTCAAATAAAAATGTGATTTTGAAGGGGGATGGTTCCGCCCCGAAAAATTTATAAAATGGCAGTTTCACTATTTTATACAGAGTAAAATCGATTGGCACACTGTCAAAGGAAGTTCCTCGCCGAGAAACGTTGTATCCCTCGACTAAAAATATTAAAATGGATACTCACCACCCTCGGGGGGGATGAAGTCTTTGTACCTGCCACTGCAAAAGTCCCGAGTGCTATTGCCAATGGCATTAGCCGCATCCATCTTGCTTTTAATTGTCCATTTCCTAACCTTTCGTATGTTCCTGCCTCTACATCTTTACCCCCCACCCTTCCACACCCGAATCAATAGAGATTTCTGCTAGGACTCGAACGTAAGGTCCGTCTCTCTGTCGTCGTTCGTCCACATTCTTCGCTCCTCTATCGGGCTTCTGCCGTTGAAACAATCGAGTTCGGGTTTCGAATCGAATTTTCACCCCCTGTTTCTAACCCCCAACTCTCTCAGTCACTCGTCGCAAATCCCGACCGCCTTTTATTTAGCATCTCGCGGATTCAAACGGGGCGGGAAAAACTCCTTCCTTCACAACAACCATTCGAGTCTTTGAAATACTAATCCTGTCGCCCACTTCGCACCCCACTTCGACCCACGCGCATATTATCCCGTTTACATCTCAATATTAAATCATTTTCACCATCCAACCACTCTGCAACTTTAATCGAACGATGTAATCAATTTATTTGCCTAAGGTTTCGGTCGGTAATCATTTATTTCTGTTAGGGGTGGCTCTCTGACGCAAATTATTCCACACCTCCCACGCAGAAAATCGAATCACTTTTACTGTTTAATCACTCTTCGGCTTCGATACGATTTTTTAAAATTTACCAAAGGCTTTGGTCCTTTGCCCGACTCCACAATTTATTGTTCCCTCGCGAGACATTCAATCGCTTTCGCACTGTTCGAACATCCTAATCCTCGCTAGAAGGGTAGAATTAATTTATTTGTCCAGGGTCGTGGTCTCTTCGCCCTTTCTGTTATTACGTGGTGGTTTTCAATACCCCCACGATTTATTTCATAGCATCGACGCGCAATGCTAAATCACTTTCACTGTTGCGCAACCTCTCGACCTACATGGAACAGTAGAATTAATTTATTTGCCAAGGGGAACAGTCTTTTTACATTTATTTTACAAAGGGGTGGTTTCCAGCAGCTCCACAATTTATTCCATCGCTCTTCCACGCACGCGGTCAAGTCACAGTTACTGTTTAACCACTCTTCACCGTAGACATAGGGCTGTAATTAAATTTTTGTGAAAGGTTGTCTGTCGCTCTTGCACTTGTTTTACAAAGGGATGGCCTTCAGCAGCTTCACAATTTATTTCGTCGCTTTTCCACGGAGAAAGGGAGATCACCACTGTGAAATCATCCCCTGTAGTCTTGATGAAAGTTTGCAAGTAATTTATTTAGCGAACCTTGTAGTCCTCGCGCAATTATTATTTAAACGTATGGTTTTCACCCCTGTAATAAATTCCACTGGCCCATCACGCAATATTAAATTACTCTTATCGATTCAACCACCCTCCGGTGTAGCTGGAAGGGTGTGATTCATTTATTTGCTAAAAATTGCAATCCTCTTGCATTTGCCTTTTAAAGGGGTGATTTCCTGCAACCCGATAAATTATTTCACAGCTTTTCCGAGCAAGTGAAAACAATGTGCACTATCCAATCATCCTATAAATTTATTAGTATGATGCAATTAATATATTTGTCGAAAGTCCTGGACGAAGGTCAGCATTTATTTTTCGATGGTGGGCGGTCTTCATCCCCCTCCAATGCAGATTTTTCGTCTGCAACAGAAAATGGAGTGCTGTCAGTTCGGTTTACGTTAGTCGATCGCAACGACAATTGTAAATGACAGTTTGAAAGCAACAATTCAATTTTTCTTCCACCCGAAACGCCACGTGAGATTTTTTATCAAATGTTTATAGCTTAATCCTATTTCTTTTTGATTTATAAACCGAACGGTATTCGATCTATTACGAATTTTCCATGCGCGTTAAATGCCTATTAATCTACGGTTAAATTCGTTTGATCGCACCTCCCCCGCTCCATCCCCCGATCGTCGAAACTAATTTCCGTAATTAATTTGTCCAGGGTCGGACGCGCCGCGGTTAATTTATTAAAGAGACATAGAACGCGGTTTCAAAACTGACAGGAACATTCACTGTAACTGAAATTCCAGTTCTATAGCGATAGCGGACGTTATGGCAGACCGGGTCGAAAACTCACCCCGCGAAATAGACTCAATGAAATCTGATTTATAAAAGGCTGAGTGCCGGTGGACTTCAAAGCGGATCTTTCTTGCAAAAATTCAACCATAAGTTGCATGGCGAGATACGCGGTTGTTGAAGAGTGGAAAATGTTATTTAATACCATTCAATTTCACGGATGCAATTTGTTTGCGAAATAACGCCGAGCTTTTTGTCGGACTCCTCTTCACTTAGAATGAAACATGAGGATTGTGCTCTTTGCAAATGAATCCTGTGCAAATAAAATAATATTTCCTGGAATGAAGGACACTTATTTAGAGATTATGGGATGAAGTACACTAACACATGAGTAAAATAAAATATATTTCAAAGTGTAATATAACAGTACGACATTCTTAAAATTTTTCTAATCATTCATGATAAATGCATCAATATGTATGTTTAATTATAATTGTTTTGTAGTAAACTTTCGTAATACAGAGGAGGTAATATGTAACAGAATACTAGAATAGGATGTCCGATATGCGTCAGGCTTTTCTACTTAAGAAGAATAGTGGAAGTGGAAATGCACCGTGTCTATTGCCTGGTTATTCTGCTTGAACAGGTACAAGCATCCTTCCGATTCAAGGGTCTGACCACTACAAAACTGTTCTACGTATAAACGGGAGTACAACTAAGGGTAGAGTAAAGAGTAAAACTAAGTACATCTTTTTATCCCTGTTTTGTGAAACAAAGGCACCTACACCTTTTCGTATAGCGAGCTCAGTAGTTTAACCATTTTCGTGTTTTTTGGTCGCCGGTGTGTACTGTGCAGTAAATATACAAGGAAAATAAAAATTTTAACGGAACCCTCCACCGTGAATTATGTAGTATATATTTTACAGAATCCCTTCGTGAAACGTGAAAGCGAACATGAATAATTCTATTAAAATCCATTTCTCTGCGATATCAATTTGTTGAAAAATTCAATATCCCAATAATAATTATGATGTGTAAACAGACACTGCTTTAAAACGAATAAAAGATTGATTTGCATCGAAAACACTGTATTGCAAAATTTTTTGAAATACATATAAAAAGCTTACGGAAGTGATGAAATAAAATTCTCGATCATTAGGCCTTGCGACGGAAACGAATCCTTTCCAGGCCAGCAGGTATTTTGTTAGAACTTCTCAACCATTAGGGATATTGCAATGAAATTTTCGCTAAAAATATTTCAATATAGTCATTCTTAACTGTAATTAATTAAATATTATTTAATGTATGTCTATTGATTAGAGATCGATACGACAGAGCTCGTTTTAGGCAAAATGTCACTGAATTTCTCGATCCGGACCACTGTGCGCCGATCGGAACCCATCGAATCGTTAACGCGAAACTGGCAGGGAAGATGAGGCACTTTTCAAGATTCTCGGGAAAATTCGAGGGTCCCTGGTAATTTCGCGGCTGGTCTACCATCTGAAATCCCGAGATCGCTCCGGCGAGCCTGGCTGAAAGCTTCGCATCGCCCTGTAATTTTCGTCTGCACGCAGAAAAGCTCGAAAAGAGGGTTTAAAACAACACTTCCGTGATCCTTGAATTTTCTTCGATACCTCGTTATCTGTTCCATCGTTCTGCAGTCTCACAATTATAAAATTGAAAAGCTTTAACATCAAACCTACCGAGCTCTAAACATGGCTGACATGTGTTGCCTTATAAAAATGCTTGTGTTGCCTTTTATTATAATATGTGCTCGAAAAAATTGTTGGTTTTATCGAGAAATGCATTTCGTTTGACATTTTGTTTATTCATAGGACGTAGATCATTGGTTTTTCTACTTGGAAGCGGGAAGTGCTTCGCTGTAATTTATTATACTCTTCAACCTCAGCGATGACATTTCATCGATTCTGTTATTTGGAAGTAAAATCGTAGGCTGTCGAAGGGCGTCTGACCTTTACCACGCATTTCTACTTGAAGGACTTGCAGATTCTATGGTTGCCTGACCTTTCTTCGACTTTCTCTACTTAGCAATACTTCGCGAGATAATGAACAGTGTCTGATCGTGTTTTGTTACATCGGGACGAGTGAGTGGGAGGCAAACATGTCTGACCTGTTCGGGGTTTTGCTACTGCAGTCTCTCGAAAGAAAGTTATTTTAGTAATGCTCGAGTTTTCCACTGCGAGACCTGCCCTGTTACGTTCATGTCGAACAGCCCACGTGTAATCTACGCGTATTATTCAAAGAAAGGTTAATTAGAATTTACACGCAATTTTCAGCTCTGATGGTAATTCAAGCAATATTAAAAACCTCTCTGCATCGGAATTATTATTTGAACGATTTAGGTGAAAATTTCCGCTCAGCAAAATGGTCGAGTGTTTTAAAAAAAAATACGAGAACGCCTTGGACATGAAATGCGTGCCCGATATTGTAAAAGACCTCTTTACTCGTGAATAATAAATAAATAAACGTATCGCGGCTTTTTAATTCATCTGGAAAATATATTTTCAATACGATGTTATTTAATTCGTTTCTATATATTTCAGTGGAACTGCGAATTAATCAACGTTTCAATTATTCGTTTATGTCGAACGCTGTTTCCCGGAAAGCAATATAAACACAGTAGATAAATCCATCACAGGCTGAATAAAATCAAAACCTTTGAGCTGTCTAGAAAAATAATATGAAAATATTGTCGATCTGAAACGAAGTATCTTTGTAAGTAGAAAAATCAACAGAAGATATACATCAACGGATATGTCAGACAGAATACATTTTTCTAACGAAATGCTGACGCTTTTAACTGAGACACGTTAAGAACCACACTAGCGACCAGCAATGAGTGCTTTACAAAGCTTCAACGTTCGCATCACGATAAATCGATAGCGTGGACGGAGATTCCAATGGGGATCAAAATTTTTATTAGGAAACTTCCACCCAACGCTGAAACCTACAAACAGATCCCCAGGAGAGTTGAAACTTGTTTCGCCAGAGTTTTCGGCGATGAACTCGCAATCGCATCATCCCTTTAACATAGATTCGATCACGTATTTCTATCCCCGCGTATTTCACTCTTTAATATTTTCGCTTATCCCAAATAAAAACCCGTTTTTAAACCCGAGTTTAAAAAGAGTCTTAGGGGTGTATTGGGGGTCGATGATAAATTTTCCTGTTTTAAAGTAGTTAAAGTTTTAAAGTTGTTAAGTATAAATATAATATAGATTTGTATAAAATCTGTGGTTCTGGAATCTCGTTTACATCTGTAAAATCAAAAATGAAAATAGTACAAAAATAATAGGGTTGAAAGAGGTCGATGTAGGAGAAGGATCGGGAACCGCTGGTGTACCTAATACATAAAATCGTTTTCCGGTTTGTTGAAGAGCAGAATTAGAGGTGAGAATGGTCTCATTAGCAAGCGGTGTGTAAGTTTTCGAATTTCCGAATTTTCGCCGGAGCCATTTGCTGGAGAGCGGTGAAAATCAAAGGGGGATCTCGTGTGTCTGAGAGGCTGGCAATCTCGTGGAAATAGCGAATCAAGGCTCGCGGCGGTGTGTGGAACTTATTTATTCATACGTTCTCTCGCGGAGTGATCACGGCGCGAGTATTTGCGCGCGAGCGGTTCCGCAGCGGAACGAATGGCCTGCGGAATTTGCATGTGGAAACGGCGCGACGTGACCAGAGTGTTTTCCAAATTCGCGAGCACGTGATTACGTCGGCGTCCGGATCCCGTGGAGATTGCCCACGCGACCGTGACGAAGAAAAATCGGCGAAAAAGAAGGAGAAAAGAAAAACGAACACGAAAAAAAAAGAAAAAGAAAAAACGAGAAACAAGACCGGAGGAGAGTCGTGACGTTAATGACTCCGGGGACGAGATGGAGACCGCGAAAATTCACGGCGTTGTTTTTCGCAGATTTTCCTGGCGAAAACCCAGCAGCCGTCGGGAACTACTAGTCGGCTAACGAGCGTCGTGAACCCCCAACCGTTGCATACACCTTCGACATTGGATATATGTATTGGTTCCGCCGACGAATCAGAAAACCGTGATGCGGGAGATTTCGACTGATGAAAACGCTTCTTGTTGATTTTACTCGGTTCGGCTTATTTCGGAACTCTCGCGACCGGTCATATTCTCCTTTCGGCGTGTTTGATCGCCGTGGGTTACGTTCAGAGAACGGTCATAAATTCTAGATTCGGTTGGCAGCGGTTTGAAGATGTTGCAAGTGGTTTGAACGCGTTCTGGCGACGATTCAGCCTTCATTTCCCTTTTCCAGTATGTTTGTCCGTGTGGCTAGATGCTCGCATATTTTGTTGGATGGTAGTTTGAGACAATGTTTGAACAAGTCTCATATGGGAACTGTTTTCCAGCGGTTCTGGTTAGAAATTACTTATTGATCGGTAGAAGATATTTGTGTAAATATAATGAAAAAGACTGGTTTGAAACTGTCTGACCCCGTTTGAAGGTCGACACTGAGCCTAGGAAATTGAATGTTTCCTCAGAGCCAGAGGAAATCGATTCAGACGCAGCGAAGATGTGCATCGACATCTACTGCAGTCGTTCATTACCATTTGAAAGCAACGGAGGAAAGGGGAGGCGAGGATGCGGAGGCCAAATGGCAAACTGTAGGTCAGGATTTTGTGCCCACAGGATTTCCCGTCCAGGAGAATCGGATGAATTCGGCAACCTCTTTTGTCCCGTGTGTCACCTGAACGAGGGCCACCCGGCGAAACCCAAGGCAAACCCGGAAGAATTGAAAATCGATAGGCCAATGGCAAAAGGGATGATCTCCGGAGGAAGAGAATGAGCGCAGCCGTGCGCGAGTAAATCATAAATTCGTCAGTGTCCTGCCCTGACCGTAGACGTCTATCGAGAGGACAAAGAGCAGCAGCGAACCTCTGAATGGAAATAATGAATCTGATCCATCCCGATTTTTCCGAGCGATCTAACAATTAGGGTGTGTGCCATTTCTGGAGTCCTTTTCAAATCATTTCAAATACCGAGGGTGCTTCAAACTCGCTCGAACAATTTCAAACCAATTTTCTTACAATGCTAGATTCAGAAACTACTAGAAAATAGTTACCCCATCTACAAACCAAATTGTCAAACCAGCGCAGACATAATTCAACGCGATCAAATCTTAACGATTGCTCAGAAAAGCATTATTGGATAAACGTGCATCACACTTTGCCGCACAGATTGAAGTCGCAACTGGTTAAACTTGCTCAAACATAGCCCCAAACCAAGGTCCAACAAAATTTGCAGAATATCAACAAGCGGCTGGCCAGACTCGCGATTGGCAAACATACTGAAAAGGGAAAATGGCGACTGGATCAGTCGCGTTCCTACACGGATAGAACTCGATGCCAATTTCGCTGACAGGATCGCTTTTCCTCATTGGCTTTCGAGACCGCCATTCAATTTCGCAGTGGAGGGAAAAAATTGACAAACCACCCCCTATTAATTATTAAACATTCTTTAAAATTATCAATTATTCCTAGAAGTTCGTACACTAAAATAATTTTGTGCGAGCATAATCCGAAATGGCTATTCGAAAACTGACTGTGGCGCACGATAAGTGTCTTCCATCGTAACCAGGTTCAATTTCGCCCGCTTTGACGCATTAGTTTCGTCTTTTCGCGCGCATAAACACGTTTCCGCCACATTGTTCCCAACGAGAGCGCATTATCGCTGCGACTACCTTCGACCTCGATTGCCAGCCGGTTACCTTTGAGTCAAAGGTTCAGAAATTTCATTTCCTGCCGTTTTTCGTCGGTCACGATCTCGTTTTAATCCTCGCAGAGGAATTCCCCTTTGTTTGTCGATTTCGTGAACCAATCGATAAATAAATGAGAACAAGATGGGAGAAAAAGCCTCGTGGGATTCGCAAAGTGTTGCAAAAGTGGCTCGGAACTGTACCAGATCGTGGACAGGTGCAACGAATGCTAGGTACCTTGTTCAATCCAGGTAAATTAACGAAAGATGAAAGAAACCATCCTCCGTTTCCTCATTTTGCTCGCTCCGCAAATTGAATTTACAAATGTAGGATATCTTTTCAGGCTGGACAATACCCTGCGACTGGATCCGATACGTATTACCGAAGGATGTGGAGGAAATTCACCGGAAAACTGACTTGTTGTCAGAACCGACGTTGCGAGGAGTGTTCACGCTGATCCTCGGCTTGACCTATTTCCACAGGGTGTCTCAGTCGTGAACGGAAAAAATGTTGCAAACCTTTGTGATAGAAATCTTGTCAGAATCATTCTTCTACGAAATTTCAAGATCGCCGCTGTGTTTTTGTACGACACCCTATGTATCTTCTTCTACAGTCTTGTGAACCATGAGAATACGAGTTCAACGAGTACCATGAACACACATTTTGGATCACTAAATCGTGTCCGAAAACTAATTTCTTTTTATTAATTTCAAAAAATTTCTATATTTTAATATTTTTCTTCGAGACGCCCTGTATACACCAAAGTGTTTCGCTGTCTCGGAGCGGTTCTCCGGTGTCCTTTTTCTTGGGAAATGAGAAAAGGAGAGGGGAGAAAAAATGGAAAACTGCGGAATAACGAGACGATTGTGTCCCACCGAACGTCGCCCGGATAAGAATTGAAACCTTTGCGTCGCGGCTTTCATTTTCCAGTCGCTTTTCCGTCGTCCGATCTTGGATATTGTTTCCACGGCGCATTCCACGGATGCTCGGCTACCGTGCATAAAAGCTCGAACCGCTGAAAGTTATCCTTTCACGATTAGGGGCCGAAGCTTTCTGCGCACGGGCTGCTGCCCCAAAAAAGGCAACATAGCCTATTGCCGGCGGCTCTTTATCGATCCCAGGACACTCTAATTCATCTCCGCCCTGAAATCATTATAATCACGATTCGTTCACCCCCGAATTAAATACCCGCCACTTTATACACTTTTGTTTGCTCCGGACAGACTCTGCAGCTGTTAAAAAACGTGTGAACGGTCTTTCAACGACCTTGAAATTGAATGTCGTTTGATTGAATAGTACAAATTTTGTTTTGTATATTTTATTCTACTATTTGTAGTAGGAAAATCGTTGAGGTGTTCGTTTATTTCGCGTCCCACCCTGTATACGAGCAGAATAGCAACAAATTGGCAACGTTGGCGGATTCTGCAGGAAAAACTGCATCGACAACGTGCTATATCATTTTCCCGTACAGGTCTCCGTTTCAGAGAAAATCGAGTCTGAATTTTCGCTGAGCATCAGCAGTGGCAATAAGTAGAAACGGTGAGTTATGGCCAGACGTGTCTGCCATTCATTAGCATGCATGCCGTGCCCGTCTTCAAACTAAATTATCTCGGAAACGAGGCGTCGTTCGAAAAATTTTCATACCACGTTTCCAATTCAGTTTTTCTCGTAGACTCAGCCAATTTTCGTTCGAACGCGCTACGCATTAGCATAACCTCAAAAAAATTGAGGAAACCACGGAAGCGAGCATCAAATGATTTGAAGTAAAAAATTCTTGCCGTGGACTGTCTGTACGTTTTGCCCGATTCGTCAAACATGGTTTTATATACCATATGGTATATACTTTATTACTATTATAAAGGTCTTGACTTTATGGCCCCGTCTGGGCCCTTCCGTCCTTGAAGAAAACCATCCGTTACGCCTAAACCCTTACACCTAAGACGCTACGGTATCGTTGAATTCCAACACGTAGCGCGGGCGATAACGATTTTCGGAGTTTCCGGTGAAACCAGCCAAGACGAGCTCTAATTTCGCCGGGTGGAACGAAATTCATTAGAGTTCCTCATCGAGAAAGTTCTCGGCACCTTTGTGGCACGATGACGGATACCCCCGGCCAGCAGTTTAAGGAATCGCGGAAACTTCCGGCGAAACTGCATAATGGCAATCAACGGTGATTTAAGGAGTAGCACGTGCCCGGTGCTTTGACGCCGATAATGCGATTGCCTAGACCATCGATGAACGGCGAATTTAATGAAGGAAAGGGGAAACCGCGGTGCGATGGCTCAACGATGATCCTGGAAAAACGAAGACCTCTATTATTCGATGCCCAGCACACGGACTAAATCAACAGACACCACCAATCTCGAATCTCTACAATTCTGTACTTTCAATAGAGATTCAATAACAATAAACACTAAAATGAGGTGACCTTGAAACCAGGAGATAAATTATTTTATTAAAATCAACAGAGAGATAGGTTTTTTTGTCAGATGTTTGGAGTTGTTCTTTGTTCGAAGCGTTAATTAATTTTCTGTAAAAAAATTGTTGAGTTATTTATGAGCAACAGTTAGGTCAGAAGATATTCGAGCGTTAATATCGATTAAACGTCTCTGTTCCGAGGAGCGGCATCTTGAACGGGAACTTTGTGGAAGTAAACGTTGCGTCGCCGGTAAGACTCTGTAATGTCGAAATTAAAACAGCCCCTAAACTAATTAACCGTTGTCGTAAAGAGCTTAGCATGACTTTCGCAAGGGATGGAAATCCTTGTTAAAGGTTCCGTAGTTATAAATTATTTAAATTGTTCCTTAGACACGCCAACAGTACGATCGTAGGAGAATAATTTTGCTAAAGGTCATGATGAGGCCACCACGAGGAGACATTTCACAACAAAAAAGAAATTTGACTAGTGTCACATTATACAAATTAAGGAACGATTAAGAATCGAGAATTTTGACGAACCATATACCGGGTGACTGCAACAACCAGACCTCGAGCAGCCTGGAAATTCCAAGCCACAGCGAAGCCACGGTGCATCGGCCTGCGTACAAAGGTGTCGGCTTAGACCACGTGATCGTTGACCCACGCGGTTTCAAAAAAGAGTCCGACAACCGAAGGCGTTAATTGCCGAACGACCAACAGTGAAATTAAACTTTCGGAGAAGACGGGTTCGGTATTCTCACGCGTACACCTTCGGGTTTGATTTACGTGCCGACATATTCACACACGCGGCAGAGGCTTCGGGATTCTGACCTATAAAAAAAGAGCTGTCCTTGCCCGTCCCCGGACCACCCGCCAACCGGCAATCGATTGTCCCATTTCACCGGAGATTCCGGCAGGAGTAGTCGCAAATGAAACCGTCGCGAAATCCAGCCCTCCTCCATTCGAGAGAGCCCACGGTATTCAAATCGAAGAAAGTTTTCCTTGCTACGGGACGGAGAGTCCTCTCGCGGTGAGACCACTGATCCGACCAACCTGATTGAATCCCGCTGATTGCAATCTCTTAATTCCCTTATAAATAATCCGCTCGATCGAGACCACGATGAGCGACAAGATCAACGTTCCCGAACAAAAGACGTTATCCTCTTAGAACCAATGCGATACAAGGAAGTTGGGAAAAAATTAATTATGGGAATTAGTTGGGAAAAACTAATTTAAATACACTCCCGTCCATAAATCACCGGATTTATTTGATTCGATGGATCCAGCTTGATTTGATAGGTTTTGTTTTGATTAGATATAAATGTTGAAAAAAATGTTGGAAAAAAGAGATTCAGAAATTGTGGGATGATCATGGACTTATGATTTAATTGAATAACAGACCAGAATTACAAATTACTCCACATTGTGTGGAGTAAGGAGTTTCACCCTTTAAACGCGAGAAAATGTCGAAAAGAAAAGTAAGATAAGTTCCAACAAAATCGGAGAGGGTGATTTGCGCCGTCATCCCTCATTTCCGCAGTGCAGCCTTTCGAGAGACTCGTCGCCGGACGCGCATTTTTCTCGCGTTTCGCAGCTGGAATTTCAAGTTCCCGGTGCGATTCTTCGGGGGTTTCTGTTTGCTTTGAATTTCGCCAGAAGCTAAAATGGTATCTCGAGGATGCAGCCCGACACCGATGTAACGTTGCGCCGAGTTTAATTGCGAACAAACTCCCCGTTGAAATAGTACTGCTTTCGGATTCGGTGAACTTTTAAATGCATTCGGGACGACGCGTCTTCTATAGTGGTACGTACCGTGACTTTTCGGGGGACGTGGGATCGCGTTGTTCGTGACTGTGTTTCTTAATAAACAGATCTGATGGTATTGCGTTCCGAGGAACATTGGACGGAAACACATCGGCGTCTTAAAATTAATTGGACGCGGGAGCTCGTGGCGCAATTTCATCAGATCCGTGTCCGGAAGTTTGATAGACGCGGGAACGCGCGGTTGCTGATTTTAATTAGCCCCCAGTGTAATCGATGGATGCTCTGATCTGATTACGGACACAGTCGTCGTTAACATCGGCTTCTGAAGACGTTCGCGAACCTGGTATCAGCAAATTAGCTTACATTTGTATGTCTACTGAAGCGGGGTGCTTACTTCTGGGACACCGATCATTATTAGAACAGTCACCGAGCAGCTTCTGAAGTTCATAGATCTCAAAGAAAGGACCCGACACCGTTTTCTGGTGTAATTATTGAAATTGATGGGTTACTTTCTGGCCACCCGGTGTGCAGTCACTTATCTGGTTCATCGACGTGTACTGCTGCAGCGTCATCGCGCCCATTATCCGACCAATTTCCCCTCGAAAAACCAGCAGGGCAACGATCAAACGCGAGCACGGCTCACCTGTCGAATCACCGTGGCCTGAGATACTCCGTTAATTAGCGGCAAGGTATTCTCTCCTCAGGTAGGAGCTACGTCCGGGCTCTGTTCGATTCAACGCTTTTCTAATTACGTCGCGGCGCGGCGTGTCCGGGATCCGTGCCGCGTCGCTGGTTCCTCGTACATCATCTTCCACGGATCAGTTATTTAAACATCCCGCCAATTATTCCCTTTGTGAGGAGGCCAGCCGGGATTACCTGGTTTGCGTTGATCCCACGGGGATTCGAGTTGGTCACAAGTCGGTGCCTCCTGTTCAACTTGGGAATCCCCTCCTGATGGAGAGAGCGGAACCTGGAACACAAAGAATTCGATCAGAGAATCTACCCGTTCCACTGGACAGGCTGTTTGGGAACGTGATGCCCTCGCTGAAGGAGTCTCTGGTGATCAGTGTCTGATCAAACTTACTAACTTTCGGGCTCTAGGCGACTCTAGAGCCAGCTTCGCTGTTAGCTGGGTAACTTGTTTAACGTATAACGTGTAACTTTTGGTAATCGTAGTTTATAGAAGTTAGCTACTTAAGGAATTTTGTGCTCTGCTAGAGACTGCGTTCATACGATAAGAAATTTCGCCCTGGTCTATGTTAAACGCCTTGCATCCGCAAGTAGCGGTTGCCTGCTTTCAGGCGCCTAAGTCAACCTCTCGCGATATGCTAACAGTCTTGCTTCTGTGTAAACCGGTTGCCTGCTTTAAGGGGCTTAAGAAGGCAATGCTTCGAATACAGAGGATACAGGACTCTTATCAGCTTCGCCTGATTCAGACAACGCAAATAAGGAAATACATAGAGTAGCCGACCATCTCCCCTAACGTGGATAAAATCACGCTAACAATGATCATACATTAGCTACTTCGGGATCCTTCGGCACCTGTCTCACTGTTAATTAATCTGCGCTGGAGTTGGAAGTTAGGGAAGTATTCATTTACAGTGGAGACTGAAACGATTACGCTGTCTATGATTATGCATGAGCCACTCAGATTTCGGAGTTCCTGAAGTCGTGTACGCGCTGATGGATATGTAGATTGTGAGATAGGTCTAATGTATCGTTCTGGGACAAGGGAAAGTAAAGAATGTTGTATAGTAAAATGTCGAGCAACTATTCTTATGGCACCGTATTCGAAGAATAGCTTTTCCCAGTGATAGGCAAGAAGGTAACACTATCTATCATGGCGGCGCGGCAGCTAGTGACGTTGACAAATGATCGCTGGAGGCGCGTGCAGACTAATTAAATTAGTAGAAAATCGCGTTGAGCCTCCCGTCCCATGAGATTGCTAGTAACTTCCCAATAACGTCTTCCCCGCTAACTGACATACTGGCGAAAATTATAGTTTAACCGATTCCCTAACACCGGGACCGCCGAGCTCAAACGGATTAAACAAGTTTGCCTTCCAGTTTTTAGGAGTCTCTATAGTTTCCACTTCGCCGGGGAGATTGGAAAAGCACGTGCTCCCCCAGCTAGCATGGTTAATCAACCTTCGGAGCCAAACGACATTCAATCAAAATAACGAACAAGAATTAAAGCGGATCCCATTAAACGCTGGAAAGACCATTAGGAAGATTGCACGCGAAACTGGAATCGAAGCTTTCGCAGAGAATAAAGCGAATCACGAGAAAACAATTGCTATCGGACCCGGGGTATCAGGAACTCAATACTCCCGCCCACGAATGAGCCACATTAATGACAGGTCTCCAGCTACTGTCGTCACTGAATCTTCAATTCCCTGGGTTTGGGATCGTCTTTCTTGATCCGGCGATTGAAAGAAATAGCGGGGAACAAGGATCACTTCTGACTCTTTTTGTAGAATAGGCTAACTTTCTCATGTATTTTCTCAGCAGAAGAATTTTCTAAGAATCTACTTGCACAGGCGTGTTCAGCGTTAAAAGCTCCACAAATTAGGACTCGTAGATTCTGGGATAATCGACTTGACACGTCACTCAACTTTAGGGGTTGTTCTCAGCCCCAGGACAGGTCTCGACGAAATATATAGCCTAAATTAAAGGTAACTGTAAATTCATTTACATTTACTCCATTTTAAATCGAACAGACCCCTCGACTTCATCAACGTGAGGTAGAAAACACTCGATTCTGTAAACGTTAAATCCTAAAGCACGCTAAGCCCGTTTATTTCTAACCCTTCAATCCGTCGAGGTTGCATCGATGAGAGAAACTGGTTCCGCCGGAGAGGACCTCTTTTTAGGCAGCGCCGACGAGGCGAGTAAATCTGGTCCGCGAATGTCGTGTGCATTAATCATGATCCTAATCCCGTTGAGGAAGCTTTTTAATGGGAATCAGTATTCGAAAGCAAACTTTTGCTTTCAAGAGCGGCCCGTTGAAACTTCTCAGTATTCGGCGGATTAAAGCTTGCCGAAAGTCGCTCGTTACTCTCGCCGTTCTCTGCTGTTTTTTTTTTGTCAAAATTTCCAGTCAATCGATCAACTGGAACATGGAAAATCGATTTTCTGTAAGATTACCTCCATAAGCCGCGCAACGCCGGCCTTGTGATATATTAACAATCTAGTTGCCTGCTTCCAGACGCCCATAACCAGCACTCGAGTGCAGTAGAGGATTTGCCATAAATTAAGGACTAGATTCACGGCTCGCAGAAGTCTCTATTACGGATTTAATCCCTGGGAAGGCTCAACAGGCTTACCCCGATGACTACCGGTTGCCTGCTTCCAGGCGCCCAAATCTAGTCCCTGTGATATGCTAACAGTCTTGCTTCTGTGTTTACCGGTTGCCTGCTTCCAGGCGCCCAACTCTGCCCTTGCGATACACTAACAGCCTTGCTTCTACGACTGCAGCGGTTGCCTGGTTCGAGGCGCACCATAACCAGCACTCGAGTGCAGTAGAGGATTTAAGGATAAATCAAGGACTAGATTCACGGCTCGCAGAAGTCTCTATTGCGGATTTAATTCCTGGAAAGGCTTAACAGTCTTACTGTAATGACCACCGGTTGCCTATTTCCAGGCGCCAAGGTAATCCCTGCGTTAGGATTCACTGTTCCAAAGGTAACAACACCCCACACGTATCTAGGAGACTCGGAATGTCGGTGCAAGCATTTCTCAAGTGGTGCCACCCGGGTCTCAGAGAACATCAGTGAAAATTGAATCAGGGGACGGTGTCATTTCCTGCAGCTTCCGTAACCGGCGATATGGTTGCGCCACACAGCACTGACATCGATAGTCCTGTACCACCGAGCTACCCTGCGTGCGTGGTAGCTGTTACATCGTGAGAATTGCGGTTGCGCCAACTTGCCTCTCATCCAGCTTAGCCCTTCTGCTTCACGAAATTTCGGGATTTATTGGGTTGGCAAGAAAGTAATTTCGGTATTTTAATGTGAAATGATGATGACCTGAAATCGCACGTGGATCAATTTTTTGCCGATAAGGACCAGAAGTTTTACGAGCGCGGAATTGTGAAGCTAGCAGAAAGATGGCAAAAGATCATCGAACAAAATGGAAAATATTCTATTGATTAAAGTTCATTGCCTGAATAAAAGATCGGGTTCTATTTCACCTTAAAATACCGAAATTACTTTCTTGCCAACTCAATATATTTCCGGAACTAGGTCCACCATGTCGATACCGAATTGTTTATTTAACACTGTTTCTACCAAAGGTGTTGAGAGCCACCTTTTTGGAGATTTAAGGAGAGATAGTGTCAAGAAAAATTAGAATTAAACGAATTTTGGGTCGAAACTGACCCGCACAGCGCACGAGGGTATATTTAAGAGAAATTCTGTGTGTGCAGAGACGACGTGTGTGTTCTTTTTCCATGCCATTTCCCTAGCCGAGGATGCTGCTGCAAGCACTGACTGGAAGCTTAAGGTACTCTATGGGCGGTATTCCACCCGAATGATAATAACCGAGCCCTCTCGCACGACGAAATACAACCTTGTAATTAGCCTGCGGAGTTTTATGCGGATTTACATTTTTACGAGGGAATTTAGAGACATCGCAATCAGTATTCAGTTTATTTTTCTCGTTATTAATTCCGGGAGAACGAGAGATAATATTTTTCTATGGAAATTTAATGTGACGGCAAATATCAGCCCCTAGCACATGCTAAATGCCTTGCTCGCGTGTCTGGTCAAATTCCACTATCTCTGGTCCAATTCCCTAAAGTCATAAATTAAGGATTCAATTGAAATCTTACAGAGGACGTTCCAGTTCAGCTAGTGCAATTTACGCTTTGTTTAACAATTATTATGACAATAATAAATTCACCTCTGGAACGATATTCTCAATAAGTCAAGGACTAAGTTGAAGTGTTCCTGAAGGGTTTCTAATTAATTTGTTCGCTTCGGGTTGCTTGTTTAGCGATTAATGTTTTATAAAAGGTCTCTGCCTAGGACTGCGGGTTGCCTGCTTTCAGGCGCCCATAATGCTTGTATTAGAAGTTGCACATTGTAACAATTTTAATTATTCATTGAAATTTCCATTTTACATGTGCCTCATATTTACTAAGCACATATTTTCATACGCCATGAAAATCCTCATGGTACACACGGGATCATTAAATATTAATGTTTGGCTAATATTATCAGTTTGAATTTCGCAGTGCAAACAGCCTCGGGTGCAAGAAACTGCAAAATGGAGAACGTTCGGGTTTCTATCAGTAATTTCTAACTCGGCGTCGAAGTGCCTGTGTTGCCAAACATGTCTACAAAAATCTCTAATTTTCCCCATGAGCGTAGCAATGCGAACTGCAACGCTGAAATAGTTTCGATGATCGTAATGATGTTTCGCGGATGATACTCGCGATGAAAGCAAGAGAAACGATAGCCATCCAGGCTAACAACGAGGGTCCAACGGGCTCTCCAATGGAATCTCGTTGTTTCCCTTTTCCGTCGGGCACTTGTCCCGCGAACTTAAACATTTGCGCACTTCAAAATTGCAATTCACCGCGCGGCGAACCGATCGGATAAACAAGCCGCGGATTCAATTATGCACGAACCTGCGACAACAGCCGCAAAACGTGAGAACGCAATCCCTGGTTCGCCAGCCATGAAACGGTCGGAATGATTCGGGGGGCAGAGACTTGGCAACGTTGCACCCTCGGGAAAAAGGTGAAAATGAATCTCCTTAACTACTACGACGATTATTCTTGTGGAATCTTTCGCGTGAAATGCTACCGGAAAGTCGAGCTGGCAACGCTGGGAGTCCTCGGCGGCAGTAGCCGGGTTAGCTGTGAACCAGTCTTTTGAAAAATTCACTTTTCTCTCAAATGAAAAATGATCACTTCCTATAAATTAACTCCTTCCCCTAGAATATCGTGTCTGACTCGTAATGAAGATTCTGAACAAAGTCTAATAAATATATGTATATGTATACGTATACGTATTTGTATATACATATATATATATACAAATGTATGCTGCTAATTCCCTTTAAATCGTAATAAAATTCTACTTTGGTTTTGTACAACTATTGGAGAATATGTATAAGCATATAATAGAGAGATATAAATTTTTTCCTATTTTAGGAAATTATACGACAGAAAAGGTTCTAATCACTGAAACCGTAAAATAAATCGTAGGACAAGGGGTTGATACATGAAATTTGATTTTTGCCCGAGGACCAACTGTTTGCTTGCCCAAACGGCGTTTCCATCAAGTTTCTACGGTGTTTCGAAACAACAAGAATTCGTCCGGAGCACACGCGAACGGGCAAGGAGTCAATGGTGAATAAATTACTGTATGCAAAACGCATTAGTGTCGAGTGACTTGGCCCTGGTAATGGAACAATGATTGCCACCCACGCGCGATTCGTCAAGTTGCCTAGCTACAACCCTTCCTCGACAACTGCGTCGAACATCAATTTCGAGGAAATGCTACAATTTCTTTTTTCATTCCACGATCGCCATATTGTCCGGATCGAAGGTGTCCTTCGGCACGATTAAATGGCCGCGAAATAATTAATCGCGACGCGAGCGTCCCTCGAGGACAGGGTTGTTTGTCGTCGGCCCTTTCATCGAGCAGAAGGGCCTGGCGCGGACACTCGGACAAACGGTAGAATTTTCTAGCTTGTTGCCTTTCATCTACCGGTGAAAGTATTCCGTGAGAAATACCTGTACATCGAAAAAGAAACAAAAAACGTAGAAAATCGCGCGACACTCAAAGCGGAATCTCGGATCGATACGATTTTAAAAACGGGAGGACGAGAACGCTCGCACTCGAGACGAGAGAAGAACGCGCTGCTTCGAATGTCAATATTTTTCATTGTGTTGTGCAACAGAAAAAACATTTTTCCACCGGCAAAGTAAATGAAATTCTTGTGCATCGAATCGTACGATTTGTGACAGTTCTGCTTCCTTCACGCGCGGCGGCAGCCCGACCCGCAACGGGGGCGACCGATAATAAGCGTGGTGTTCCCCCGCCCACTGTTTACTTAGGCACGCCTATATCGAATATTGGCTTGAATACAAATTATTGGTACCTTTAATTGGAATTCTTTCTAGCGTTTTAAATACGGCGTTATCTAGGGACGGGTTTACCTACCCCCACCATACTGCCTAGTCACGCCTCCATCTACTTTTACCACGCCTCCATCTACCTTTACCACGCCCACTAAATAATCTTTTTTTAAAATTCGATTGTTTTAAGACACGTTCGATGCAGTAACAATTTTTTGACAGATACAAATACTAAATTCTTCAAGCATTTCATAAACGCGATCAGCAACCCTGTGATCGCTTCAGGGACCACAGATCGGAATTAAATTGCAAATGAATGCGACCAATAATTCTTCGGTGGACTGAAGTGGCAATGACCTTGAGCAACTCTCGACGACGAGAGCGCCGTGAAATGAAGAAAAATTCGCGTCAATTCCATACAGAATCGTTTCACGTAATGGAAAGACAGGAAAGGCCGGCCTCGGCAATCTTCTCGTAAATTCCGTCGACTAATTAGCAGACGATCGCCGCGTCCATTGTTAACCGCCGGGTGTCCCGCGCGTTACGAGTGTGTACGAGCAAGGCTAGCCTTGACCCGGATGAATGGGCAACGATCGAAAACTCCCGCGGGACTCGAGAGATCAGCCCCCGGAGCGATCATCGACCAGAACGCCGGCAAACAAGAGAAGTTAAGCGGCGCGACGGAATGCGATTAAATTAATTGCGAATTCGCCGATGTAATTGGCGGTCCGTATTATCGTCTACGCCAGGCAAACGCCCGTGCGTCCCGGTGGGAGTGGGGGAACGGGCAACACAGCACCCATGGGCGTGGACCACATTTTCCCCGTTCAAACGCGGCCAGGCCACGCTCCAATAGAAACCGGTGGTGACGCTTTGACGATTTTTGACAAGAGTCGATTCACTGTAATTGAAATCGCACTCGCGGTCCATACTGTTCCAATCCAAAAGTTCGGACAATGTAATTTTACACATTGCGAAAATTATAGATCTGCCGCGTGCGCCCCACGATTTTTGGTCAACCGTTTGTTGCACGGACCATGAATTGTTATATATACTGCATAATTAATAGACCGTACTGAAAATTACAGCTAATCTAATATGCTAAATTTATAATTAACAGATCGTTTGAGGTATAATAATTTAATATATTATTCAAATTATACGATTTAATTAATAATTTAAAATAATTTGATAGTCCGATTATCAAATGGAGGGAATATGATACTGTACACGATACTAAGTAGAATAGCCCAGCACTAGTCAGACGCATCAAGCGATTATAGAATGCCGTCGAATAAACAATGCAGCGGATGATAAAAAGTAGTTAACTGTTCAACCGAATAATTCTCATTGGAGATTATCAATTGGAGGGACATGTGGTGGGAGGAGACAACGGTGGAGGGGGTAGAGAACCGTCGCAAATAATTGCGTATCGTGGAATTAGCGACGAAGATTCACGTACCGTTGACTCGATACCAGTCGAGCGAATATCTGTTCTAATTGTATTAAATGCGGGAAGATATTTCTTTGAATCGCAGAGAATATTCAAGCCGTTAACGTTTCCGTTTCGCCGTGTAAAATAAGCAGTTGCCAGTGTCGTGCGCGACGGCCGAGTTAATGCGCCGTTTAACAGATCTGTGTACGGTCTGTCGGTTCGCGAGAGTTCATGCTCTTGTAACGAATTTCATATATTTCAACTCGAGGATTTTCGGACGAGTTCATCTTTCCGAATAATTGGGTGAAAAATGTGTTTCTCATACTTGAAAAAGAAACTGGGATTTTCCTGAAAAATTCTCTCTACAATTTTAACTCCGAATCTTTTCAACCAAGGACTGTCTTTAGAATTCTGTTGACCTTAACTGAGAAAATTAACAAATTTCTTGTTGAATTCTGTTTTTATAAACTCTATGAATATTTCAGATTTTTGTCGGACCATGAATTTTTTAAATCTGCGAACATCCAGAATTTGTTATTTTCATACATTTTTGTTACACCATGAATGTTTAAAATTTTGTGAATATTTATAAGTTCGATACATATATTTCATTAGATCTGAAATTTGTTATATCAACGAATGTGCATCAATTTTGGATTATGTGGGTGTATATTTAATAATAAATTTCGTGTGAAATCTCAAAATTTGCAGAGGCGTACAAAGATTTCATTGACTACGTAATCGTGCCGGAACTATTCATATCTGGAACGTACATCCCCGGTGGAATAAATGATCACACGTTTCATAACGTTCAAATATTCCCGGGCGGGCTGTTATTAATTATTATTACTCCATATCATCATCCGCTGCTACGAATTACATTACTGTGAATATGTTTCGGGGAATTCGTTAAATATGAACTCATTATAATTGCAAATGAAAGCAATTCGAGTGACATCGATATTAGAATAACCGCATTAGCATTTATTTAAAAAAAGATCTGACGCTACTGAACTGCAGTTTTTCGGATACACCGATTGTGCAAACGGATACAAACTGATTCAAACATGTGCAAACTAATTCGTAGAAACAAATCAGAAAAATAAAACAAAAGCAAACTTACTCAAACAAATCGCAAAAATTAAGACAAGTACAATCTCACTCAAACAAATACAACGACAGGGATATGACAAGCTAAATAAATGAAAAAAGAAATAAAACAAATAATAACATGCAAGAAGAAAATTAATCAAGTCAACGTAGACAGAGACAAATATGTACAAATGTCTGCATACGTGCACAAACACTCACAAACATGCACGATCCAACATTTTGTGGCGAACTTGAAAAAAATTTGTTCTTTTTAGTAAAAGGGATGTTTCTAGATGACCCACCAGGTGTCACGAGGTAAAATCCACTCGCAGGTGAGTTTTCCTCAGCACTCGTGTTGAATGGATCACGGATCTACATTCGAAACATCTAGCGGCCAGGTGGAACGACACGTTCGTGGTCGAGTACGCGCGGCAACTGTTCGAAACTGGTTGGAAACGGTTCTAGTCGCGCAAGGAATCGCACACCCCTCTCCCCACCATCCGTTGCATCCCTAAAAGATTGCTCGCGCCGGCGGCCACCTCCGCAAGCATTCACGAGACCCGATTATACCGATCATCTAACCGAGGAACGCGATACCGTCGATGGAAATTCCTATTTTTTAAGGCAATTTTCAAGAAACCCGCACTATGCACCGTTTCATCCCCTGCGATAATAATCTGCATCAACCCCTGCGTTGGCGACGCGTAACCGAAACGGTGTTACGTTCCATTGAATTGTACTGTACCGTTGCTACCCCTTACATTTCATGAGTTTAGATATTTTTTAAAATTTTATGGACTTGTTTATCGATCTCTGTATTTATATGTAAATTGTATCCGAAGCTATAACAATTTCCACGAGCCCTCCTCTGATCATTTAAAAAAGAGATGCCTGTTGAAGATTTCAATTGGTCCTCCGAGGTTCGTTTTTCTCGGCGATCAACTGGTTTCACAAACACCACGCACTTTACACTCAACCCGGCCCGACGCGACTCTCAGAATCATCGCTATGTTTCGGATTAGTAACTTCGTCCCTCGGAGGAAATAGATCAGAGAAAAGTTCCACGAAGACGCGTGTTGAATTAAGCGAAACTTGCCACTCTACAAAGGGATTTTCCGGAGTGGAAATGAGCGCTCTTTTTAATGGTGACTCCCTGGAGATATCCTACCAACTGGCATCGCAGACGGCGCGTCAGCGAGTTGAGTGCTTAGCATGTCGGGAAACTTGGATCATTCTTTCAAAGTCCATAGGAAGATTTCTTAATCCCATCGAAAATAATTTTTTCAATATTTTTAGCTCCTTTCAATCGTCTAACCAAATTGTTTATACGCAAATTTATTTAGATTAGATTTTACTGTATCTGGGGTATAAATTCAAACATTTTCACTTTTAAAAAATATTTTAAATCCACACAATTTTTTAAATTAAACTAAATTAAATAAAACACCTGGAGTGATACAATTATCTTTGATATTTTTTTAAGGAAAACTGCTGATATCAATTTGAAGTTTTGCAAACCTGTTAAGTAACAATTCAAGTCTTTTTTTTTAAATTTATAACAAATAATTTTCGTGAAACTTTACGGTTGGACTACCGAAGTGTAATAATGATGTCAGAACGCGAAATAAGATGGAAATATGCTTGTTTGAAAAGGATCTCTAGCACAGCCATCCGACGTCGAAACCGATTGACTATTAAAAATTTATGTAGAATACGCCGTGGAGGAAGGTACGAGTCGTTTCTATGTTACAGAATTTTCAACATCGTAGCCCCAGACAAAAATTTCTGCGTTAGATAGACTGTATATGTTCCCCGAAGACGAAGAGTGGCGGAGAGATTTGATCAACTCCCCGGCCAGAAAATGTATTGCCGACGTAGCGAACGTCAGGAGCATCTGCTACTAGTTTCGAAACTACAATTTGGTTGGAGCATATGGAATGTCGATCTCGCAAATAAAGCTTTAACTACAAGCTCCGGATGTTACACGGCTCAACATCGTTCCCCGTTCTCGTCGCCCTGTTCTGCTCCTCCATCGATCCGCTAATTTTCGAAAATTAATTAGGTTTCTATCTACATTCGAATATATCTTCGACCTTCATTCCGCGATTTATTTCATCAATTGTAACTAGAACAATTTTATTTTTGCGGTAACAAAAATCTACAATGTTGCAGTTGGATATACTGATTGAAAACAGATAAACTCGGCGAAGGACACCGTCACCGAACCATTCAATTGCGAGTAAGGGGCAATTGAATCGTATTATTGTTTCAACAAATAACAAGGTAGGAAAAGGACGAGTACAAGTGAGAATACTGTAGATAGCTGCAGGGTTGTTTTCCAGTGATTAAAAAGTACGGAAAAGTGGCGCAACGAGTGGGCGGATCATAGAAATGAGTTTCTGTTTTAATTCCCAGAGTTATGCAACCGGTAAGAGAGCCATACTGAGATGGTAAGAAAGCCGGGCATGTCCGGTTCTGAAGCGGAAACGAAGAATTGTCCGGCGTGGTCACGTGGAGCTTTCGATATCACGTGGCTGGAAGGGCCGCGTGATCCACGTATTCGACTTACGTAAACGCTCGTCCTACATACACGACCGATTGTATTTTGGAATCAATGGAATCCCACTTGATCAACGCCGGACCCTCCTATTATTTGAATTAATTAACAGCGCCCGGCTGTTTCGTAATCCGCGATCCGTTTAATTAATACACTCCCGGCAATACGCCCCACCCCACCCCCCTAACACCACCACACTTTTTCATAGCCGCGTTTGCGTAATAATATCAGAGGGCGGCTTTTTGCTCGAAGAAACGCATCTCTGCAAAGTGGATTATGCGACGCGGACCATGATTTTTACACTCAGGGTCGTGTTTCTATTATATTTTTAATACATTGCATATAACTAGACTGCGGATCTCCATGCATTTATTGCTTATGAAAATTGACAAGAAATGCTGGAATATAAAATTCGATAGAATTTTAAATAAGAATCCAGATCCGCTCAAAAATTTTCTGCCGCAGAGAAACGGAATTTCGCGCATCCGCACGAGGCAGAAACGTTCTGAGAACGAAATCAACGTTCCCCGAACCGCCTGCGGCACCAAGGACCCCGTGTCCTACCGTCGACGACGAAATCCGTCGACGAACGGAACAATGCCCGCCGCGGGCTTGAAAATAAATAACCGGAAAAAAAGTAACAAAACAAATGACGGAACATTCGCCGCGGAACGTTATTGTTATCGACAACTCTATCAATTGTTCTGGACGACCCGAAGCGGGCGACTCGTCACCGGGAAAACGTTGGGGTACCGGAATTCCGTCCGACAAAAACTAAAAATTCCGGAATCCCCTCAGCCATTTTGTGATCTGTCCCTATTAATTTCTAGTACCTCCCCGTCGCCGAATTTTCAAGCAGCAATGAATTTAATGGCCGAGGCAGCGGTAAGGAGTCCGTCGAACTGGGTCGAGCAGCCTCGGACCAGTTACGAATTCGCGGATGCAGGTTTATTAATTTCAGGGAGACCTCGAAGACAATTAAAGTTTCGGTGACAGTGCGCCTCCCCCTGGAATCGTCACTGTTTGTTGGGTAAATATCGCTCGACTTCGCTGTTTCTATGCGATACTCTGTGTTTCATTGTGTTGTGATTGCGAAACGGCCTGACAAGATCATGTTTCAAGGTCATGTTTGTGTGTTTCAGTATGACTAGATGAAGATTTTTGTTTTTATTTTCGACGTAGCAACTGTGTTTTGTGTGTTATCATATTTTTCCTGGGTTTATACAGCTTCTTTCAAGGTAATAACTGACAAGACGCATTTGCAGTCGATCGAGAATCGTCTGGTTCTCGTTTCTCGGTTTCGAACAAAGTTCAGCTGAGCCGCGAAAGCTTGAAACCGAGCTATTTATCGATGTTCTCCCATCCCCGCACGCTCTAAGGCCGCCGGCGTTTGGCAATATGTAATATGCAAACACCAAATCGATCACACACGTGAATGAAAATTCTTATATCAACATGTTTTTCCCTCGGGTTCCATCGAACTGTCACAGGCCAAACGAAGATGAATATACTCGGTCAAAATCGTTTGCACTTTGCACTTTTACACCCCCTGGCAACAATTCTTTCTCTCCTCTCGATACTCTCGCCGATAAATTAACCCTTCGCTGTGCTCGAGAGACTATCAATTACTCCGCGGAATTAATTGAACCAATTCTAATCACCTAAAATAATTTTGCAATTCTCGTGTTACCGGAACAAAATGAAACCCGTGCAGAAATACCGAAATAAATTTTTCACTGACGCGTAGAGGCAGCTTTGGCGGTTTTTTACCATCCCCGAACATGTTTTTTCGATGAAAATTTGCGAACCGGAATATTCCATCTGAGAAACAGATTTTCGTGATTTTTCTAAAAGATGACAGGAAAAAATCAAAATATACCACTTCAAAAACCCGTCCACTAACATTCATCCTGATATCTCCATCCGTTATTCTTTTTATAAGGCATTAAAGAATCCCAACAGAACCCAGGCAAAAATGAATATTACCGCATGAAATTACCGTATGAAATTATGGGGATTCACAGGAGCCCGGAGGGTGGCGGACACGTTCGCCGAGAGAACAATGCAACACGGTTCTGAGAACGGCTTGAAACGTTTATTCAAGTACATAGATATAAATACACGACGGCGGTAATTGAACGGGGTGAGTGTTTCGAAGAGCAACGGAACGTTAAGCGTGTGCCTCGTGCCATGAAAATCCCTGTAACATTCCATTGTGGGACTAGTTACCATGGCAAGAGCATATACAAACTGCGACTGTGATCCGATACTTAAAGTTATACTACACGTGTATGTGTGTATGTGTGTGTGCGCGCGAATTTCTTGTGCTAGCTTATCAACGCATTTGGTCCCGCCGAGACTTTTCCAAAGAGAAATAGAAACTCGAAACGCGTGAACACAACAAATCAAGGAACGAGAGACACCGCTGTCGAAACAAGCTGTCGACGCTTCAGCTTATGTACAGCCTGCTTGCCGTAAAAACCGCTTGTTTTAAAAAACGTTAACGATTGATTTTCGTTCGAAAAACAAGAGAGAACGCGTTTCATTAGTGCCATAAGAGAGAGATTGTTGTTCTTAAACATAAATACATAGATCCTTTCTTGTGCAGTCGTATAGTACTTCGCATAGTTACTCCTCTAGATGCTAAACACTTTTTACAACGGTTCACACACAGAGATACCTTAAGCTGGTGAATATATTCACAAGCGTACAGCGAGGCTGATCATCTCAGAGCCTCATCGAAACAATATATTACAATTATAATTGTTCGAACAGCTATGATTACGTACGATTAAGTGTGCTGGAGATATCGATCGAAGGAATAATACAATAATGATTGAAGCCAGTTGGCTGTTAAAAGCTATAAAAATATTCAACATTCTATAGACAAGTTCTTCCAAAAAATAAGCAACTCGAAGAAATGAAACTGCACGGAACTAAGCTGTTTTGCTAGTTGAAAACTTGAGACCAAGGTTCTCAGTGTTTTCAACAATTAAATTTCAGTTACAGGTACCCGACTATGATACATACGTACACGCGTAAACGGCCAATGTTTATTTGCACATGTTTAACTTGATTCACCTAGGTAGGCTAACATATTCCTAAATTCTGTGCTCTAAGATTCTGGCTATGACCAAGAAAACCATGATCGACTAGACGGCGTAGGGGATTTCGGTGTCGGAGACGATGGCACTGATGCGTTCGGTGTAGTTGGAGTTGTCGGCGTAGTGGGCGTGCTCGGTGTGATCGGATTCTCGTTGTTCAAGTTCCTCAAACGCACTTTCTCGTTTGTCTCTGCTTGCATCTTTTGTTCGTATTCTCTGACATCCTCCAAACTCATGTCATACCACTCATCGATCCAGGTAAATGCTTGCCGATGACCGAACAGTAGAATGTCCCTTATACACTGTAACACACAGAAACATAATAGCTTCCAGTGTTAATACATTCTAACTTGATACATTCAAGGACAGTTACTCTATGAATTAAGTCTTCTACTCGAGTCTGCATGCCCCAGACTTCAAACGAAGCGTGAACCAATTTGTAGGAACACATTATGGGCTGCGTTGTCTCCCTCCAGCCCTCCACTAACGGTCCTCGACCTGTCCGTTTAGATTGAAAGAATTTTGGATCCTGCGGAAACCAGACAGTTTGAAATTTTCCTAATTGGAACAAATAAGATATAAAAAATTGTGTTCGAAGTACCTCTTCTTCTTTGTAGTGCTTTGCAGAGATTTCATCGTACGCGATGTCTACAAAGTCGACCTCACGGTGTATCAATTCGATGGGGGTGAGACCTAAGCACTGTTTCAAACAGAACATGACTAAAACCTATTCATATATCAAGCGGTATTCTACAGAAACTCACGTACATTCTCTGTGGACCCGTTGTTATCCTCGTATCGAGTTCTTATGGAGATTTGGAACTTGGGGATAAAGGAACACTGAAATACATAATTATATATAACGAAAAATTATAGGAGGAATCCTCGATCTAGATACTTACAGTATATTCTTTGGAGACCACAAAGAACATGCAAAAGAAAATGCAATATTGTTATATTTACACGATGCTTTACGAAACAAGAATTAATAATATACAGTTTATCCATTTGTACCTGTGATAGTGTAAGGGTAATAATTCCACGCCTTCTCTGTCACGTAGAATACTTTCGGGATGACTGATTGGATCCAGTACGGCAACTTACTATAATAGAACAGGGCAAATGAGGATCTATTTATGCTTGACCTTACAAAGTATGCTTGGGATTATCACCTAGACAAATGGATCCTCTTTTCTGTGTACTGGCCCTTTCCATGCTCCGCGTCGTCGCACTCTACATTCTCGATCACCTCAACACCTTCGTCGTTCGCCGATTGTTCGTGACTATGCCTTGCAATCATGTATAGTTGCCCTATGCGATACTAGAAGATGCTCAATGATAATTACGAATAGAATAATATCTATTTTCAATTAATCGTAACATTAATCATTGGTGAAAATACAGTTAGAGTTGATAATTTACTTTGAAACTTCTTGAGTACATTCGTGATACAAAATTCACTTATGCAATAAATAAAAACTCGAACTTTTCAGTTCAAGTAATTCCCAGACTTAAAGTGATTCTCGGACTTGAGAAATTCCCCTTTAAGTAAACTCGCGCATATAACTAAAATTGTTGGTCGAGTATTGAATGGCATTTGATGTTGCAATAAATACACTATTTCGTTGATTAACTCTCGAAATGTTTAAATCACACAATCATTCCAGAAAATGGATGAATACATGTGGACCAACCGGGGCCCAAGAACGGAAATTGCCAGGGCCGCTAGATACTTGGAATTGAATTATTTTGCAACAAGTAATGATTTAAAGAATTTACCTCTGCCGTAGTGAGCGGCATGGATATGCGGTATTCCTTCGTTAACACCATGTTCGCAATTAAAACTTGTCAGTCTTCGGCAATAACATCAACTCGACGCTCGCCGGGTAAACAGTGCTTTCTCACGAGGAAACAGCCGACAAATTCGTGAAATTGTCATGTAAATATGAATTTCAGCGACAACCGAGGCTACCAGGCAATAAACAAAATCGAACGGAACGAAGTCAGTCCCCTATCTCCATTTGATCGATAATAAAGCCCGGCACCTTAATACCATAACCGTGTAACTAGCCTTAAACGAAAACTCCCAGCGGATTCGCTTTCTCATCGATTACAAGAAAATAATTAATTTCCAGTACGGCAGACTATTCCACGATAATCTTGTGTTTGTTCGTTGAACAGGATTTTTTCGTTTAAAATGACATAACCTGTACGCGGTAAACAAGCATACAATGCGGCCGCAGAGATTTCAGCTTCCTTGTAACGCGGACAGGTAATAAATTGTATAAACGGATAGAGAACCTTTTATTTAATAAAATAATAAACTTTACTTTGCAACTCGAAAATTAAACGTTTCTCCCGACCCAGAATATTTCGGTTCCCCACGATTTATAACAGCTCGTACAATACCTAAATGTTTAGTAATTGATTTGACACTGATATATTTGATAATGTAGACAATATTTCATAAATGGATTATAAAAGTAATATGTTTTTAGATTTCCGTGTACTGACAACAAGGTGGTGATAGTCTCCGTGTTCGGCAAGTCGCAGTACAGATCTAAAGGATGCAAGACCAGTATGCTAAGCTCTATCCTCCAGGTGGACCTCCTGGATGAGCCGCAAGTGGACCTAGACACATTTGTAAGAATTACGTGAATGCGAAAATGATTCAATGAATTGCAGTATAATTTTGCTGAACTTTCTAGAGTGAGATCGAGGGGTACTACGACACGAAAGACAAAACCATATATCTACACCTGAGAGGTCTGCTAGACACGCATAGTCTTTTAACAGAGTACAACAGATTCGCTGAGAAACAAGACTGCAAGGACTTCCTGAGTGTGTGGGCTCACATGAGAGACAAATACGCCAGGGCTTTGCTTGTTCTGTTTCACATATCTCATGTTATTGTGCTTGTGCATCCCACGCACACCTTCGATTACAGTTATGTGCATTTGTTCAGAGCGATGGATATCGTCAGGTAAGGGTTTCATTTAAAAGGTATAAGGCTGTGTTGAAACTTTATTTCGATTGTTAGGCAAAAGGTTTCGCCACAGCTCTCCGACGTTCTGAGCTGTATTTATAGTCTTCCTAAGGATTGGGTGGCCAATGTGAGGCCATGCTCGCCTAGAGTCTTGTTCTATTTTGGAACGTGCCCTACCGTGTTCCAAGACTCTGCCAGTGGGACTAACATAAAGAGATTGGAGCATTCCTTGGAGGACCAGATTTACCATGTGCTGAGGAAGAACCGCATAGTGACTAACATTAGGTGAGAATGTTCAGAAATAGTGCTCGGTCGATATCAACTTCTATAGAGCCTAAGCATAACAAGGTTTATCGGTTGCTTTGCAGTTCGAACTCCCTGTTTGCGATCCCTGCAAACCAGGAATTCGTCTACGTGCACACTGGGACAACAGAATCCAGGGATATCTTAGGGTACATGGCGAAGAAGCTGATACAAAGCTGCAAAGTCAGTTCAGGAGGTAGCACTTCGAGGAGTCTGGCCAGCCAGGACTCTAATATTCCAGTAGACGATCAAGAAACGGGTAGGTGAAGCAGAAACGAAGTATGTCTCTGCTTATTGCAGACCTATAACGCTACATTTAGTCGCACGGTTTCAGAGACTCGATCCTTCAGACTGTTCCTACAACAGCACATAAACCTGGCCTTCGCTAGAGGGTTCGATGACAATGTTGGGAGGCACTCTGTACCCGCCTACTTTGAGGTTTGAATTTATAACTTGTGTCTAATCTTCGGAAACACGATAATCATATTGTAACTAATCATCATAACTAATCATCATAATCATATTGTGTAAATCAGATACCGACTGCTGGTATATTCTACGAAGTGGCAAACAAGGTCTACGACTACTTCATGCATGGAACGGACAAGGAACTGTTAACGCTGCACAGTTTACTGGATACCGATGTCAAATTCAGCAAGAGCAGGTGCAGCAAAGTCCTTCCGAGGGCACTGCAAACGTATCAGGAGAATTTGCCTCAACATTACACAAGGTACCGATTGGATTGTGATAGAAAAACAGGGTAGCAACTGTAAAGTTCAATTTCTAGGGCGTATCATGAGACGAAACTGGCTCACGCGATGGCGGTGTTCGAAATGCATGCTCGGGGGCCTTTGTTTGAAGAATTCAGCGAGAAACTGCAAGCTGAATGTGAGAAACATTGGCGGTCTGGTCGACAAATGTGCGAAGTACTGTCTCTGACGGGGAATCCCTGTACCAATCCTATTCATCGAGGTGGTAGCGAAGGTGCTGGAGGTGGAGAACAAGCAGAACCCAGGGATAATGACAAGTATGTCTATTACGTACAGATTTATTTGGTTGGACTCAATTGATAGCAACATAATTGATTAATTCCCTGTTTTACTTATTGCAGCGATTTGCCAATCAGGGAACATTGCAGCGGGGTTCGCTACATCTGTGCCTGCAACTGCGGCCGTTGCCAAGGGTCACGGGAGGATCCTTTCAGTTTGAGACAGGCGAATTACGAGTACTTCCAGATGCTGGCGAAACAATGCGGCTGCGCGCAGCTGGAGAACATTCAATTCCCAGTTTTCCAACCGAGCACCCACAATTACAGACCAGCGCAGTTGCTGTCTATAACCAAACGTAAAGATTCGTTCTGTCACGCGGAGTCCCCAACCCCAAGGGGAAACACCCAAGCCTGCAGCCTGGGGGTCAACACCCTTAATGGTACAGTTGCACCGTTTAGTTTAATGCCAGGCGTTTTTCAACGCTGTCACAGTTTCAGATGACGTTCGAACACCTTACGGGAGCGGGGGCCAATTTCAACAAATCAGCGAGCCCAATGAAGACGTCCCTAAACTCAGCAAGACTAGCCTGACACCCAGCGACGCTCACAAAGTGGTCATAGAGGTTTCCGACAGCGACGCAGACAACAAAGGTGGGTGTTCCCCCAGTGTTAGAGGTGACACAGTTTGCGGAACGATAATCTACAAATTTCAATTCTACAGAGAAGTCTTTAATCAGACAACCGTCGACCACGGAGTACCTGCCAGGAATGTTGCACACAGAATCTCCGGCTGGTCTTTTACCGCAGTTCTCCAGCTGGTCCCTGGTTTGCCTCGGTCCTAGCAGCTTGTACTCGCATAACTTGGGTCTGCAACACCAGGCTGGCGTACTACCCACCTCTGCTTTCCTTTTGCCTTGGGACGTGACTGTAAGGTTGGAACATCAGAAGGAAAGGGGTTCGCTGTGGCCCACGATAAGCGATCATGGTGCGCATGGATATTGTCCGAGGGGGAAGAACTTCCAGAACTTGAATACCATTCGTGGTAGAAAATCGAAGGGTGGAAAAGAGTTTGTCGTGAAGATATTTGTCGGAGTGGAGTACGAGTGTCCAAGAGGACATAGATTCATGGCTTCTGCGCCTGACAAGGTGCTCAAGGCGACTGGGAATGGGATCGTGAAGGACAGTGGGAACAAGGTCACCTCTAGCACTGCAGACATGCCTCTCTACTTCCCCTGCCCCTGCAGGTACGTAGAAGTTACATTAATGTTTATATGTGTGATGATTTGAATGATTTAAAGCCATGCTAATTGTCCAGGCAAACGAAACCACTGATAGCTCAGTTGATGAGGATTCATGTGGTAACTCCGAAGGCACCTGTACACGTTACATTAAATCCCAGAGTACAACCAGGACCTCCACCCTGCCCGATCTTTGTAACTGGATGTGATGAACCTATAAAGCTGTCTCAGAGTGCCTACTGGGTCCTAAGGCTTCCGTATCCTTTTACTGAAGATCTATAACGCTGTTATATAAATTTGAAAAAACATTCCTTAGTGTAAATTATAGATACGTATACATGGACGAGAAAGGACCGTACTTGGCACCGAAAGAACCAGTGCCAACATCGCAAGGGAGACTACTGGCTGGGATGTATGGAATCAGCGAAGTGGTTCCTGAAAAGAAATAACACAGTATTGAACTTTTTCTAAAGAGCATTTGTACGTAACATGTAAATTATTGTAAATATAAAGTTCCAAAGAAGATGAAATTTTCTCCTTCGAGTTGCACACCTTTCCGATTCGCGAGAAGAATCAATTATTGAAAAACGTTGAAGCCATTTTGAACTGCAGCCACTTTGGCGCCAATTAGTTAAGCGCGCGCAGCTCGCCGCGATTGGCTCTCGCGATCGGCGGGAAAATGGCCACCATTTGAATCGAATTAGCGATCGCTTTGATAGAATCTTTGAAATTATTGAAACACGGAATGCACCGAAAAAGTTCTGTACAAACACCGTTAGGAAACACCATTCGCTGTTAGATTTATGGGAAATATTCGAGGTTACAGAGCTGTGAAATTTGTATAACGAAAAAGAAATTTCTCGTTCGAAATTCTCCGCCATTACACTCGGCGCTCCAACCTGCTCCAACCGTTACGGATTTTCTTACATGAGAAAATAAACACATGTCACGGGTCTCACCTGTAGAGGCGGTTATTTTCGGAGGCGGATTTCCGATGACATGAATGAAAAAGTCGATTTTCTTAACGACAAGATCAAATATAAAGTTCCGTCGAACTTAGCCGGTAGAAGTGATCGTTGAGTATATTGTTAGTTTGCCGGAAAATATATTCGAGTTTTCAACATCACAGTACAAAGTGCTCGTTCGATTTGCTAACATTACGCATAATCACTGAGACCGCGAGTTTATAAATACGAATATTTTAACCTGAGGTAATTTAAGTCTTGGAAATAATGATTGAATTTGTTGATAGGAGGGAAATTGATTAAATCTTATCTGTTACAGAGAATCTCGAGGAGCAATGGGGCACTCGTACTTAGTATTCTCCCTTGTTATGACTTTAATTTGTCAGAGCAAAGGGGACACGATGTTTGAATGGATTTGGGGCAAATCCAACCATGAAACTACTGTTTTGGTAGCTGACGGAGTGCCTTTGGTTTCAATCCCTTACGATTCCATGACGGAGGACGAGAAATTCCTCCAAGAGGCAGCTAAATTCACAGAAATCCAAGTGTCTTCTCCCTTGGAGACTTGCCAACACAAAGTCATCATGAAGATTAGAACTTCCTGCTCTGAAATGACCGAGGAGCAGCTTGCCAAATTAAGCGTCAATCTATTGAACTGCCAGGCCGCTGTGGAGGGCAGGAAAATGTTTCCTTGCACTGAGGAGATGGTAACACCTTTTTTAAAACATTTTATACACTTCCAATTTTTGAAGGGGATTGAGACGTTCGATAGGGAGCCAAGAAAGAATTTTCCATTTTTTCTAAAAATGGCTCCTGGATGTTTCAAGATTTTAGCAGAGATAAAAACTTGTTTTTCACAAAAAATAATTTTGCAGTAGCCTATTGTTTCTTTAATTATCACGAGATCGTTATTGATCAGAGGAGCTATTATCACTGTTGTGCATTGAAAGCACAGCTGGAGTGGTAGACTGAAATAAATTCCACACACATGTGGGTTCAGCATGTGTGTGTTTGCCGTATATAGAAGGGTGGTTTTGGTCATGTTCAGACCTGCAACTTCCCCCCCTGGTGGGGGACAGACCACCTCTAAGCTGTTCCAAGTTACACTGCCATAATATAAAGTACTCTTAGCCAGTGCACATCTAACTCTCCCCTTGTTCTCCTGAACTGTGAATCAATTTTGCTCCAGTACTTATTAATCGTTAATTAAGCGAATTATTGTTCAACTCTATAAGTGATGGTGCTTTTTCTCAGTCTCTGAAACAATGCACAACAGACATGGATCCAGACATGTGGAACGCATATCACTTGATCAGTAACAGAGCAAGAGCAGTTTGTTACGCGGCTCGAGGTACTCAGTTCCGTGCCCTGACTGAATTGACTGTTAATAAATTGATGCAAACTGCGCACACGCAGATTAAGACACTGGGTTCTCTAAAGGTAATCAGATAGAGATAAAAATCAATTATAGCGGTACCCATTGTATTGACTGTTTAATGGTCGATCGAATACTAATTCAGGACAGCCAAGATCGTTTGGAAGAGCAGACGGGCCAAGTGTTATCCTCCTTAACAGAAGGAAACAAAGCGCTGCTGGAACAGCAAATGCGTTTGAAAGACGCGCAAGTAACGGCTCATAATCTGGTAACAACGAATCTGAGAGAATTGAGTAACGAGAAGGCGTTGATTAGACTGGGCCACACTCAACTGGCAGCAATGGCGGAGGACATAAAACAAAAGTTGGAGCAGGCGAGTCAGAGCTTGACCGAACAATCTGTAGAGCACAGCGAGAACCACAAGGAGATACTCCAGGACTTGATGAATATTCAAGAACAAGCACAATTGATCTGGGAGAAGATCGAGTCCAGTACCAGTCGCATATTTGAGCAGCACGAAGAGGCAATTGTCCAGTACGAGCACACTCTAGAGAAGCTAACTCAGATTAATGACACAATCCAGTTTCTCTGGAACCTGACAAACACTATGCGTGCAGAAGTGGACGAGAAGCTCAGCTGGCTGACCAACTATGTGGGTGACACCGGAGAACAGATGCAGAAGATGTACCGCACAGGTTTGCACGTTGTCTATTTATTGTGCGCCATGGTGATCGCTGCGTTCCTCCATGCTCCTCTACTGACCAGGATTACTATATTGGGTTTGGTGCCATTGAACTTGGCGTCATATTTGAAACATGGCATGGATGCTTGCTTGGACTTCACATCAATGACCGTACTGATATTCCTGATCACAGCGAGTGAGTAAAATGAAAATCTCCACTTGTTGAACAACATTAACTGATCTTTGACTTCGCAGTGCATTTCCTGATGGCTGGCATCCAGCGAATCTGTGGGCCAAAGGCAGGCAAAGTGCGACCAGAGCCGATACAGGTCCTCCAGCAAAATGGCACAGCACAGAGCTACGTGTCATCCTCCTGTGCCAACCTAAAGTCCCCCAAGGCTCCAACTTTTCCATTGCTCACTAGATTGAAGAGGAGCGTCAATTACCTCTACAACGCCACTCGCAACCAGATAAACTACTGCATACGTAAGTCTAGAAGTTGTGGAGTAAGAGTATAGTCGGATCATTTGAATCTTTTTGCAGAGAAGTGCAGTTCCCTAGTGCAGTCCGCAGCCTTCTGGAGCCGGCAAAGCTTTACGCAACAAGAGGAGCTTTCCTGCTCCTACATTCCGTCCAAGAAGTCTCGAGAGGATCTGGTCTACAACCACCAGGGTGATTACCCCAGCATGATCTCGGATGACGCCACCGACTTTGACCATTCGATCACGATAAACGAGCAGGATGACAGCGTTAGCGAGCTCGAACACCTGGTGGATGCTAACGAACTAAGGAGACGGCTGAGAAAGATCGAGGGGTCTGTTGCCAGGTCCACTTATGCCAACCAGCGCTCTCCTTCCAGAAGGTAGCTAGAACTTTTTAAGTCGGTGTTCTGGTTTTCGAGAGAAAACGAAAAATCAAAAACTCTTTTGAACGCTGCCAGTATATTGCAACTTGGCAATGAACTTTTTCAGCACCAGCCCAACATACGCTTCACCCAAAGTCCTCTGCAACGGGATGACAAGAACTGGAAGAAAGTGTCGCTTGTACTCCACCAGTGGCAGCTACTACTGTGCCAAACACTCCACCGGATCCTCTATATTAGGAGACTGAACAATTCTGTAGCTGTTTAAGAGTAGCTTGTAAGTTAATTTCGAAAGCGTAATTTGTGATGAACATTTTGAGCTCTATATGTGGGAATAGCATGAGACACGAAAAAGACAATGAATTTGTAAATTGCGGACCAAATCTGTACATATTTGTTAACCTTTTACCGTGTGACCACTGTCGAATGATTTAAGGGGAGACTATATAGTAAGCCCACGTTGAGCGTAGCGATAATTTATTTTTGTAAAACCTTACGCGTGTGAAGGTCGAATAAACGTATCAGAATGAATGTACACTGGTGTGGTGCACCTTCTCCAAAATCGTAAAGACCACCAAACGTGAAAACCCGTTAGAAACGTGAAACGTCAGCAGATCTGCATGTTGTACTGCGTGCAGATCGCGTTTGTAGTCAGCTCGACGAACCTCGGGCTGTTGTCGAAACCTATTCCGGTCACTAGGTCCCTCAGGTTGCAGTAGTTCGCGCCATAATCGAATATCCTGAGCCACTCATTCGATACAGACTCGCCCTTAAAGAAAACATTGAAAATATAATGCGAATGTGGAGAAAGTAATTAGTTGATCGCAAATCTTCATGCAAAATAAACATTTTAGCAGTCTAGTGATTAAGTACCGTTGCCACACAGGTCCTGTTCACGTTCTCGAATGTGATGCTTATGGTCTCCATAGTTCTCATATTTAGACCCTGATGGGACGCTCTGATTATGTTGCTTTCGTCTGGTTTCGGCTCGCTGAGCTGCAAAATGAAATCAATCATCTACAGAACGAACAAGTTGACTCTGATTTTTGGAAATTAGTTGTTGCTCTTATTTTTACTTTGCTCTATTTGTAAAATTGTAGATTCGGCTTGGACAATGAGTTTAGACTATCGCTTACTTTGTAAAGACATCTGCTGCCACGTGGACCACAATTGACACTGGAAGACCAGTTGAGAATTTGACATCTGAACTTTTGCATAACGTAAGTGCAGGGATCTTGGAACTTCCTGTGAAGAAGAAATTCCTATCAGTTCGTTCCCTTAAAACCTATCGATTTTTCTTTACTTTTCTGTAGCTATATTATGCAATATTGAAACAAATTGTTTCATGTCTCAGAAGCTGTTCTGTTCTGTTTTGTAGCTGGGATTTATTTCAGCAGAGACAACAGTGCTTTATGGGCCATTAGGTGATTAATACTGATCTAATGGGACCTGTTTAGTAGCATGGTGATAAATGTAGAATTATTATGTGATTTAGAAGGTTCTCCGTGGTGTCTATGTTGGAGGAAATTTATTGTCATCTTTTGGCAGTGGCGGTGTTCAAAGGGGCGCACCGAAATAACACGGTATCGGCCTGCTGAACGTTCTCATGGGCTTGAAAAGTGTGGTTCGTATATTTTTCAAGCGGTGTCGTCCAGCCAAAGAAAAATATACGAGGCTCTGCTTGGTAATATTGAGTTTCTCTATGCAGGAGGATTGTTTGCAGAAGCGGCTAGCAAAGTAGTCGTTATCTTGGAACAGATTTTTCTCAGGCTTCTATGGGACGCGAGGGGGGAGGGCGGCAGGCAAAACAATCATGCTAACCCATTAAGGACAAAAAATCAAGAAACTGCATAAAGGTCAATACCCCGAACTGTGCCAGGTACATAACATTTAAATTATCTTTACACATTTTACTGCTTTGCAATATTATGTTAAACTTGTAGAAAATTTCCGAGCGAAAACGAAGTAGTGTTTATGAAGTGAAACATGCCATTTAACAGTGCACGATGCATGCAGAGGATAAGGGAAGAAGAAGGTGAGCAGAAGAGCGCAAGCTAGGACCATCAATAGTGCAGTGATGCAGCAGCTGATGAATCTGCATTTTGGGAACATGCTGCAACCGCTTCTAATCTCCATGGTAGGTGAATCATCGTCATTCGCCTCTTCGTGTCTCATTTTATCTAAGCGTTAATATCCAATAAATAAATAATTACAGTGTTCCAAAATCAACTACACTGAAATAAACATTATTGAATGATTTATATTTGACTACCGCATAGAGAAAGAATTGATTGTTCTTGGAGTTTATATAAAGAATTATTGTTTTGAAATTTTTGATAGATGATATTAGCGGATGATTTTGGATTTTGAAGATACTGAATGAAGGATTTACGTGTTCGGGACAGTTTTAATGGTGACATTGATGAAATAGTTGCAGAAGTACCTTTCCGAGTAGAGGAAACAGAGTCACCATGCGAGTTGATCTGTATCGGACCATTTGTTTGTGTGTAAGGCGGGGGTGGTCGCCTCGACATTGATCTAAGCTGCATATATTCTTTGTGAGGCGGCGGTCCGTCCTTTTTAGCGCTTCCTTTCGACCTAGTCATCAGAAATCGGTCATCTTTCATGCGAGAAAATGAGCTGACCGACGTTCCACGAAATCTGACTGGGAAAAAAATTGAAAACACGCGACTGTCATCCCTTCCTGTCATTTGCGTATGTTAGCCGTCGATCCTGATGTCCATAGATAATAATTTACAATTTAAAAATTTACAAACATATTCATCATGATTAAAACTGCAAGAACAACCGTAGAATGGAAGAAAAATTTTCTAAAATTGTAAAATGGAAGTGAATTTTTTAATACAGTCGAAGATTTATTGTATTTCGTTGAATACGAAGTTGTAGATGTTACTGAATCGTGGCTAGCCATTTTATAAGAAGCATTTAAGCGGCCTCGACTTCCCACGAGTGTAGATTGAATCATTTTTTTCGGGGCTTTTTTTTGTGGCATCCGCGGTGTCCCTAATGAATACTATCTTTCGAAGATACCAGCCATAAATGTACTCGCCTCGCGACTGCTACTTCCTTTTCTTCCTCTTGGACAACCTTGTCACTAATTTATCGATCGCGCGATTCGTGTCTCAACATTAAAATCATTGTTCGAACGATCTGGTTACAAGAAGCGGAACAGGACCGTAATAAAACGTCGGATTTGATCGTTCACATTGAAACACGGTAATTAAGACACTCGACATTGTGCATATGTATATTGCGTGGAACTATTTTAAAACATTTCTAAAGCACTGACTTTATTATTGTAGATAGTAAAAATATTATTGTAGATAGTAAAAATTGTAGATAAGAAAAAGCTATCCGATTTTTGCAAGTGTAAAAGTGCTCCGCGAGCAGAGATTGGTTTTTGCGAATCTCGAGGAGCGAAGCGACAGATTTAGCATGGTTTGACTTATGGTCGATTGTTCAAGGGAAAAGATAGCGACTTCTGCGAATGTGGGTCAGCGAAGACGAATGAATGCGAACAGTGTTTTTCTGTTTGCCGATTGCTGCCTTCACCGACACTGTTTTCCTTCGACCCTATCGCAAATTCGACATCCTTCGTGCTAAACAACAATTCACAAAGCCTATGAAATTTTTTCAAAAAATCTCTCCGAATCGACTTTGTAGAAATTCGTGCAAATAATTTGAAAATTAGTTATTCTTTCGATCAATAGATTCTCGAGAGTACATTCCCGTTGAAAAAAGATCTCTCCACGTCCGAAGCCACGCCCGCAAGACTAGAAATTAGTCGCCGACAGGCGGTTCGAATTAGAAATTTCTTGGGAGACCGGACAGGGATTTTTCGTTTGTGTCTTTTGCGTCTCGCGATTTCGGTTTATCGGCGACTTCAAAGGGAAGAGGAGCCGACCCTTTCCGTAACTGGAAACGCCGTTATACTTTAAATATTCGGTTTATTTTATTTGATTACTTTTAAATCAAGAATGTATATTTTACATAACATTCTTATCTTATTCATACAGTGAAGGATATGTATTTCTAAACAATGTGAGACACATTTTGATGAGACAGAAATACAAATTGAGATGAAGATACGCTTTTTCTAAATTCGTTAAAAAATGGCAGAGGATTGCAAAGATGCTTAATGTTGGCTGAACAGTTGGAATAATGTGATTCGGTTTCGAGAATGATCGAAAATCGTTCTGTTGGCTCGGTCTGCGTCCGTTCCGCTCGTGACGAGCGTCTATTTCTTTTTATGCGAGATTTCTGTCCACGAGAGGAGAGAAGAGAGAGAGAGAGAGAGAGAGAGAAGTCGACGACGTGTCCCCTCGACAGCTGCCAGAGCAAAGTTAAGATCCGGTTCACACGATTCTCTCGCCTTTACCCCCCTTTTTTCAGCAATCTTTTACAAGACCGCTCTGAAAATTTTCCGTCGAACACAATCTTAGATCAATTAACTGAAACAATTTCTATAACGCCAAATGTTATATTAGATAAAGAAATGAATGTGCATGATTAAAGAAGCGAGTGCACGTAAAGAAGGGATTGGATGAAGAAAAATCTGGAGAATAGTCTTGCGCAGCTTGAGGCCCGGGGATAATTTACGAGGGGTTGTCGCGGGGGTGTTAGGCACCCTAAGAGATTCCCCGGGCTGCCATACTTGCCATACTCTTACCGGAAGCACGGTGTGAAAGCCGAGGGGCGTCTGCGCCCTTTTTCCAAGGCGCCGCCCTACTGTGTTGTCGGTTTCGTGAAAAAGAAACGATAGAGAGAAAGAGAGAGAGCTAGCAACCCTCCTCCGTGGACCACACTGTCCTTCGAAAAGGGACAAGCGAAAAGGGTGGCTTATCTTCTCAAAATATCCAAAATATCCGATCTCGAACGAGAAACATTTTTCTCGACAATTTTCTATTATTTTTATAACATTTTTCTATTTCGTCTGAATCTCATCTTAGTACTTGAAAAGTACAGTGTAATTAAAATTAATTAATGTAAGGAATTGTTGGGGTTCCGGAATTTTTGAGAATGGCAGTTAGAGTCAGGCAGGATGTTATAGCAGGCTCCCGAAGTAAAAGTGGAGAAAATGTAGAAGATGATTTAACAAATGGTGGATCCTCGTGTGTTTGGTCCCCGAAGGGTTTTCGGTGACGTTCAAGATTTCCACGGGCACTTCGCCGGATCTCTCGACACCGGTTTCTCCGTTTCTAAAAACGCCAGCTGTCTGACAAAAGCAACGCCCCGCACTCATGCCGACACGATAGCGTAACGAGTTTCGGTTCTCTATTAAAACAGGAGGCTCGATTTTGTCACCTCTCCCGAAGGAACGCTCACAGCCATCGACATCTGCAGAGTGAGAACCGATTCCGACGAAAACGGGTCTCCGTCTTCATTTTTGATGATTCAGTAATGATGATTCCGTGCTAATGATTAAAGAAAATAAGAAAAATGTATTGTACTGATGGAGAAATAATGATTACGAGTCTCTTATCTCGACGTCCTCTTTCTCCCGACTCGCAGATAACTCCTCTATTTCCGACTCTACTCGACTATTTGCGCATATAAATATTTTACGAGGGCCAAGAAAAAATTCTATTTTCGTACAGGGAACCCTATCGCACCGTTCATAAGGAAAGATTTACGGCGAACGGAAGACGATTATTATTCCCAGCCAGTTTCCTCTCCTCCGGAGTGCAACGGGAACGTTCCGAAAAATGTTTCGAACGAATTATCTTAATTCTCACGTTGAAAACTCGCCCATTTACTATCTTTACACAATGTAAAATGATCAACTCGCGAGACATATTTCTTTCAAATATGACGCTATAAATATAATTGATTTGTAAAATCTTGTTGCTCGACAATTTCCAAAAATGTTCTCTCTCTCTCTCTCTCAACAGAATTTCTCCCGGAGAAAGATAATAGAGTCTCAGAAAAAAACTGTTTTCTGTACTAAATAAGTACGGTTTCAAAATTTTCCCTCGCTCCGAAACGGAACGGAAAAAAATCAATCGCGCCGCACCATCGAGGGCAGAATAAATAAGAGAAAAATGTTAAAAGCATTCGTAGATAAAGAAGGAGCAAAAGGGAGGAGTTGAAGGGTTGCTCCACCCCTTTTGCGGAAGGGGTTGGCCCTTTTCGAGTGACCCCTTTTTATTTGGACACCGAAAACGGCCTCGGCGTGTAAATCACCGGGTTGGAAAAACACACGTGAGTCGTTCCGCGGCTGATATACGAACGTGTGATTCATTAACAGCCGCTGATGAAGTATGTGTTAATGAAGAGGCTCGACTTTCCCCCTCTCTACCCGTCTCTCCCCTCTTCTCGGCCCGATTCGTCGTGGAACACGTGGATCGAGTGTTATTTTGGAAGAAATTGTTTCCAGTGATTGCTCTGATGGGGAAAGAACTGATCTAGAGGATCTATAGAATCTACAGGATTTACAGGATTCTCTGTCAAATTTTGATTTTCTTTTTTCGTTCGATATTAAATTGCTTACACCAGACGTGTAATTTTAACATCGTCGATGTGTCGATTATATTTGTCCTGAGAGGGTTGAAATCCTTCGAAAGTTTCAGACGATTTATGTATAGGATTTATTTTCAAAAGAATGCAGTTGGTGGCTAATTACCCTGCACGAAGATTTATCTAATTTTTACGGCGACAACCATAACTCGAGGCATAATGAAAATAGATCGGAACGTGGAAACAGTAAATCCCACCCCCATGGAATTTAGTTTACGACACCGCGAAACACTGCGGCCCCACAATGGCCGGCATCCGGCCGCCAAGGAAAACGCGTTCGTTCGTTTTCGTTCCGAGCAAAAAGACACGAAAATTATTCCGGTGAAGACTATAGTGCCGTGTAAACACATTTCCGCGGCGATAGCGACTGGCTTCTGCCCCTGCAGTCCGTTTATTTCGGATCACGAGATCTTTTTCAAAGAAATTCGGAGTTTCTCGTAGCCGAAATTAACCGAAGCATTCTTCTTGCACAAGTTGAATGTTTAATACAGATTACCTCAGATGTCGTGGTTGATCGGAACCGAAGATCGAAGAAGAAGGAATTCTGTTCTATGGTTTTTGAATCTTGAAGGGTATACCTGGGAAGGATAGTGTAAAGTTTAACGTGAGTCTCCTTCCGGTTCTTGCACGTCGCGCTTGCAACGGTCGTTCGACTGCAGCCACGGTAAATGCACCGTGGCCACGGATGTGTAACGAGAGACGAAGAAGAAGGCCAAAACGAAAAGGGAAAACGAGGAAGCAGTCGACTGCGAAGATGAAGAAGGAGACGAAGCTGAAGACGAAGGAGGAGTCGAACGCAAAGATAAGAAAGGAGACGATGCTGAAGAACGAGACAAAGGAGTTCGAATGCAAAGACGAAGAAGGAGTCGGCTGCAAAGATGAAGAAAGTAAGAAGTACCTAATCGATTCTCAAGATAAAGAAGGCGACGAAGAAGGAGACGAAGATGAAGACGAAGGAGGAGTCGAACACAAAGATGAAGAGGGAGACGAAGCAGAAGACGAAGAGGGTCCCCGGGACTGCTCATTGGTCTTTTTTCCCCGAACTGGGAGCCCGCGGCGCTTTGAAATTGGCACGCGGTATGATTTTAGCTATTCGAGGCCGAAGACTCGAGTGTGGGAGGGGAAACGAGTCGTGTTCGAGTCGGTGGCTGGCGCCGGCGCGACAAAAACCACCCGCAATCAACCCCCTCTCGTTCCCTTCATTCCCATCGTTCACTTCATTTCCTTTCGTTTCCTACGTTTCGCTCTCCCGCGACATCGATCACCCGAAAATCCTGTAGACGACGCTGCAGTCTTCGAACAATCGTATTCAACTCTGCGACGAGGCTTTCGAAAACCTCATTTTACCTTCGAATTTATTTTTCAAAATAGGTCTGAACGATCTTAAATTAAAGTTCACAGATGATCTTCCATTCTGTTCTATTACTTTTTGCCATACCAACGCCATTTTGTTTTGATTCTCCATCCCGTGAACACGACCAATCGATGCTGGTGCACGGAGACTCACCTTCTCAGGTGTGCCAGAGCGCCATTGGTCGACACGGGCAGGTGAGAAACAGGTAAACCCCACCTATCCCCATCGGCCGCCTCAAGATCGAGATGAATTCTTCTAGAAAATGGAGCATTCTATTTTTCACTGTTGCATTTCTCAATTTTCTTCGGCAGTCTAAAATTCTTGCTTCTCTTCCCTCCGTTCAAGGACCAAAGAATTGATTTATGCACGATCCTGGCACCTCCAGGAAATACTTCATGGTCTCCGTAGAAGTCGCTTCTCGAAAAACGAACACGCACGCGCGTTCTTCTGTTTCCATTGTCCTCTGTCGGAAGTTGCACACCGATCTTCCAGGACCCTCGGGGCTACGAGACCTTTCCAGGATTTCTTCGAGTAATTAGGCGACGTAGACCTGAACGGAATTCAAAATGAGAGCTTCGGGTTACAACTGCAGCGAGTAAAGAAGTAGCACGAAAAGTTTTCGAGTCTGCAGTGGACAAAATGATTGCCATTATTATAATTTGCTCACATCAAATCCAATAATATTGTCTCCGATCAGTTTTGAATCTTAATTTCATCTTTGAATTTTGAATCTATTAGAAATGGCAGAAGCATAATTCGGGTTATTTCTGTGAGTGTGGGTCGACAGGAGAAGAGAGACGTTTAATAACCCTTTGGTCCCAGCATCTGGACCTCTCTCTGTCGAGAGAGAGGAGAGAGAAGAGAGAATTAGCGAGTTCGGGTTTCAATGTTCGACGGCGGCCAATGTCATGCGACGAAAGGGGCGCGCTTTTTCTTAATGGATAAAATCTGTCGGGGACATGTGTTCGCCAGACGATGTCTCCTGAAGGTGCATGGGAATGAATTACGTTTCATTAGGTCCGTCTTACAAGGGTGTTAAGGATCCCCAACGCGAACGCGGCCACGTTATGTTACACAATTTCGTCCCACCCGGTGGAATACATACGTCTTCTTCTTCTTCTACATCATCTTCTTCAGAATGGAGGACGTCGACCTTTTTTATTAAGAAACAGTTTTTCCTGCTCTTCAGCCAAGTAATTTCATTATTCTTTGTTCAATGCTTTAATGGAATATCGAAATGATGATATTTTGGGGGAGAGAATATGTTCGGGATGTTACCGCGAGGAAAAAAACGACAATGGATCCTCGGGGAACGGTAGGAAAAACGAAAGCGAAGCGAAAGCAAAACAGGGGACCCCCACTGAGGAATCGAAGGGGACCCTCGAGGCCACGGCTGCCCGTGAGGCCCTTTTTTCATGGTGGCGGCCCTGATGTCGGGGTCCGCAACACTCACGGACCATCCCCGTGGGTCTAATACCCCCCCGAAGACGTTGATTCGAGAAATTCAATCCTGACTCCACGGTGGCCTAATCACCCTCTATCGTCACTGTCATCCCAGTTCACAGGAAAAACGATTTTTCTAAGCGAAGTATTAAATGCAGTAATTTTTACTTTAAATACCAGCTTACTCGTCTCATATCTGTAACTTATGGTAGCCGAAAATGTCAGGAGCAAATTGTTGTTCCACGAGCCCGCGACAAATCGCATATCTCTCACGCTGCTGCTGAAACAGCAACGATGTGTCCCTCGTCACCATGGTCCCCCGGTTTCTCTGTCCACGGGGTTCCATGGGCCCCCGTAAGTGAAAGGGCACGCTTCCTTCGACTCGGGAAGTGTCGCGTGTCCTGATGTCTCTGTTCTTCCGAGAATCAGGATCATTTCGATTCGAGAGAGCTTCGACCTTCGACCTCTCGGGACCTGGGATGTTCATTAGTTTCGTTTTACCGTGCCCACTTTTTTGCTCATTCCAGCCCTTCCCTCTTTCAACCCTTGGCCCCCTTTCTTTTGTTTTTATCCTCCTCCGTCTGTCAACCAGTCATTTTATCCTTTTCTGCTGCTGCTTCTTCGTTCCTTTTTTCTTTCCTCTTTTTCTAGCATTTAATTGATATTTTTAGATAGCTTTGTTAGTTGTTAATGCTGTTCCAACTAGTAAAATTGAGGAATTTCTGGGTAAATTGAATGTCGCCAGGGGCGGGGTTCGCTTATTTTATTGTTTAAAAAGATGAACTTTCGTAGGAAGCTGGCAGGGTGGTCCTCTCTCACGGTTCAAGAAACCGCGTTCCGTTCAAGAAACGAACGATGTATACACGGTGCACGCGTCGTCGACGTCGCCGACGAGCCGCCAGAAAGAAAGTCGACTCGAAAATCAAACAAACACGACGCGACACCGCATTTCTGCACTTCCGTCGTCGCCAGTTTTGTTTATTATCCCTCGGAAAATTGCCCTATCCCCGAACGCCACTGTTTGATAACACGTTCCTTCCATTACGTCACCGAAACATCAGAAATTCTTCGATTCTTACGAAAATTTCGTTACATCAACATCCTCGCAACATTTTCCGGAATAAATATTTTCGAACAAACGCACGCATCGTCGAAAAAATTTCTTTTCAGAAAGAGTTCAAATCGTGTAGTTCAGTATTAAAAAAGTTATCGTTTAAGACAGCGGATCTTTATGCAAACTAGAAATGTTCTGCATCGATTGTGGATAGCAGGAGTTAAATCAAAATTGATTTCATCACTTGATTGATTTTTCGAAAATTTTTCGAATCTTTCACTGTTCTATATTTCACCACGATATTCTCCATCATTATTCTCCACCATATCACCATTCTATATTTCTATAATCACCGTATAAAATCTGGCGAACAAGCACCATTTGGTTGTCTTACCGAAGGGCATAAATGCTATTACCTTTCGAACAAAGATGCCTAAGGAAGCACAGTCCCTTGAAGGACCCCACCATCGGCCCTCAGCAAGTACGCCACCAGCAAAGGTAACGATGAACGTCGTCTAAAGCAGTTACAACGTGGAGCCTCTCGGACCTGTTGCCTGTACGAGTCCTGGTGGCAATATACTCGCTGGTAATTTGGAAAAACCCAGGGACAATCTGATTTTGTAGAAACCTGTATCTCGGACTTAGTACACCTTACCACGCGTTTTACGATTCCTTCTTTTTCCTCTAGCAAGTGCATTGTGTACTACAGGTCCCAGGAAATCATTCGTTTCAAGGCAAGCCTAACTATACAATTGCTGAAAATAATTGCACCCCCAGATGCGTTTCTTTCGAGACGAAATGAAATTGTTAACGAAACGTGAATTGTACAGGGGCTAATAAAGACCATTCTTCATTCTATGAATGTTCAGGAAAATGTTAGGAAGTTTAAAATAATGATCTATAAGTTACTGTTTATAATAATAATATATAATAATCTATTAATACAGCATTATATAGAAAATGTAATAAAATGGAAATAGTGTTTTATATGGTTTTCCCATAATATTTTTGTCTCGATTGATTTTAATTTTTGAATGTATGATTTTTGCAACAGAGTATAGTTGTTTCCGGTATGGCTAATGCAGTTTATTAAATCGAACGGTGCACCAGAGGTGTAGAGAGGGAAGCGTAGAAGAAAATAATGGGTCTGTGTCGGTGCTTTTGCCCTAAACACATTGGGGAAATACGTCGCCCGCATGCCAGCCACTTCTCGTTTATACAAGGCTAATAAAGTCCTGCCATAATCCTGCCGGTGTTCGAACCGTGAATGAACCGTGAACAGGTAACGAAATACTCCTCGTATTTCGACTTGGTTTTCCCCAACATTTCCTTACCTTTCGTCACGATTGTCGCTCCCTAACGCTCGATCTTCGGCAACGGTAAAGTTTTTCGCAGGTCGATCGGTTTTCTTCGTATGCTCGCAGGTTGTGTTCGCAGATCATTTCCGACACTTCTGAATATAATATTTAAACAAGAATCAACCAACTAAAGTTGCATCTAAGCAGAAATAATTGACTTCAAAGTTTTTCTTTCTCTTTTTGTGCCCACAATTATGGAAAATTTAAGAATACTGTAATGTTGTTTTTAATGTAACAAAGCACTTGCCCTACAATTTATTTTACGATTTCAGTGACTAGAACTTCTTTGTAGATCGTAATTTCCTAAAAAAGGAGAAAATTCATGTCTATTGTATGCCCAATTGTTCTGCAATAGCTATACATTTAACAAAACAAAAAAAGAATTTTAGTTCGGTTTAAATGAAATTAATAACATACACATTTATTAGACTCTGTTCCGAATTTTGATCACGAATCTGACACGATATTGTAGGGCAGGGAGATAAAATCTCCCTCTTAAGAGATAAAATCAATTTTTATTTTATTCCCGCTTCTACTAACTGATTTTACGGAGACTCTATGACCATTTTGGAAGACTGCACTTCAGTTTTATGGCAACTACGTGCAAAGGACCAGCCCGAACACGTGCTATTTACCTGTTTGCCAAACTCGGTGCCCTCGTCCCTCGACTTTTTCACCGTTCCTGCTGAACACATGTCAGTCAGGATTTCTTGGTTGTGTAAATCTGAGAAAAATTTGGCCAGCACGTGTTGATCAGCCGGTGGTGAGAGCCACGCGGTACACCTTTAATGAGATTCCGGTCACGTTGCTTATCTGCAGTCCTCGGCATATGCCCACCACCTCTTCGTTGACCTAAGAGCCCACCTAATTGCCCTGACGTCTCCAGCCACCGATTTTGTCGGCCGAGGATAAATGTTTAGAGAGAGCTCTGGATTGGATTAAACTGTAATCGTCAAAGGAAAGACGTCTCTGATTAATTAGAGTAGTTAACGGGGTAGTCGGTGATCTTCTTTGCTGGATTAGGCTACTTTTCAGTATGTACTTAATCAGAATTGGGACGCTTCTAAATTCTCTTTGTTACTTTAGTATTAACTCTTACCACCCGAGCGGTGGTTGGTATCTAATCAATTACTAAACATTTAAGTATTATATGAGGTGTTACATATATATCAATTTATAATCCATAAAATAAAAAGAAATCATACCGAATGAAATTATTCTAGGTTGGAAGAAATGTTTAATTTTCGAGTTAAAATAGCTCCGAGTGTAAAGAGTTAGTTGAGGGAGGATTTCACCCCTAAACAAATTAATTAGAAAATAGGACTTTTGGATAAACATCGACAGTCTATTGATAAATAAATTTGTAGAAAAATTGAAGTAGCTTTTAAGAGAAATATTCGTGAAGACAGGAGCGAGTTACGGTAAACGATTCGGTAAATAAAATTAGGAGAAAATGCTTATCACTATTTGCAAGGTGGTTGTCCTACAGCTCGAGATAAACTAAGTAGACGATTCCTTTTGTGTTATCATTAGGGTATGCTCTTAGAGAGGTAAGACGGTTTGGCAAACTTTGCGAAGCAGCTTTCGAAAATCTGATCGTCGTAGAAGTCAGCTAGTAATTCGGATTAACGAGCCGGAAAAATATTTGCATTGAAAACAATAGGCAGATTAGCTACTACCGGCCGAGCAACCGTTAGTATCTTCGCACGACGACTGTGCACGAACCTAACTTTCTTGTGACTGTAAAGAAAATGTTACTTCAATGAAACACGAAAAGAAATTTATATTAAATTCAATTGCTTCGATTTGATTGTAGTTGTTTGTTTCAAACTATTAAAAATCGAGATTCCGGAAGAATCCTTCGGGAATCCATTATGGTTGGATACTGATTTATGTAAGAATTGTTATCAGGAGAAAAGAGGGCTGAATAGTCCACTTGAAACCGAAGAAAACATCGTTGACTTTTGTGCCAGACTGCAATGATCTTTGGGATTCTTGAATGGCGACAGGTGCCTCTTTGACAATGGCGACCGGATGGAGACTCCTTCAAAGTTCAGAGCATCCTTGCTACTCCTCCTGCTTTTGCCTTTCCATTGTGCCTCATCAATACAGCTACTTATCCCTGCAATCATTAGCTCCATTCAAAAATATAAAAACTAATAATTCAAACCAGTCGCTACAAAAATAAAATACAATTTTAATGGAACGTTCGTTAGAGAAACTTCTGAGACTCCATTGGCGTGGAAACTGTGCACACATTTGCACGGCACATATGCGCCGATTAAACGAGCCCCGGCACGCGCAATTAAATCCACGTTAACATCGCGAAACGACGCGTGCAGAAACGCGCGCGCAACTTCCAGCCTCCTCAAGATGGCGACTATCCTTTTTCTTTCATTGTTCTCGAGCAGAATCGTCGGCAATAGTCTAATTATTGTTCGAACAATTTATCCATTGTAAATATTAAATCAATTCCATTCAATTCGAGTCAATTCCACGATTTATTTATCGAGACAGAATCGAAGAGGAATGTTTGCAATATACAAATCTGTCAAATTTGACGATCTGCAAAGTGCAAGAAAAAACATTTTACTCCTACTCTAAATTCTTTTAAATTCTTTTATTAAATTCCTTTTTGCACAGCCTCGTCATTCGACCTCGAGCCTCAAGATTCCGAAGAGCATTCTTCTTGTCTGCAGATGCTCTCGGTAAGAATCGACGAACTTGCACAACATACTCGCAAACGTGCCTACAGACTCTCCAAGACTCTCTAGGGTCGAAGCGTTTATGGCAGCCTTCGAGAGGGATGGCACGGCGAACATTATGGCAACGGTGGCACGCCATGTGTTGACGGTCCGCCTAAGAGAAATTTGAATTTACGAGCCCGAAGAATTGCCAAACCCGGAACATGTGTTCGCGCGACCTGCCGAAAATCGTCGTCGACCGTTCCGACACATGTTTCCTTCGAGAAAAAGGTAAAAGTCCCTTTTTTCCCCCCTTCAGGAACCGCGAAGAAAATTCACAAGGACCTGCTCAGGCCCATTCCTCCCTCAGCGGACCCTTGGGCACAGGGAGTAGCCGTTTATTACCAGAAAAATGAATAATAACAAGCTGTGTTCCGTCCCTTCGTTGGAAACCGGAAAAACATTAATAAAACATCAGAGTATTTTTATATTGCTCACGATGTTTGCTAAAAAATTTTAATTGTAATTTTTGAAGGAGGAGGATCAAGTTCCTCATCCAACAAAATATACAAAAATACATTGTTTCTAATGTCCACTAAAAAACGTTAATTACAATTATCGCGTATGCGATAGTTATCGAGGAGGATCAAGATCTACGATCGAGCGAGTTGATCGGCGGGCGAATCGTAAAAGCAGAACCGTCTATGAGCGGACAATGTCTCTGCTATGGCTTCTCGGCTCACACGATTGCCCACGTGCTGTTGCCTCGCCAAGTGTCCCTGGGTTAGGTTCGTGAGCATTCTAAACGCTTGCCTTTTACGATCCGCACCGACAGATAGCCTCCGACAATGTTTGCACCGGTGGCACTGTCTTCCTTTTCGCCATGTGTCGAACACACCGCAGCATCTGCAAACCGAGAGCAATAAGCTCCGGAAAAGCGTGCGGGAAGACACGTTTCGAGACACCGTGCACCCTCAAAGAACAACCCTCTTTACCTGAGATGCACATGTTCCCTTCAGGAACGTCAATCCTTATGCAATTTCATCACTGCAATTCGCATCCTTGCAATTGGCTACACTACAAAAATTTGTTTTAATATTTTCGATTCTAATAGGGGATGAAATGGAGTTGCTACATTTCACTCTGTCCAATAAAAAAAAATTGTAATATTTTTGAACGCATTTTATCCAGTTTTGTTGCTATAAATTCATTATTAGAAGACTGCGGATGTTTATGCATTTATTGCTCATGAAAATGTTAAAAAAATTCTGGAGTATTAAATTCAACAGAATTTAGTACGATTTTTATTCATTTTGGATCTACAAATGTTATTACCAATGAAAATAGAATTTCATTTCGTACCACCTCCTTCAAATTTGTCTACAAAAATTGAAAATTGCACATAAAAATTTTTCACTTGATTTGCAACAAACTGGAGCGAAATAAAAATTTATTTTCTGTCTTAGTATGTTTTATACATGTAAATAACAGTATTACAGTATTTTATTCCTCTGTAATATTTTTACTGTTTTAAATTACACCTACCCATTTTTATCATAAATGCATCACAGAATCATCAAAATTGTAATCGAACGTAACGATAAGCAGCCTGAATTAATCGAATCCGTTAGTAACGCGTGTAAACGCATGCACACGCATGAAAACATTTCTCAGGCATACCTGTCGCTTCCACCAGCTTCGCCGAATTGTTCCCGAAGGCAGTGCACCGCACCGATCGAGAAAGTATACGGGAATCCGTCTTAATGAGAATTTATGGAACAGGAAGGTGTACCAAGGTTGAATTCAACCACCAGCAAGGCAATTAGTACCTGATGGGCACTTACCCCATAACCACGCCAGTAGAGGTGCCATAAAAGGGCGCCGAAACGTCTGTCGAACGAACATCTGGACGTTTATGAAGGGGAAACCCAGAAACTTCTTTAAAACCGACGATCTCTCGGACCAGCTTTAATGTCATTATTATCTTTTTGCGAAAAAAGGCAACGACAAGTTCCGTTGACGGTGACTTTTCCGTACAGTGACTCCTGGCCAGTGAAAATTAACGGACTTTACTTTCTAATTTCATGGTACAAAAAGATCAGATTAAATAAGCGCATCAAATAATTTGTTCCGCGACAAGAAGAGTACTAGCTACGTTATAAAATGAATTACTTAGTACCGAATTCGTTTTCCGTGTTTCCAATTGGCACACTTTCAATTGAATTTCGACTTGTCGCTTCTTATTTCTCATTCAAATTACACTTTTCCTGGCAATTAATAGCTACACTGTGCTAAGTGAGATTATGCAACAGTATAAAACTAAAAACATTTCACAAAAGAATTTTCATTCGTGTCTAAAATATTTTAAGATCTCGTATCGTCTTTACGACCGAATGTAAGTGTCTGCAGACTTCTTTGTTGAAATTTACTGTTTCTTCGTTTGGTAGAGGATTAAGGGTCCATCGTCAGGCTGGGAAATGTTCAAAGTTACGTTTCCCTTCTGGGTTTAACGATCTCGAGGTGCAACATCACCGGGACGTTTATCGAAAGTGAAGACATCAGCGGTACGTCGAGAACGCGATCCGTTCGCCATCGGATTTCGATTCTGCGAAACCTAACCGGTACGAAACGCTGGATCTTGGGCTCGATGCCAAGTGAAAATCAGATCGCCAATAAAGAGGCCGATAAATAAGGCGGCCAAACACCAAAATAATACTCCGACGGTGATCAAAGTCGAATAACTCGCGGCATCTTCCGGCCCCCACCAGCCGACGCGCAACTATGGCGGCTGCCGGTCGCTTTTGACCTAATTTTTTTGTTACATTTTCGCACCAATTTCCATTCGCACATCTTTCAATCAATTTCTCCAAAAGTGTTCCAGGTTTTGCATTCCAAATTCTTTTGCAAATCAATTTCACAAGGATGAAAACAGAAATGGCGTACCCGGTTACTTGTACGATTCAGAGGTGAATTTACAAGACTCGCACACAAGTTCATTCGTAGCCGTCGAACAAATAGGTTCTGCTGTTAGTGAACAATTTGCATCTTTGCAAATTGCTCGTTAAAAGGTGCATTGGCGCGGTTTCAATCTGAAATAGCCTAAGATCGAGAGGAACACTGAAGATTCGAGATCGTGTAGCTTGATGAATCGCTGTGCCGGATTGCCGAGACGTGTTTGTTGTGACGGACGAAAGCTCTTTTGAAGCTGCCTATAAATTCCGCGTTTCGAGCTTTCACGAGCTTCTTCTCCTCTTGCTTCACCTCTCGCTTCTTCCTATTGACACGGCGCGGTACGGCCGCCATTTTTAATCGTACGATCACTATTTCAGGCCTTCTTCTTCCTATCTTATTCTTCTACAAATATCCTTTGAACTGATTCGCTAAAATAAATTTTCGGAATTTTTAATATTTTTCAAGACCCTTCGATCTCCTAAAAACTGCCATAACTTCGTTAGAAAAAATCGTACGCTGGTCTACTTGGTCTCATTACAAAGAGGAAGTTTTCTTTTATAAGTTCATATTAAATTGAATCCTGAAAAAAATTTCACAGCGTACAGACCTGAATAAATGATGATGATTTACTTTTGTAAATATTTCTCTCTCTCTCTCTCTCTCTCTATTTAGTTTAGTTTTAAAAATAAGACAGTTCATAAAATAGGAATAAGGTTCGATTAAGAACGGCGCGAGAAGTAAAAGAGGAGGAAGGAGAAGTGTATGAGGATTGTAACCCTGAGGGGAGCAAATAAGGTTATACATTTTGGCTACTGAAAAGCCCCATATTTGTATTATTGAGAAATGAGAACGCGAATCTACTCCCTTAAAAACCGATTTCTCAAGAGACAATTATGTTAGCTCGATAAGAAATATAAATAAATACGTGTAGTATTTTAGAGGAGATTCCAAAGAGTGAAATCACCTTGGTTCTCAGACGATGCGACGGTATACATACTGAAAGTCAAAGGGGACAAATGGGAGTAACAAAGACAGAATTTTAGCGCCATTCCAAGGCGAACTGGTCTGGCATATCGTAGCCTGTTCCTCGCGATCCCTAGCCTTGTTCTCACTGGCTCTCCTCTCGATATAAATATTCAGCATGGGTCGTCCCTCAAGACTTCCATCTTTCTCCTTCATTCCACCCATCATCCTACTCTCTCAGAGAAGCGTACATCGTCGAGTCTGTCCTCTTCTAGTCTCCATTCCCCTCGATCGTGATCGCGAAAGGATCGTCGATCTTCTACCTTTTTTAACTCCGACCAGTTATCCTTGAAAAAATTGCCTCGATGCTTAGAAACATGCTGGAGCCATTCTATGGATCTCCATTGCGGTTCTCATCCACATATTTGCCAATGGAATATAAAAATTATATATTTTTCAAAGCCCGCAGAATTTGTTGAATTCAGTAATTTCGCAGGAGCTTCTGATTGCCTAAATCTTGCCATAACTTCGTGATAAAAAAATCGTACGAAGGTCTATTTTCTGTTATTGTAAAGAGAAAGCATCCCTCATCAACACTATTCCAAAAAAAATATCCGAAAATCTTCCCACCCCAGCATCGGCAAGATTCACCCCATAGAACCTGTCATCTACCTGCAGTCTCCTCCTCTTTCCATTCCCCGCGCTCCTCCTCCAGATCCCACGATCTCCCCCCTAACCAACTCCCGAATATCTGCAACCACCAAGCTCGCTTGAGTATAGTGGGGGACGCGAGGAACCGTAGTGAGAGATCTAGTGGGGAGTCTCTCGCGGTAGTGTAGGCGTTTAGCCCCGGTGGGGATCCAAGAAAAGCATAGTGGGGGTAGAAGAACCTGGTGGGGTTCCCCACCATAGAGAGGCGGGTCTTGAAGCGTGATGAGGAAGCTCCGAGTCTCCAGCATCTTCATTCGAGTCGAAACCGCCAACGGTCTGGTGTTCTCTAATCGTTCATCCGTCAGTGTTATCTACGATCAGTCTCCAAGTGTTCCTCCAACCTCTTCGAGTCAGTTCTTCTTTCCTGTTCGAGTCCTCCCAGTGTCCTAACACACACGCAGTGTATCAAATGGTGCTATGACAGTGTCCTGAAGCATTAGGACCCGAGTGGACTCCTTCCAGTACTCTGTGCAAGTTCTTCAAGGGTCACCATGCAGAGTCAACCGGCGAGTCTCCAGTCGCAGCGACTGCAGGGCATCTACATCCTGGACAACAGCGACAGCTCTGGGATTCCCCATAGCGCTGGTAGTTCCGCTAGCAACTCTCCCGATCACTATAATCGGTTCTCCCCTCCCACGCACCTGATGGACCTGAGCAGTCCTCCGGAGCACCGTGACCTTCCAGGTTACCAGCCTCATCATCATCATCACCACCAGATCTATCCTCCTGCTACTTATGTGATGTACGAAGGCCCTGAAGAAGGGAAGAGGTTCCAGGAGCAACACAGCGGGAAGATGCTGAGGGACCTCCAGGCTGAAGTCTCCGAATACGAGCGACGTCTTCATGGTAACTCGCCTGGATTCCTGTCCGATCATAGCAGAGACCACGAGCAGAGTCTCTATCTGACGCCATCGCCGCAAATGTACTCTTCAGGGGGTGAAGAGGTTAATGCTAGGCATCCTCAAGGTTATCATCATGTGGAACAGATGGACTACAAACCGGAAGTGGTGGAGTATAAGCCTGAGATCGAGCCAAACAGGTACAAGCCTGTGGAGATAACGCAGATGACAGAGGCGTCCTCTTCCACGAAGAGTTTCGTGGTTGAGGGTGCCAGGAACGCTGCGAAAAGGAAGAGGAAGTCCAGTAACAACGAGAACGAGTCCGAAGGAGAGAGCAGCGCTTCATCTACCAAGACCAAGGTCAGGAGGAAGAGCGGAGCTACCTTTGAAGAGATCCAGAACCAAAGAGTCATGGCGAACGTCAGGGAGAGACAGAGGACCCAGAGTCTCAATGATGCGTTCGCTGCGCTTAGGAAGATAATTCCGACTCTGCCCAGTGACAAGCTCAGCAAGATTCAGACCCTGAAGCTCGCCACGAGGTACATCGACTTCCTGTTCCAGGTGCTGCATTGTAATCTGGAGAATGGGGATGCTGCTGAAGAATCTGGTAAGTTGAGATGAGATTTATTTGGGTAAGGTGGATGGGGATTGGGAATGATGAGAATTTTTTTAATTTGCTTAACACTTAGCACTCGAGTTGAGAGTCGCCAGTAAAAATTGATGTACCATTCTTTACATTATTAAATATGTTGGTATCTAATGAGTAGTCTGCGGATTTGATGCATTTATGGCAAAAATGAGTGGGTGCAATTTACAGTAGAAAGTTTGCGATGATTTAAGAGTGCTAATCTATTTTTTCAGCTTGTTGAAATGATTAAAATAGGAATAAACTGTTTATGTGGCTCTTAATTATTTGCATAAACTTATTTTGCATAAAGATCCGCAGTCTAATGATTAGAAATAGAAGAATGGAATAGTTCTAGCTAGGAAGAAATGTTTCGTTTTAGAGTTAAAATAGCTCTCCGAGTGCAAAGGGTTGAAATGATGGGTTAGAAATGCATTTTCTCAAAATTCCTTCCGAACAATGCTTGTTTCGCGTGTAAACTTATGGACAGGGAGACAATTTCGTTTACGTTGTCCGTCGGCAAGCAGCAGCACATGTTCGCCCGGTAATCCAACGTTGTTTACGGTGTCTCGGAATTAAACAGACCCCCATGAAGATGGGGGTCCTTCGATTCAGAAGTCAGGAGCCTAACCCAGAAGCCCTTACGCCCGAGTGGAGCTATCTACTCCACAGTAGCATAGCTACCCTTTCCAGGCACTTGAGGTGCTAGAGAGTATTTACAAACTGGTCACCGTAGGCAAACAGCAAAATCCCATAGATCATCCCCGAGGCCCTTGAGAGCCCTTACCTAGGAAAAGAACCATCCCTGGCCTTGCACTGACGTTCATACCGATTGATCATCCTTGAATTAGGGACCTTGGGAGGGGTGGATTTAGAGAATTTGAAACATTCCGAATTTATAATTTCAGATCTTGTATAGTGAGGTACTATAAATTATGTAATGTCAAATCTGTTCAAAATATAGCTAAACTACCCCTAGCATAAAATGTTCTAGTAACAATTATTTAAGCAATTCTTTGAATTATAAGAAGTTTCTATCGAAAATTAACGAGATCATATAAATTATGTAAAATCAAATCTGTTCAAAATTTAGCTGAACTACCCCTATCGTAAAATACTCCCTTCCGGGAGCAATTATTTCAGCAATTCTTTGAATTCTAAAACGTTTCTGTTGAAAATTAAATAACTGGAGATCGCAACGAGGGAGATCCTCTAGATCAAATGTCCCGCCAGGAGAGTAACTATGATCTAAATCACCCTCGGTGCTTTCAATTGCTACCGGCGGTTGACAGAGTACAAGGCAAAGAGCCGGCGCTCGCCAAATGGCGACGATATACCATAACTCCAGGTGACTAAAGATATCGGGACGCTAACAGTTGCGAAGATTGGTCCCTTTTCACCAGCTCGGACGCAAATACCATCCGCAACGGCGCGAGTCCTCGTTTTTCGTTTGAACCCAACGCGCTGATGCGTCCTGACAGTTTCTTCTCTTGTTTCACCGCTGCTGCGCGCATCTCGGATTCTTTTTACCGCGCATTCTTCCCCTTCCCATCACGCGATATTCTTGACTCTTTGATCAGTCGCCTCTCTTGATTGTTTGGAAATAATTAGCTTCGTATCGCTGTCTTGTTTGACTGCATCGCTTTTCTCGACGTCCTCGAAACCGATTTTTCTACATCTTCAGACAACTGTAACTTCGTGACAAAAAATCGTACGATGCTCCACTTTGTCTCATTCTAAAGAGGAAACTTCCCTCTACAACCACACTTGACCTCGGAATCCGGAAAAAATTTTTCAACATCTACAGACTCGATTAAATCAGCAAAATGGATCGGAAAATTAGATTATAGTACACTAAAACATTTTTAGTCGATAGGCATACTAATCATTAATTAGTATGAATGTAATTACAGGCGACAGGACACCAAGGAGCGCAGTGCTAGCAGCCAGAGAGATAACTTCGTCATCGTGCAGCTACATGGCGCACGAGAAACTATCCTACGCCTTCAGCGTTTGGAGAATGGAAGACGATTGGAACTCGAACGTTTGATCATCAGTCAATCATTCAATCCGTCATCAGTATTTCCATCCACGAGGTAAACAACCAAAGAACACAGCATCTCGACGATTTCCTATTTTCGCTGGCTCGAAAGTATCGAAATCGGGTCTTGGACCTGCTCGAAACTGTCGAAGATGCTCGGACATCTTTCTACACGTTCTCTGCATATATAGACACTGTTTTGCAAGTTTCTCGGCGTTGTTAGTTGTTTTTTACTGTTAACTGTTTGTGCGAACGATGGAGAGATCCAGTCTCTGTGATTTCACCGGAACAATTCTCATTAGCGAAGACTATGAAGAAATTATGTTATAAGTAGACTGCGGATCTTTATGCATTTATGAAGAAATTAGTTGGGTGAAATATAAAACAGTAATAGAGATTAGAAAAATTCAAGAATATTGTAATGTTGTTTTTAACGTAACAAAGTCATTAAAGGATGAAATCAAGTTTTATTTTATTCCTGTTTCCCCCAATCATGCGTAAAGATTCGCAATCGATGTGCGATTTTGCTTTTGGTTCAACTAGTTGAATATCGAACAAATTATTACTGTATTTTGTTGAATGACCGAGGAGCTGTTCTTTGAAGATTCGAAATAGGATTATTTTTCAGTTTTGTTAATGAGGCTGAATGCTGAGTATATTGATAGTTATGTAGTTAAATGTTTAGTAATCTTGAACATCAATGAAACGATTATTAAAAATTCCTTTCGAATGTCTAAATCATATTTTTTTTTGTCTGGACAATTAAGTTAGCTAATAGTAAATCTATGTCTTGCAATTGCAGAGCGAAGGACGAGATTAAACGTAAAAGATTAAGCAGAGTTTCATTGAAATCCTCCATAGAGAAAATAGAGGGAAGCGAGTACGAGAGTGGAATGGCGATCCGTTCGATCATCCGTTGACTAATTAGCAGCGATCACTCGTCGTCAAGGTGTCGTGGTCCTTTGAAATCGAATCTTAGCTGTTGATCTCGCGACGCGGTAGATCAAGCAACCCGTTCGTCTTCGCAATAATGTAAGCCGATAATTTCACCGCGTCCCATCTCACTGGTCTATTAACAGGACGACATGCTTGGCCAGGCCGCCAAATCCATAGCATTCGCGCTGCCACCGTCGCTATCAATCCGCCAAATTATTCTAAACCCGGACCTGGACCTCGGAAAAATGCACGTTGCCTCGACAATTTTACACTAACTACAGAATAACTTTTAAATTTTCACTTTTTCGAATAAATATGTTAAAACTAATTTTGCAACATTAAGCAGATTCTATTTCATGACTGGAGAGGTGAAACAGCAACGAAAATACCGAAAAATCAATCGCAGAAGATTGATTAAAAAATTTCAATTATTTGATCGAATAAAAAGACGTACATCGAGATAATAATTCCGAGGTCCTGAAGAGCAAGATGGGTCGAAACAGATTCTCCAGACGAGTCATGGGCCCTCCCCTTACCATCCGAAAAGACGGACAGTAGCGTCGTTGCTACAATTTTACGAGTTTTTTTTCCCCTTTCTTACGAGGAGTCAGCTCCGCGTCTCGGCGTTGTGGAAACAAGCCCTAACCGTTCCGGCGAGTAGTAGATGAAACTTAAACAAAACAACGGGAGAGATGCGTTAACGAGCGGTTCGGCGCCGATAAGTCGGCTTGGAATACGGTTTCTTCCTTTTCCAGAGGATTCTTGCTGATATCTAACTCCGTTTCAAAGTATCTCACCGGGAAATGTGATCGAACCGCTAATATCTGTGCTTCGAAGACGGAACGATGAGGTAAAATCCCCTATGGAGAAAATGTTTAAAAATGATCCAGAGTCGTTTTCATATTTTTTGGAGTCTGTTTGGCCCCCTGGCAGCAGAAATAATTCCTCCAGGCTAATTTCTGTGAAATAGTTTATCGAAATGTCAAACTTTCTCTAGCATCGTGTCAAAAAATGATCTAATGACACTTTGGCATTTTCTAGAGCGTAGAAATAATGTTTATAGCAGATATTTTCCTTTGTTCGTTCACAGAAAAATGTCGCCAGAGATGTTCGCATTCCGGTGCAGAGCGAGAAAATTTTTCGAAAACATGACGAGACGTCGTTTTGACTTGCAAGCACAGATACATCGAGGTTTATTTTAAAACCGGAGGGAAAAGTTCGTTTGACTGCGCTTAACGAAGACACGCCGCGTTAAATCCGCCAGCGGACTTTATTGCAGCACTGAATCTCGGGGGAAAAAATTAGGTGCCATCGGTGTCAGCCGTTGGGGGCTGCGGGATCGGCCAGTGAAAAAATTATTCGAATTTTTCAGCCCGTTCCACCTCCTCCAAAAAATAGATAGAACAGAGCGAGACTGTTCTGTTCTCTTTGAAAACGTAAATGTAAATCAATTTTTCGAGTTTAAGCTTTCCCGCGGTTCGACAACGTTTGAAACAGTTTATAGTGGTTCGTAGACGTCCGAGGGGGTCCAGGACGTTAATGGTTTCTAAAGAACATTAGCGCGGACTTAGGATCGCGTTTGGAACGCGGTGATTAATGATCCAGGCAGTTGGCTTGGACTACTTCTGGAAAAAATTGTTCTTTGATCTTTGGAAGCGTTACAACTTGTCCTTCTGCTCTCCAAAGAAGTTTTGTTTCGAAACCCGAAACTTCAACCGCGACTTCGAAAAATCCTAATTGATAATTTACATTCAGCTAAACAGTACGCCATAAAATTGCGAGGATCATTGCAAACGATATACATGTAGTGTTTAATGTTAGTAAAAGTGAGGAGTGAACGAAAGGAACATATTTTCAGTTCGTTGATTTTTATGGAAAAATTTAGTTTTTTATTATTAGAGCGTTGAGACTTCATATTCTCTGTAATGTATATATAAATATTCTTTGCCATCTTCCTCTTCTGTTTCATAGAGTTTATTTAATTATAAGTATCCAGGAGCATCGGTGCAACTGGTCATACAGGAGAACACCAAAGATCGTTGTAAATAGTTAGCTTTAAGTAGACCATAAGCTTACCCGACGAGACTGTAGCATAACAGCGTGTATTATCTATGTTTCGACGATGATTTAGAATTTAAGTTCTCTAGATTAAGATCGAACAACAATGGCCGGAACACGCAATAATTTATTGATGAGCTATAGAACATTCTTCTTGTAAATAATTCTTGTAGACACTCTTCGATCCTCTGGCTGTAAAAATTCTATACTATCTTTATTCTAAAACATAATACATAAGGCATTTATTGATTAGCGAGCAAGAGGATCGAGAAATGGCGGCGATGTCCAAGCGAAATCGGCGTAAGTCGAAATTTTCCAAAAGTCTTCAATCTTTCTTTGACGATGTTCTACACAAAGCATTTTGATCGTAATTATTTGTTATTGTGATATGTTTATTGTTATGTATAAGCGATTGACTTACACCGATTCTTGGATTATTTAATATTAAGAGCGACGAAACTTGGATTTCCATTCCTTACACGATGCCGTGGTGCATTTCTAATGTACAGTATTTTTTATATTGATGCCGAGCGTTGCAATAAACGATCATTAATCACGAGCATTGCTTTTTGTCTTGTCTATTCACTCTAGCGATTAATTCACCCCCGAAGAAGTGGGTCGCTCGTCAAAAACATTATTTTCGTTGTTTCTTCGATGGTTATGGTTGTAGGTTTCGCACTGCAAATCACCCCTTTGCAAATAAAATTCGCCCTTTTGCAAAAAAGGGTGAAGTGCAAAACCTGTAAAAGATCCCACATCAAAAATGAACTCCGGTTACTATTTTGCAAAAGGGTGTATTTGACTTGTAAAAGGGTGAATTTAAAATGAAAAACAAAAAGACGTCGCGGATGTCCAGATCGCGAACGTATGGGTGACGTCATCTTAACTAAAGCCGCGGATATTCGTAGATCAGGGGAGCGGGGTGGAAAAGGGGAAGAAACGGAACACCGACGAGGAAAGGAGCCGATAAATAATTTACCGAACGGCGTCCGATGGCAGACTTAATGGATTAGACGAGCCAGTGCAAATATTATTGCAACGAAACGGCTGCGAGGAGACGCCCAGTCTGCACGATTGGACCCGAACAATGTCAACCAGTAGTTCTTCGGCCAATCGGTGAACGTCGGACGCGTTCCCATCGACCTCTTCGATCCGTTTTCCCCTCGCCCATCCTGCCCCTTCTAGAACCACCAGAACTATAGCGAGACTGACATAATTCCATCGCATGATGCCCGTTGTGATTCTGTCAATCGTTGCACAGCGGTGCGCGAGGAAACCGGGGGCAGAGAATGCATTTGGAAATAGCAGATGATGCAAATGATCCATTTTGTCTTCTGTTTTTTAAGTAGCAGTGTTTAATTTTACAGATGTTTTACACAATTTAATTTAAAATTTCAATTTGAAATATAAAATATGCAACGGAGAGAGAGAGAGAGAGAGAGAGAGAGAGAGAGAGAGAGAGAGAGAAATATGTGCCCGGTCTAAGAGAAAAAAGAACAGAACATTGAAAAAAATTAGTTTATCAGTTATTTCACGCCACATGATTGTAATAAAAACTGCACAAAATCTAAATAAATAGAGCCTCGTCATTTTTGTCAGCTGAAGCATTTGAATCGCTTTCGGTGGTTCGGTAGGTTTAGCGTTAACATTGTCAAAAATGTGAAAAGATAAATTATGCCAGCGAAAGCGGCACGGCACGGTGAGAGTACGAGAGGGACCGCGTTTTTTGGGATAGGTATGAACAAACTAAATCGAGAGACCGCGGCTGATTTACGGTTTCCTTTAGGGCGGGGGTGGTCCCCGCACGTCTGGAAATAAAGTTTTAAGGTTCAATTAATCGTGATTGATGGTCGTACACTTGTTTGGACACGCACTCGGGAAATAAAGTAATTAGACGGACGAGCAAGTGTTTTGCTGCATACTTTTCCTGCGGACGTTTAAGTCAGGGGTTCCCAACGTTGGATTATACCAATCATTTTAAAATAAATAAAATTAAAATACGCTAACTAAATCGAGGACTGTTTCCTATCATTCATTATCAAAATAGATGTGAAAGAAATCAATACTACGGGTATGAAAATGACATAACGCGCCAGCTGACAATCTTAATGACACCGGATGACGGCTGCAGGCGATCGCAGTGGATTAGCAACGTAACCACGATCGTAAACCGGGCCACCGGTAGCTGGAAGACCTGTCACATTCTCCCATGGTGATCCCAGAAATCTGAGAAACCACCTAAACTAAACATAGCGACCCACCACGCTTCACCGGTTTATTTACGAACGCGGGAATCCAATGGAGATCCTGCCGGCGCGGCGCGGCATGGCACCGTGCTTGGCTATGTACCATTTTTTTCATCGTTCGCCTAACATAAACTGTTAACCTTCTCATAAACCACCCCGCATCCTCGATTCTATCTCTCCGAGGTAGTTTTCCTTAGAAGTAAAAACTGCGAAACATACGGACATATAACGTGAATCGTGAAAAATAGATATACGAATTTAAAATTCGCGCGCCGACGTCGCCATACTACTTGTCTTCATCCTCAACCCTTGAAAAATAAGAGTCTCACCAAAATTTAAGGTACTTACAAATTCAACCAAATTGAGCACTAAACGAAACTAAATTAAATTTTTTTAACTAAAGGATTAAAAATATTTTCTAAATGGCATTTCACCCCAGTCCAGCAATGAATAAAGGGGCACTATCGCAGGTTCGACGAAGATTCTTAATCTCTATCACTTAATCTCTCCGGGACCAGGCCAATTAGCAACCGCGATCAACAGCTCAATCGCGCCTATTCGACCATGAAGCGATTACCAAAATCGCGTCAGAGTAGCGAAGAACAAAGCATCAAAGCGTACCTAGGATAGAAGGGAAGAGAGAATGGGGATAGATAAAGGCGGCGAGGGAAGGCATAACATCTGTTCCCTGTCTTTTCCTACTAAATCACCGCAATTTCTGTCACTCCTTTCGTTTTCCCTCGGAAGATGAATCGTTCGTCGTTAGTGCCAACGATGTCCTCCTCCGACCGACTCTGCACCCCGTGCATACAGGGTGAACACACATAAATCCTAACCGCAGAATGCCACCAAAAATCTGTTCTGTCCAAAAATCACAATAGACGAAGCTCGACAACCCTATCGTCTAAATACTTCAGTCTTTTTCATCCCTGTGTGTTTGAGGACTTCAAGAACATTTTAAGGTCATCTATATCTTCATCAGAAGGCGATGTACAATTCCGGGAGCTACTTTGTGGAAATGCTTTGAGAGCCACAGCTACATTGTTGGAGTTTACAGCAGTTTCGCGGTATTTCCTGACACAGATAGTGTTTATAGAAAGTTGGTGGTTCGCGAGCACTCACACTGTATGCGCGAGTACAGGAGCAATCGAATGGCACAGCACTTATTCCCGGGGACCAGGGAGAGCGAACCGATTTACTCCGGCAGTAAAACCGTTCCGCGACGCGATGCTGTGTGCCACTCCAACGGGACGTAGGTAAATACACGGGAAAACCACCGTGTGCCTTCAGGCGTGATGCTCGAACGCCGATGGACGCGCGGATCGAAATAGAAACCGGCGAGAGATCGGCCGGTTCGCGCCGCGATTAGCGGATTCAGCTGGATCGCTAAACGGAGAGAGCAGAGCTGGGTAAAACAGTATTTTAAATAGTAAACATGATTCTATGGCTATTTTAATTATTTTACTTGATTCTCCAACTATATTTCAATCATCTTATTTGATCATTTTAAGAATATTGAAAAGTTTTGTATTTTGTCTTTATTTTCAACAAATGATCCCTTATTGCGTTTCGTTGAAGGGGGTAGACTCGTTTCTAGGATTACAAGGGCGCGAGATGCGCTTTCGCATTTCTCGATAATGCAATGATGGGGTTTTTCAGTAGTCTAAAACGCTGGATAAAAGTTCGATCTAGCCCGCGATCGCCCTCGAAAGTCCTATTTTTACGTTTACGGGGCGTAATTTGCATTATTCGGAAGCATAAAGCTGTCGCAGCTTTATAAAAATAGCTACATGCTTCCGAATAATGCAAATTACGCCTCGTAAACGTAAAAATAGGATTTTTCAAGGTGATTGCGGTCTAGAGTAATCTTTTATCTAGCACTTTTGATTACTTAAAACCGGATCTACCCCCTTAAAAGCGGCATAGCGACTAATGTGCCATCAGGTCCTCTGTACTACCCAGAAATATTTCCACAATGGATTACTTAGTCAATAATAACTGACTATAGTGATCGCGCCGAGCGCTGGCTAGTCCCGGTGACCTTATTCGTATCTAACGAGCTAGTATTTCAGGAAATACGCTCGACTGGAAACCGAAGAAGGGGGACAACGTGAGGGACGCGTTTCTTGGGCGGGACATCGGCGAAATTCGGTAGCCGATCTCTTCGGCGGCGTCGGCACCAGCGGCTAATTAAGCGACGTAATGAGGTCGTCCCCACAAGTTAATTATTTTCTCGGGTATCGCCGACGCGGATGAACGGTCCTCTGCGATCGTACCTCTCTTTCTCTCGTCCCGAGTCTGACAGGAAACGGGGACGTAAAATGATTCCCCGAAACTGTTCCTAACCGATTGACGACACCCTAAATCAGCCCGACGCCGACGCCGCGTGGACGCCGTCGCGTCGCGACACTCGATATAACGTATACCAGTGTACCTGTGTAATAAACACAATTACCGACAATTTACTGACACCAAACAATAAATCATCTGGTTAGCAAATCACGACAACAAGATTATCGCGTCCATATAAATTATCTTTCGGTTTGTTAACCCTTTGAAAATGGAACATTTGTTCGACCTGGAATATTTCCATTTTCTATGATATTTAAATTTCATGGCTATGAAATTGATATAATAACTCGTACAATACTGAAATATTTAGCAATTGATTACCAACATATTTCATAATGTAAACAATATTTTGAATAATGGTACAGCAATTTTTAAAACGTCTCGTACGAAATTACAGATAAATTAAGCTTCGAGCAATTGAAATTGACTTACCAATAAAGAAGTGTTGTTCCTGAGGACCGATCGAGGGGTTGTGGGCAGACATTTTTCATATCGGTTTTAATTAGGGGTTCCAACACCTGGCAAAGAAAAATGTAGCAGCCGATTCGATAAATCCCAGCACAACGGACCGGGAACCGTGTCGTAGACATGTGGATCTTATTTTCGCAGGATCTCAGGCGCGACCGAGGTGTCCTGGCGCCTGTGCTCCGATGATTTATTCCTCAGGGGGCGTTCTCAGGCGAAGAGAGACCGCTATGGTGGCCGGGATATCGAGGGTTGAAAAGACGCTGGGGCACGACTTCCTTGTTGTTTCTTCGCCGTATAAATTGCTGTTTGCTTCTTTTGCGGTGTGTTTTCCTAGATTAAGGTAAAACCCTCGCAGGAAGCGTTTTATGGCAGATGTAGGATCAAGAGACAGGATGTTAATAATCTTTAAAAAAAAAAATAGGCCTCGAACAATGTTTAGTTTCGTCAATATTTTTATTTTCTTTTCAGTGCTTGGTAGAAATTTCATTACCCAGCTAAGTGGAATTTCGTTTCCTAATTTTGTCGGTTTAGACAATTTGCAACTTTTCGAGACGATTTTTAAGAAGAGGGACTCAAATGAAATATTATTTTCAGTGGTAGTAAACTAAATTCTGTCAAAGGATATATTCTGGCGTTTTTTTTAAATTTTCGGAATAAATTGAGGGAATTAATTAACGTAGATCGTTTGGAAGTGTTGTATGGGGGGTACAGAAGCTCTTTGTTCGTTTTCAGTAAAAAAGATTCGAGCAGCACGGTGCCACGAACAAGTAAACAGAGAACCGGTAAGAAAGCTAAAGGCGGCTCCACAGGATGCATCCTTCCTCCCGAGCGCACTCGGACAAGGGGCCATTCAAAGGAAATTCTAACTGTTTACCGTTGCGGTAAACCCGCCAACTCTCTTTTCCCTATCCTTCTTTTCCGATCGATCAACGGTGAATCGTTCTTTAATCCCCGCTTCCGTTAACCGAATTTTCGATGTATTCGCGGATCGAAAGGATTTTTGAAGGTCACTCAAGGTCCTATGGATCTTAGTGCTACACGGTTGCACACAGCGATGGGTAAAACACCGTTCCAAAATCCGAATTTTATCCTAAACTCCCTCGCGCCACTTTCAAAACATTCATATATATAAAACGTCTGAAAATATCGATATTTACACTGAAAATAAATTGTACTCTGACAAACATTATGGTTTCGTTATAATACCTTTCCTCGGTTCATCCCTATTGCCTTATTCAAATAAGCATATTTTAAGCATGATATTTGTTAAAATAAATTATTTTATTGGCTGAAACGTTGCTCGTTATTTAAAATACCATTTTGCCTAAACTGTACATGATCTTACTATCTCAAATAGTATTTTAAATACAGTCGTGTCGATTTTACCCACCTCTGGTAGCTCAGCGCGATTACCGATCGTTAAATACTATGTACAAAATGAGAATGATAGTTACAATAATATTTGGTATTAGTGTTTACACAGTGCTATCGCTGTTACCAGTGTGATGTTTCGAAAAAGAAGTATTGGTTCCAGGAACATCGTACTTCTTTTCAATTGACTTTTACGCGCATTAGTGTAAAAAAGCTCGGATCGTGTACCGAACGAAATGTAATTTGAAAAGTTGTATTTCACACTTTTCATTGCAGCGCATTCTGAGCACATCGCGTTTACATGTTCTCGCAGAGCGAACGAATGAATCTGATCGTTACACACGCTGGATTAGCAAATACGAAGACGATTAGGCGTGCGTAATACCTCTACGGTTACATCAGTAGAACATGTTCAGAAGATCCGTTGAAATGAAAGGCGAACCAACCGCATTTTATTAGCCAAAATAACCTCGGTCTCTTACAAAACATACTTTTTCTCGAATTTATTGATTTGTTTAAATCTAGAGATTTGAAGATGGCGCGCGAGCAAGCGCGCCAAACCGAGCTCCGTTCAAATTCTGTTCGTACATAGAACGTTGAAGAAGTAGTACGAGTAGAAAATATACAATGTACAGATAGAGCTAGGACTATACAGTAATCGTTCACTATAAAAAGAGAAGTAAATATCTTGTCTATTTGCGGAAGTTTTTCGATCGTTTAATTCGTAAATAAAAGTCAGGCAGTTTTTCGTATAACGTGTACGTACGTATCGACTTACAGATTCTACGTCAGTTCTTAATTATAGTAACCGATTCAAATCAGATTGTTTGCGTTGAAATTTCTCCGTGGAAATGGAAGAACGAGATTTGCTTTCGAAAAATGATAGCGTTTCAAATCGTGTTCCAGACCCGAAGTTGGTTACATATATTAAATATATTTCGCTAGCTTATTAGACGTACTTCCAAGATGTCGATCTTATTACGTTAATCTCTACGAACTCCGGATTCAATTTCATTGGCACAGCACAGGTTTGTGCAGATCTGCGTTCCAAGATCATAAGTACACAAACAGAACTGAGCGTCGAAGCACAAAAGGAAATTTTCGAATTGGGAAGCTCCTACGATCTTTCTTTTCATTCTTCATACACTCTCTCCTTCTCTGACACTTGCGCAGAATTTATAACAGGCGTCCGCTAATTACAGTGCAGAGCTACAACTTTGGAAGTTCACACGTCAGAACTTAAGACACTATATGCTTTTAACGGTAATCCCCCTTCCCCATGAGAACCTCTCTAACCCTGACTCGGTGTGTTTATCACGTTTAAAATTTGCGAAATATAGTACAACTCGTATATTACAGTTAACGTTCGTATATAAAAATCTATCGAACATCCACAGCATGCTGGTACACACGAAATCGAGAGGTCTGTCTAGATAAATATTAGATACGCATATGTCAGACTCTAGAACCCTATCTCTCTCTTTCAATTATCTTTCCCCCTCCCCCCAAGATCTGCACGCATCGGTTATCACAACTTTTGTTCGTTCTTCAATAATCTAGAGAACAAGCGAATGGTTTCTGTAAACACACTTTCGACTTATTCCATGGCGATGCTCCTCAGCACATATTTCACTACGTAGGCGAACGCCGCGAATCCCACGATCACGAAGACGTTGGTCAGCACTTTGTACAGGGGACTCTGTTCTCTCTGCAGCTGGTCTCGTATCAGGGACGAAACCTCGGACGTCATTGACTGGTGCCTCCCCTGCTTCTCCAGTTCTTTCCTATGCTTCAATTCCGCTTTAATCACCTGTGACACAAAAATATCATAAATTCTCTAGTAACAGTATAGTTTCTAACGGTCTAGTATCTAACGGTACCTCGACAGTCTCTGGAAACAGTTCGCAGAACGTCTTGTCCATCAGATTGTACTCCAAGCTCTGTGCAGCCAGTAGTTTCTTCTCGTTGTCCGTCGTGTTGATGCTACCCCAGGTAGGACTTTTCTCGATCTGTAATTAAATAGATCGTAATTCATAACTACAAGGTTTCCTTATGGTTAATGGCTCGAGTACCATAAAACTAAGCAATCCGATGAGAATAGTAGACACAGTCCACGCAGGATTCCACGTGTCGGGATGGAAGTCAGATATGGAGAGACACAATTTCGTGTTGACCTTGAATCTGCCGTTCGGAGTGCTCATGTATATGCTGGGCGGTTGGAAAGGGAATTCTTCGGGGAATATCAGCTTCCCGTGATAGAATCCTCCTTCATACGGAGTTTTCTCCGGACCCTTGACCACATAGTGCCTGGAACAAGAATACTGCTACGTGTTTGAAACCATTCTGCGATGCTGGATGTCCTTAACACTAAGTTTACGGGACCCATCAAAATGATGGGTTCTAATATTCTTAATTTGCGATTATTAAGATTGTAAAGATGTGCTTCCCTGAGGAATTATTTACCAAATTTATTTCTTTGGGTATACACTAATGTGTAGAAGAAAGAAGCACCCAGTATAATTATAAGATATAATGACAAACAATATCTTTAAACTTACTGTATTCTTATTTCATTCTTTATGCTTTTCTATTAAATATGGCACAGTAGTGTATATTATTGGAAAAATGGCCAAAAATTTGAATAGACACATTCTTGTTACGTTTATAAAATACTGTGAAATAGTTATTTCTAGAGCTCCGTAAACCTAGCGTTAAGGGTCACAGCTTTATGAAAATAGCTACATGAGCAGCTTTGCCCTTCCGAATAATGCAAATTACGCCTGGTAAGCATAAAAATAGGATTTTTGAGGGCGACAGGGGCCTAGATTAGTCTTTTATCTAGCGCTTTTGACTACTGACTGAGAAATGAGACTGCCCCCTTAATAACGAATACATACCATTCTAGTATATTCGTTGGTACAGGTTCGGCGAGCACGTAAGGCACAGGGTCCTTCTTCAGCCTTAGGTAGTCCTGTTTCAGTATAGCTGTTGCACTGTTCGTTTTCCTGTTCATATTGACTCGATGATTTGTTGTTGTAAATATTTCGTAAGGTACTGATAAGGCAATGTACTTCAATTGTCTAATGGTGTGTTTGTTTTAATTAACGTTAGTTTCTAGACGATATTTCCATGCGGAAATCTCGGTGTCGGAAGACTGACAATGTTTGTCCGCTTCGTAAACAAATCTATTTAGATGGAAATCGTTCGATCAGCTGCGCGCAAATCGGAGGCCACTTCGGGGACCACTCCGGACAGGTTATCTCGGTCGTCTCGGCGCGTCGCAGGGTCGAAAAACTTCGAAAACAAACCGATTAGTGTTGTTCGAGAATCCGGAGAGCAAATAATCGCGAATGACACTGATTTTGACAGGCTGAGCTTGTTCACGACGGAAAACATAAGACTATGAAATGCACTGGAACCGTTCGGAATTTCTCAGTGCTACCAAGTTCGTCGACGGCGTCGGTCAACTTCTAACAAAGCACGACAACGCCATGAATGACTAAATCGTCATCGTCTTTTCACACCATTGTGGACCGGTGCCGATTACCGATGGAATTCGCATATTGCAATCGGTTCCCGAACGAATAGCGTCGCAAAATGTCGATATTCGATCGGATCGCTGTCGCATGACTGTGTTTGTTCAAACGACGAACACGTGTACAGAACTGTTTTTCTCGAAAAAACTTTGCCTACAATACATTATTTTTATTGACAATGTGACGCGTCGTTTCTGCATTCGTACACGCATACTTTACGAACCAATTAACGATTGAAAACTTGCAAAAGACCGTTAGAACTCCAAACGTTTATTCAATTCGCTTATGCAGCTATTCGATTGCATTTTTACACGGAGACGATTGTTAACAATCGTTCATACAGCTACTATTCCCTCGATGTCCCTAGATATTAATATTCGTAACGAATGAGATCCTCGAAAAACTATTGTATGTATATATATATGTATTTTTCGCAAAAATGTATTTAAGTCCAGCCTTCCCGATTTTAGTCAAAAGGTCGCCGTTGCCCTCGACATTCGCGAAATTCCAGGCTGTCTTTCCGCTAGATATAGTCAACGATCAACGGCGAGACACGCTACAGCATGTTATAATTACGTAATTGTGACGGTGGATGCGAAGATGCAACGAGAAATGACTCGATGAATGGAGCTTAAGATTCGTGACAGTCTCCGCCTCCCACCGACCATCACCGGGAAACTCGACGCTGTTGTTGACATTTTCGACGGTGGTGATCGACGTTCGAGCGGCATTCATGAACGATTTAATCGAATCCAGCAGTGTTTTACAACGTACGCATCAATAGGACGGTTTAATCCGCGAAACTCATCTAAATGATGAGTTCTCCTGTATCCATAAGCAACACTGGCCCTATAGCAGGTGCTTCTGGCATGGAAACAGTGGTGGCTGTGGCCCTTGGTGCACTTGCTGCTGTTTTTCTCGGTGCTCTCTTAGTGTTGCTTGTCCTTTGCAAAAGACAACGTTGCTATTATGTAAGTTGAACAACTGTTGCCACGGTAATTACCTTAGAAAATTGTGTCAACACTCCTGAACCGTCTTACAGAATCAAAAAGACTCTCCAGACTTGAGCTCCGATTTATTAGAGGGCGAGAACTTCTCAGGATTAGGCCTGGACGCGTGGGAAAGCGAGGAATGGTTGGCTGGGGCAGAGAGGTGCGTAGACCCAGTGCGTTTAAATAAAATTTTACCATACTTCATTCTCAAATTTGTGTATACTCTGCAGGTGGGTCGACGACGCAACTGGTCTGGCCCCCTTATGCATCGCTGTGCTACGATCGTGCCATGCACTCGCTTCTAGTCTCACTGCTATCGCAGGGACTGTGAACAGCAACACGGTTCCACTCGAGATTGTGGATGTATGTATCTATTTCTTGATGTTGTAGTCTTCGGTTGCGAGATTGTAGTCTTTGTTCATAGGTTGCTAGAAGAATTCCTCCCCGTGTAGACGATGTGGTGAGAAGTTTATATCCACCGTTGGATGCCAGACTCCTGGAAGCCAGAGTAGCTGCACTCGTGCTGGCTGTGACGCATCTGGCCTTGGTTACGAAGCATGGAGTGTCGAAGAGCCACGCTAGGAAATTAGCATTTATTGACCAAGCTTTGAGCGACATGGATTCACATTTGTCGATTTTACGGAACGCCGCGTTGGCGCAGGAAGTAGCGTGCTCTGTTCCTGCTTCGACGCCTGTCTAAGTAGTCTAGCCTAATTTTGATAAATCTCACGCGGTTCTGGGTCCAAACACTACAAGATCTGAGATTGAAGGTAACACACTTTAGGAGAATGTTGCGTTTTATCTTTTTCTATAGTTTTCTTTTATTATGCCAAGGTTCGAAACTCAATGGTTCAAGCTCGAATCTCTCTATCGACGATATTCAGTGCCTTATATTTTCGCCTACTTACAATTAATGTAAAAATGCATACATTACTTTCACGATGTATTAAAAAATATTGTGAGATATACATATACATTTGAAACACTTTTTACGATGAAAGAACACCAGAGGTAATGTCTTGTGATATGGATATATATATGTACGCGAAGCAATTTCATTTAGTCTTCCTGTTTGTCGCGACGTCATGTCGAGAGAGAGAGAGACTATTTTATATGTATATCCGACATGAAAATCCTGTCTCGCGAAAACCGTCGTCAATTGTTATTAAGTATGTATTTATAAGTGTTTGTACACGTATATTTTGTACGACTATACCGAGAATCAAATGAATTTTGTATAGATGAATAGAACTTTATAATAAAGTTGAGAATCATAAGAACAATAATAAAAAAAGAAAAGAAAATAGAAAATGACGAGCGGAGTATTTGTAGTGTCTCAATCGATCAATTTAAAGGTGTTTTATTTTTGTAATGTTCTGTAGTAATAGTAGTAGTAATAGTAGCGTATATATATATATATGTATATATATATTTATATATCCATATATATCCAATTTATATTTCTCGCAATACATTATTGATATTCGGATCCCTAGATTATTTGCATGGCAAATGCACCATGGGGTCAATCTTCCAGGTTGTCACAGAGGGTAATTCTTTATCAATTAAATAAATTAACTAATAATCCTCGGCACACCGATCAACGCTACACAGCAGCGCAATTAACTCGGGCGCCGGGCGTAGAGTTGTCCAAAAAATAGGAGTCACGGGAAGGTTCCTATAGTAGAGGAGAAAGTATGCTGGAAAATGAATGGAACCTGTCCTGTGTATATTATTTGCTTTTGTGCAGTTCTTTCTGCCTCTTGCTGTTATCACTGAGAACTTTAGTCTTTAGGTGTTCCTTGTAATCCAAAATATTTCCACTCCATTTCGTAATTGTGCCATTCTCACAGACCCAGATCTCCTCTGCCACCTAACAACCGAACAAATCGCATTAGTTTTTCCTATTATCACCTGGAAACATTTCCATTGAGACATACCTGATTGATTAATCTGAAATCGTGAGAAACGAGCACCATGCCACCATCGAAATCATTAATCGCATCGGCCAATGCATCTATGGTCTCCATGTCCAAGTGATTCGTTGGTTCGTCAAGAAGAAGCAGATGGGGTACCTGCCAAGCCAACCACGCGAACACTACCCTACAACGTTGACCATCCGACAACTGTCTAATCGGACACACCTGGAAAGAGAATGAACAATATATCCTTTTATCATCTTTATAGATTTTTTAATTTTACCTGCTGGCGACCGGTCAGCCCGTAACGACCAATGATCTTCCTCATTTCCTCGCGCTCTTTGACATTCGGGAAGGCCTTCATCATGTAGTCGAGCGGCGATATATCCAGGTCCAACAGCTCATGCAAATGCTGATGGTATCTGGCTATTCGAAGATGGCTGTTCTTGCGGATCATGCCACTGCTTGGAACCAGCTGCAACAATTAAACGTTTGGCAATTTGTTAAACAGTTTATTTATGAAGTACTAAAGTATTTGCGGTACTCACATCTCCGTACAACAGTTTCAAAAGTGTGCTCTTGCCGGCTCCGTTCGGGCCCACCAACGCTATCCTGGTGTCCAGGTCGATACCGAACTCCAGATTCTTGTAGATCCACGGCGAGTCCTCGTTGTAACGGAAACTGACGTTCTGAACCATGATAACCGGAGGCGGGATCGTTCCACAGGAGGGGAAGTAGAAATTTAATACTTTGTCGTTGACAACTTTCTCCGTGAGACCTTGCGCCACCATTTTCGCTAAAGTTTTTTCTTTTGATTGAGCTTGTCTAGCCAGCTTAGCGGAACCGTGACCGAATCGCGCGATATAGTTCTTCATGTGCGAGATTTGATCCTGCTCCCAGTTGTACTGTTTCGCTTGATTCTCCAACAGCTCCATCCTTGTCTTCACGAACGCCTCGTAGTTCCCCGTGTAATACTTCAGCTGTTTCTTGTTCACGTGAATGATATTTGTACAAATACCGTTGAGGAAGTCTTGTGAATGTGAGATGATCACAAGGATTCTCTTGTACGTCTTCAATTCCTCCTCCAACCACACGCATGCGTCCAGGTCCAAGTGGTTAGTGGGTTCGTCGAGTAATAATAAATGAGGCTTCACATACAACGCTCTGGCAAGAGCGATTCTCATTCGCCAACCTCCGGAGAAGTCTTTCGTGGGTGTTTTCTGCATCTTTGCCGTGAAGCCCAGACCGTGTAGAATGTGAGCAGCACGAGCCTCGGCCGTGTCCGCAGCCATGTCTTCTAATCTCTCGTAAACGTCCATAAGCTGCTCCTGTGCATCCTCCTCGTCGCATTGCATTAATTCCTCGGCCAGTTTCTCTAACCGTACACGCTCCTCGTCGACTTCCATCACGCACTCCAGAGCACTTTTATTGCTAGCGGGCATCTCTCTGGTCAAGTGAAAGATATCGATCTGATCGGGGATAGGAACTTCTCTGTTTCCGAGTACAGCCAATAATGTCGACTTCCCAGACCCGTTCAGACCGAGCAGACCGTACCGTCTACCACAGTTCAGCTCGAGCATTGTGTCTTGCATCAGTTCACAGCCATGGAAAGTTATAGAAAAGTTAGATATCTTTATGTCACGGCTACGGGGGTGCGAAGCCAGCGATCCTGTACACGAGCGTGCCTCTGCGTTGAGTCTGGCGTCGGCTTCCAGCTTGAGACACAGAGCCTCTGCAAAATGTAATTAGGAGTTAAGGCATGCTAAGGAATTGAAAGAATAAAGTAGATGGTTTCACTGTACCTTCCGCACTGATCGGAGAGGTCCCATTGGTTCCGTTCTGATTGACCCCTGGGCTGCCTTCCTTGCCATCCTCCGACCCCTTGGTCTGATTCGGCTGAGTCGGTTTCTTTCCAGACTGCCTGGCCTTGGCAGCCTCCTTCTTTTTCTGCTGTTGCTTCTTCTTCGCGTCGGATGGCATTGTGTACCTGCAAAGAAGCTGCACACAGGGGGGTTACGTAAGCCGCAGGTTAGGAACTTGATAGCACGTGCGTTCAAGTACGCGACTTTGCGAATTTGAAAATTCGGAAACCCTCGACCGCCGTAAACGGTTTGTTACACGAGTGGAGCGACCGAGGGGAGCGTGTACACGCGTGTATGTGTGCGTGCCACAGAGAGGGAAAGCGAGCGAGACAGAGATAGAACGATGCAGTGGGAGAGAGAGAGAGAGGGGGGGGGGGGTGACGACGACAAAGTAGAGCGACAGAAATGGCAAGAAGAGGAAAGGAAGAGTACGAATGGATTTTCTTATGGTGTTCCCTCGAGCCTCGGAACTGATTCGGAGCCGTTCTATAGCGATGTACACGAACTCGAAACCGCAGCACAAGAACTTTTGAGAACGAAAACCAGCTGGGGAATCAGGAGGTTCTCGATCGCGGGGGAAATGAACAGACCACCTTCGACGAACACAAAAGAAACCTCGGGTTCACTTGGACGCGGAACTTTGAGTTGAACTTTGAATTTGCGCGACCTTGCGTGTCACTCCGTGCTCCGTTTTCCTCTAGCTAGCTAGCTTAGATGCAACCTTTGGAAATTACCTAGTTGTGCGCCAAAAATCGAACGGTCCGTTCAACACGCGAACACACGTGTATGGATAAAGGCAAAGCCGTCAAAACGCAAGGTTTCTCGACTCGTTTGATAGATGTCGCCACAGGGTCAGTGGAAAGTTTTCGCACCAGGTATAATATTTTTTTAAAGTCTGTGTAGTAGAACAAAGTAAATAGAACAGTGTATATTTTTGAATTTTTAAAAAATTTCAATATTTCTGGGTTGTAGTTCGTTGTTCTGTATTATTTAAGTCCAATGAACATCGTAGACAATGGCACGACTGTTGAAAACGATGCCATGTCGTTACCATTTAAGTAGATTTTAGGTTGTCGAACGTTTTTCCCGATCTTTTTGGTGCATCCGACAAGAAATATGCACATCGTTGTTATCATCGTGATGTATATGGATATTTGATCGGATGTAGTGTATATAAATGTGTAGGATCGCGTTGGTATTCATGGATGCAAATACGTGTAAGGTTAAGCCGCGCCAAAGCCGTTTTCCCTCCATATTGATTCGTATTTCAAATCGAGCCCTCGACGCAGTTTCGAAATCAATGTTGCGACCAATGTTATCGTGGCATAGATTGTAAATATAGAAAGCTGGACGATGGAAATTCGGAAATAGTAGAACCTTTGGAAATATAGATTTTATATTCGCGAGGGATAAATAGCTGAGGGATAAAGAGGGATAACGGTCATTGTCGAAGTAAGTACGATTCTTTTCAACTGTATTTACGCAATTGTACGTATTGTGTTGCGATGATGATTGACATCAAAGAATAACGGAAAATCATTAGATTAATGATACATCCAGAGAACAGTGGCTGTTACGCCGATCTACAATCGTTTTGTACCATATTCGACTACGTTGTAGCTGTTGCTCATTAAGGTTTGGACCATTTCAAATTCTGGAACAATAAAAAGCTTTTTCGCACAATGGATGAATGCTGGGGCCAATGTTAATTGAAAAATGATGAATATTGGTATTGTTTAGATTGGATATAAGTGTAATTCGTGTTAGGTTAGAAATTTCAGGTTATAGGCGCCAACTAAATATTTAAATAGGTTCACTCTCGTTTCTGCTACGTTTAACCTGATTCCAATTGTATTGAATTGTATACAGTTCCTAATGATGTTAAACAATTTTTAACTGCTGCTCGATTATTTCCGGCAACAAATCTGCTTTCCTTAGAGTGCAGATATTTTCATAGAAATTGATCATTAATATTCTATTCCAATGAACATCTTAATTTTATTAATTGTGTTTCGTGTCGATGCATTTAGGGGGTTATGTTCACGCATTCGGTTAAGGGGGTAAGTGAATTTAATAAATGAAGACGAGTGGGCAGAAACGATGAGGGGGTGTAATAGGACAAGGGGGTAGCAGAGTTGGAGATCGTTGAAGGGTCGCAGGAAAATTAAGAGCAAAGAATCGCATTCCTCGTGGTGGCGAGAGGTTGCGCGGTTTCGAATGGCCGAGAGCCGGTTAAAGAAGCGTGTTCTGATGAATGAACGAATGGATAAACGACCGGTAGGGGGTGGTTAAAAGAAGAGACGGACTTGCGCCCGTGCGGATCCGAAGTCTACCAGTTCGGCGGTGAGGGTAAGGATGGCGTAGCCTAGAGTGGACTCTATATAGACACGGGGTTTCGTGGGGTTTGCGGGGGTGTCGGAGAATAGGGGAAGGGGGCAGAGAACAGGAGGAGGGAGGCGCTGGCTTAATTGCACCGCATCACAGAACGTAGTATTTCGTAGTACGTGGTGGTGGGGGTGTAATGCGTCCTCGTCCTCGTCCTCGTCGGCGGCGTCGTTATTCGTATGTAAGCTGCACGCTCACCGGCATCGACGTATGCGTACCAGGGCCGTAGCTATCACTTGCGAATAGGGCGCTAATTCTAATCCCTCCCTTCCCCAACACTTTCTATCTTGATTTTTCAATGCTCAAGATGCATAAACGTGACTGGTTTCACAGTTTTCTGCACTCTTTCATAGCACAGTATTTTTTTTAACGCTCATCCATTCATCCTTCCCTGAATCTGTCGCTCGGTGTCAAATTGACACAGTGGTAAAAGATCGATGAAACAACAAGGTACACTCCCGTCCATAAATCACCGGACACTTATTCAAATTTGTATGCAGACGATTTTTTGTTATTAAAGGACTTTATTATTAGATAAAAATGTTACTAATCTTTTCTAATGTGGAGAACGTGTAAATCAAATGTGACCAAAGTATCCTATATTTTAATTTTTAAAATTTAATTGGGTGATTAAATTTACCTACATAAATAATAGAACAATATAACTTATTTCAGGAAAACCGTGTCAAATTAACACGAGAGACGGATGAGGCTTAAGAACACGATGTAACGACAACTTTCAGACTGAAGAGAGTCGTTGTATTTGTTGGTCAAGAAGTCAAATATAAGTCGTTCTGACCTTGAAGTGACCAGTTAGAGATCGTATTATCTCGCGACCGATTAAACAGGTGTTCTAGTATTCTCGTAGGTGTCGCCGCGGATCGCCTAATTTTGGACATTGTACTTACTCGAGACTGTTTTTGTTAGCTGCTAGTAGGGGCCGGAGTCACTGGAGCGACGATAATACGAACCAATCGGCAGGACGTACGACACCAATCAAATAATCGATCGATCGAGACGTTTGACACACTTTTCCAGGCGGATAACGATTCATTTTCGACGGTGCAGAATCTGGTCCGGATTTTTCTGTGGAAACAGCCAGCCGATGTACACGCAAGTATGTATCACATATATATTCCTATTTGCGATTGACCCTTGTTATCTTAATATTTATAATACTGAAAAACGCCGTTACCCTTGTGCAAGGGAATGGACCTCCAAACGATCTCTAACATTAAAATCTTTAAATCAAATATTTTCGTGGAAAAATGAAATTTCTATGTTTAGACCCCGACATTTTTTAACCTTCAGTTACTCGCACTTCATTTTCTACATAACTGTTTACATGGAACTTTATATGACTCCAACATAAATAAATTTTTATTCAGCAAAATAAATATTTGATAGTGTAGACGGCACCTTCGTTTATGTTTGAAACACTAAATTTAATGTTTTGAGATTGTCAGTATTAAATGTGAGTAATTAAAAGTTAATAATTTCAAGTTGGGATCAGAGGAGGGCCTGCTTCGAATAAATATTAGTGCGAGGTCAGGTTGAGAGCTGCTGCGCACTCGATTTCATTGACAGTCAACCGAGCAGGTGCAAAGATGGAGCAGTTTAGGGGGACGTTAGAAATAATGATCGCGTCTGCCCCCTAATTTCTGGGGAGCCCTGGGGGATGCTAATCGAAAGTTGCACGGGGCTTTTGCGAAAGTTCGTGGCGAGCAATGGCGGGGGCGTAGAGTGCGTTGGCAATCCCCGGGCGTATATCTGTTTCTCCTCTTCGGTTGGGTAGGGGTGGAGGGGTGGAGGGGTGGAGGGGGGGGGGAGGGAGCCGAGGGGATCTTTTCACCGTGTGAAACGGTGTCTTTCTTCCGATTTCGGGTTAACTCGGGCTCGTTAACGGGACGCGGAGAGACACCATGCCATGGCCACCGTCGCGGCGTCAGGAATTAATAATTTGCCTGGTGTATAACGCCGGTCCTGCCACTCGACCTGGAGTACGACAGCTGCGATTGGACGGCATTTGAATGAACGCCATCCGGCATTCACACCTTTTTTCAGCCCCTTTCCTTTCAGTCCACGACCCCCGTCCATCGTGCAGCTCTCCCGATGTACTCAAGGGTTACGCCGATGACACGCGAGTCTGCGCTCGCGTGTTGGTTCAACGTCACGCATACGGGCGCCATCAGGGACGTACTAACCTCCACTGGGGCCCTGGGAATTTCTTTTCTCAGATTCATTTAAAAATCACGAGAATCGCCAGAGTAGCTAAGTCACACCTCCAAAAGGCTGGGTCATAGAACATTGAAACTTCTACATTAAGCATTTGCCTAAAATATTTCATTCAAAAATATTGCGCATAGTCCTCCATTTAATTTCAAACAGAGAACGCTACATTTAAAATCCTGACAGGTTTGCGCCAAGAAGATCCAACATGGCGACATCCGCGCGCCAAATTTGAAATCTTTAAGCTTGATAACGACTTTACACCCTCATCCTATAAAGTTTCTTTATAATTTAGCAGAGTAGAATGTATAGCAATTATTTGGCCATGCAGTATACAGTGATTTAGGGGATTCGAATGATTTTTTTTCTGGGTAGGAATTCATTTTGGCGCATCGTCAACGAGAGAATGTTGTCGGAGCGATTCGCCGAGGGCAGCGGACCAGGTTGAGTCCCGAGGACACTGAAGTTAACTCACTCGCCGTTGTCATCCCCATCGAGCCTAAACGTCCTACTTCCGGTTCGGCTATTCTGGCCTCAATCGATCGGAGAGGCCGCCTCTCCGTGTCAAAAACACTCGGCGGAAAGACGTCGCCGCGTCGATTCTACGCCGAGGAAACGGGATCGTCCGTCCGCTCATAAATTTTCAGGACGGACTGTAACTGCGAGACTCGGATTACCCGGTACCTGATTCTACGCTGAGATTTCTGCGATCGATTCATCGCATCGAGTGGATTCTACTGCCCACTTAATAATCGAACCCTTCGTTCTTCGCAGAATTTTCGCCGGGAATCTCTCCCGCGAAATCTACTCATTAAAACAATCCTCGTCAAAGAATCCCTCGAATCTTCACGTGCAGCTACTCTTATTTTCTACAATTTTTAGAAAGCAGAATTAGAGCGCAAAACCTGTGTGTGCTAATCTTTGTTATTAATTTTCTGTAGTTGGTTTTAACTTCCGGTTTTAACTTTTCCAAAAGTATTCTAGTTCGATATTTTGTTCGAATATTCGATTCACCTGAGAGAGTAATTATTCATAGGCTCCAGTTCCATAATCTGGATCATCCGTTTTCATACAGCTGCTCGTAAGAGACCTGGACGCCATTTTTCTGGACGATACTCAATTTTCCAGCTGAGTGAGACTGATTTCAGTTCTTAGCAGGCTCAGCCCCTATAACTTTTAATCACTGTTTTCGCAGGTGTAATTTGGAATCTGGGAGGCACTGCGGTAAAAAATAAACAAATTCACAAAGATATATATTTTTGATTCCACGTGGAAAATCTTATATTGTATGGTGTCGACAATGTCGACTTCTACCGGACAGTGTTAAGTAGATCAAGCCAGCATTGATCAGACGCCAGACTCTTGTAAACTAGCCGCGGTTGGAGTCTTGGTTTTTGGGAGGCGATTTTCACGATCGTTCCGAACGGCCCGCGAATTTTCGGATTTCAATAACGCGGCCACTTTGTCGGCTCACCGTGTAAAATAAACGGCAGCCCGAGCGGAGACATTAATAACGGCGCGGAATCGGCGGCGGCCGAATCCCTCGGACGTCCAATAAAATTTCCGGTGAATGGCTTTCAAATTTATTCGGGTCTCGATCTTCGTCCCCGTGACGAGCAATTAAACGCAAAAACGAGAGGATTCCCGGCGCTCACCGATCAGGAGGGGGAGTGAGAAGGGGTCATTTAGGGGGTTGGAGAAGAGGGTGGAAGGGGCGAGGAAGGATCACCGAACAAGATCGATGAAAGTTACTTGTCTTTCGTTGCCAGTGTATCAGTTTCACGTCGGTCACTTGGAGAGAGCCAGCAACGTGAAACGGGATACACTCGGCTCGAGTTCTTGCCACTGCAACCCTTGGAAACCCTATAGACCTTCGACCGAACTGATGGCGCCCAAAAAATTAATTAAACGGCGTTGAAACGGTCGGCGTTTTTGTCGTGTATGCTCGTTAAGGGGGTCAATTTTTTAATTAGCGACGAGTATGCTCGGCGCGGAAAGATGATGATTTTATTGTTCGATTGAAAACCAATTAATCTGATTAGTCCAAAAATGATACAGGGCGTTCTATAAATTCTGATAAAAATAAAAAAATTCATTTTCCAACTAATGGAGCTGCTTTAATATTCTATTCTCGTGTCAGGGTTAACGAGCCACCGTACGCGTAGAAGGAGCTAGCAAAAAAGTTGGATTGAAATTCCAAGGAAAGTGGGGGGTTGAAAGCGAGTGTCCGACGAAAACCGCCCGCATATACTTAGCACTCTTTGCATCAGAGTGCGGACTGTACAGACTGTACTCGGGGACGAGTACGCGACAATCACCAGCTGATTGCGATCTTTTACTCGAGGGACACATAGAGAGAAGGATGGAGAGGGAGGAGGGAGAGAGAGAAAAAAATTAGCAGAGAAGCCCTCGCAATCAGCGTGTCTCAGAAGCACCATGGCTAGGCCGATTGTATCGATCTAATAGTCTGCAGCTCGTAAAACACGCTGATTACCGCACGTGATTTCGTGGAAAACCATAATAGTCGACCCTGACCGAAACAGTCAGAATGATCCCGCCTGTCCACGATTTATCGAACCAATTCGACGATCGAACACCGAACCCAGACCTTTTCAATAAAACACCAGCAAATTCAATAATGAAATCTAGCTAGCTAGAATTAGAGCTCGAGTTTTTTTAGTAGCTTGAATTAAATTGATATTTAATTTTACCACAAACGGTAAATTGATTTAGTTTCCTAGAAACTAACACTGGTCCTCTCAACGGTCGACAGTTAGTACGAAATCGGATTAAATCGGGTTTCGAATTTTCCCGCGCACCAGGCAAAAAGTTGATTTGAAAAATTAGACTTCGGAAAGCTTGGTTTTGAACGGAGAGCTTCATCTAATTAGTCAGGGGTTCTCAGCCGGAACCGTTGCGCCGATGAAACTCGTGGATTCACGATAAAATTGGGTTTTGAGCTCTAATTAATGCCACCCCCGACAGAAAGTGCTCGATCGTGCGAACTGACCGTCTGTCATAGTGACTGTACTCAGACACCGGACGGGGAAATATTCTCGGTAATTAGTCGAACGAAATCTTCGGACAAGTAAGGAAAGCTGACAATTTTTTAAAGGAAGTTTATGTCCTATTCAATTTGAGAAATCCTGACTTGATTTTTGAATTGCATTTAAAAATATTGTACAAGAGCTCCATTTAGAAACCTAACGCTAAGTTCAGCTGTCTAGCATATTATTTAAACAAAAAAATTCTCAAAAATTCAAAGACGTTTCCCAAATAAACGAGGGACCATCTTCCAGGTGAGTTTCATAAAAAAAAATCGGCTAGAATATGCTCGCTTGTCGTCGCGAATGATGTAGTTGGACGTGTTTCGTCACTGTCGTCGTCAGGTGAGACGCTAAGGGGGGAACGGGGTAGGGAACGCTCGGAAAAATTTCAACGTCTGCGTGCGAGAATTCGACACAACCTTCTCCGAAGGAACGAGTAAAACGAGCGAAAGATGGAAGAATCGGGGATTCGCGGCAGCACAGAATCAATTTCTCAGGTCGGATCTACATATATTTTATTCCCTCGATCGGAGAGCGCGCGGTGGCTGAGCGTTATCGCGTGTTTCGGTTCCGGGGAGAAGCATCCCTTTTTTCTAGCTTCATCCGATAATTCGATCACTGCGGCTAACCCGGAAACAGTTTATACAATCGAAAAGAAATCCTCCGTACTTCGGTGATGATTAACTTCGTTAATCCTTCGACCACCAATGGGGTGGACTGAATAAAAAAATTACCATCTGTGGGGTCGACGACCATTCTAATTACATACGTCCCCGAGCATCTGGTTTTAACCCTCGTCCGTCCCTCGTGTCAATTCGACAAAATTTTCCAAAGTTTTTTGTAGATAAGTTTGTCAGAAACATTGTGATTTATGAATAAAAATAACTGGTTATCTTGTTTCATCGATCTTTTACCACCGTGTCAATTTGACACCGAGGTACCGATTCAGTTTGTGAAATGAGGGACGGACGAGGGTTAAGCTGTGGAACGCTATTGGTTTGTTTATTCGCGAATTGAGTGGTTGCTTATTTTCAAATCTTTCTTAACCGCCGCACATTGCGGAAAGAAGCCATCCTTAACAACCGTTAACACGTTAAGCGCCACGTTGGTCCCTAGGGACCGACGCTAGACTTTCCGTTCAGGCCACGTCGGTCCCTACGGACCGGCAGGGCCCGCCTGACGGTAACTGTGGCCTGAACGGAAAGGCACGCAAATTCGGCGTGGCGCTTAACGTGTTAACTACCTCCGTTCGAATTCCTTCGAAAGAACCTGTTGCATTAGTATTAAAAACAAAATTCTCAAAAGACAGGTTGTATCGGTTCCGCCAGCGCAATGATAACCCTCTAACCTCAACAGCCCGGTGCCCTGAGGGTGTCTTGCTTCCAAAAACTCCGAAAAAATCATCGCCTCCTAGTCCTGTGGAGGTGAGCCGGTAGTGTCCCCGACAAATCCGGTCGTCTGGTCCGCGTAAAAATTGATTCCCTCGGTCCGTGGGTGCAAGGGCCGGCGGGTCGCGTCGGCACCGTCGAGAAAAAGTGCGCTGCGCGGGCGGGGGAGTGGGAGCCACGAGAGGCGGGGGTTGTAGAGGTTGGGAGGTTGTTCGGGGAGCGAGGGGATGACGCGTGTGCGCAGTGTCCTCGTCCAAGATGTCCGCCCGGGTGCTTCAGGTAGTCGTGGTTTTGCGGCGCGGTGCGTTGCACACCGTGATTAGGCGAATCCGGGGTTTTCGTGTGGTTCGGTCGTCGGTCCGGCTGGTGTCTGGTCGCAGGTGTTAGACTCCGGGGGCCCCGGGTACGCGTGGCACGGGGGTGTGTGTTTGTCGACGGCGCCCCTGTTCGTTGACCGCCCGGTTTGGAAACCGGCACTGTCGACGGGTTTCGGAAACAATCGTTGTATCGAGTCGAGGCATCGAGTCGAGTCCCGGTTCTTGGTTAGGTAGTGTAAAACACCGGCGAGGAGAGTAGAGCAGCCCGTGGGTTCTCTCGCCAGGGCGGAGAAGCGTCGACAGACAGGGTGGAGGGGTGGCTAAGGGAGGGAGGGAGAGAGAGAGAGGAAGCTTGAGGCAGGCGCGCGTATTGATTCCCGCGTGGCGTTATACGGTGAGGTGAGAAAGCTGCAACTGGAAAATCCGCGGCCGCTGGGAAACCTGAAGACCATCCTGAAGACCACCGCCGGGGAGGGCTCCAGGACTGCCGTCGGTCGTCGACGCTGGCAAGGTACGTCTTCACCCGATTCTAAATACTCCTCGATGTATACCGTGTCTGTCCTACGGGGGATCGTCTTCGAGGAACCGGGATCGCACGCGGCGCCTCTTCCTCGAGGTAGAGAACCCGAAGGGAGGGTCGACACTCTCTCGAAAAAGGGTATATCGATCGGCCAGGGACCGGGTCCGTGGGCTCTCGCACACGCCATCGTGCTCTCGACACCCCGTCTCTTATCGCTTCTTTCCACCCGGACGGCTATCCCCTATTCGAACCGCGGCCACCACCGACGAGTTCCTCCTCTCTGGGTCGACCGGCCAGGTCTGACACCCTTTTCCGATCCCCTTGTACCCCATACCAAACCCCGCGTCACTCTTTTCCCATCCCCATCCCCCCAACTAACCGCTATGCCACGTTTTTTGCCAAGTCCACTGACAGGTGTCGCTCGTTAGCTACCCCTGAACGCCGAGACCTGCCGAGAGAGAGAAAGAGAGAGAAGCCGGCATTCCTACAGGCCTCCGACGGCTCCTGATAGAGCTGGCCTCTTCTTCCGTGTGCCACTCTCGCCCTTAAACTATCCCTTATCGATCGCCAACCTCCCACCCCCAGCACCCCAACGCTACTAGCCGCCGCGATCCGAAATTCCGGCCGACGGTGTGCGTCTTCCTATGACGACGCCTTATCGCCGCCTTCCACTGGTTACCCTCGAACGAGATTCGTCTTCATATTTTCTTGATACCCTCCTTTCGACGTGTCCTCTTTCTCGAACTGTCTCAATCTACAATCGAACGGAAAGCCGGTGCTTCAGCTTTGGGTATTGCGTAGCTCTTCCGTAGCAATCGCTGTTGGGGCTTGAAATTTCTTGCCTGTTCCAAAAATATTATTGTTATACTATTTTCAACTTTTTAGGACGATTAATGAAGAAAATATATTTTCAATGGTCTTCGATTTCTTGCAAACTACTCGGACAATTTTTATTTTACATAAAGGTCCGCGGTCCACTTGTAACACTGTTTCGATACAACGCGGAACGAATTGGCCGTACCGTAAGGTCGAGTGTTCACAGTAAATGTCAAGTGGCAAAAAGGGGCAAGAAGTTGTACAAAGCACGTCTGGTTTCGCCGGTGCGATAACTTTGTTTCCAAAGCAGCAACAGTTACACGTGAAGTGTGTCGATCCCGAAGCCCTTTAAATTTTCAAGCCACTTTTACTTTTCCTCTGATTGACGGTCGCCAGATCGTCATACTTCTTCTCTCTCTCTCTCTCCCTGTCCTCGTTCACGCTTTGTTACTTCATACCCAATCAGGGAACCCTTTCCTTATGTCCTATCGATCTTCCCCCCTCGCCCCCTGGAACATGAAACGGAAAGCAGATTTGGACAATGACGTTCGGGAACCAGTTGAATGTCCAGTCTAACCGGGCATTCTTTCTCCACGTAGTACTGTGTGCTCGGCATAATCTAACTGTTGAACACGTGTTTGTTACCTAACAGTCTATTCGGTAACCGAACTTCCCGCATTGATCCCTTAACTGCTCCAATTATAATGTTATCGAATTCTTGAATTGTCGATGCCATGCCGGAGCCGATGATCCTCTAAATATTGCAGAGCTTATAATCATCGTACGATCACCTAGTTCGATCATGTCTATTTAATAGTAATGCACTGCTATTTTAACTTTATGTGGCATTTCGACACTTAGGACTATAGATATCCAGGTTAGATATATGGAAACTTTAGGATAATGCACTTGGAAACTTTAGGTTAGAATATGTAAGCTAAAGGGACATTAGCAATTTCTAGGTTCGAATACTTAGTACAATTAGATAAATCAGAATAATTAGACCATCTAGATTGAGAGATATCTGGGACCTGGAGGTTTGGACTTCTAGATTCTCTAGGTTAAAACATTTAGGTTACGATGTCCAGAACATCTAGATTAGGGTTTCTAGATCCCCCAGGTCAGGGTATGCAGATCAAGTTTGAGGACCAATCAAGCAACCCCAATTTTCACTATTTCTTTCGAAAAATCCCATCCCACGAGACTGTAGATCTTGATGTCAGCTGAAAAAAACGGAAGTCTGATTAAAACACTTGATTACAGTCGCGCCGCTTGTTAGTCGCGGCACTCGCACAACCTCTTCAGCCCGGGGGGTATACTTTGACCGAAAACTGGCTTGGCGATCAAAGCGGTTAAAGAACGATCGGGCCAGCTTTGCAACAAAGTACCCGGAATCCCTGGGCGCGCGGGGAAGGATTAACAAGTTAGGGGATCTTTGTTTCGCCGAGCGAGACTGATCAAACCTCACGCTCGAACCTGCCTATCCCTCTCTCTCTCTCTCTTTCGTCTTCCCTACTTCTCTTCGTGGCCCATCCCCCCGTAGGATCGCGGTTGACACCACATGGACCGGATTGCGATCGAAGCACCCCTTAAGATTGTGCGCAGTAGTAGAGCCCCCCCTTTTGTTCGGCGGCGCCACGCGATTTTCCGGCGCGCAGTTGCCGTGCCCCAACGGAAATCGTTCTCTCTCTCCTCGGGAATCGACTCGCGCGACCCTAAGCGTTAAGTGGCGTGCACGCCGCTATTGAGTCACGCTTCGCGTGTGCCCGCGTACTTACTCTCGCGTGCCGACCCCGTGGACACACGTTTTTGTCCGGGGTCCCCGACGGACCCGCGAATTCGGACGGTTCTCTCGGGATTCATGGTACCAAGGATTTTTTCAAATTAGACAGAATTTTTTGAATTCTGGCTTGGAGCTTCCCGATCCATTTTGTGAGTTTTTGTAATTTTGAATCATCTGCACGTGGAATCATTTTCACTGTGCCCCTATTCCGTTTCTGAATTGCAACCAATCCCTGATAATACTAACCTCTCGCCGTAACATTTTCTTTTCTTTACAGTAAGTAGAAGAGATAAGGAAATATATGTTTTTTGTAAATATTGATTACGAAGGAATCAAATTTTATTTCATCTAAGAAGAAAGGCGTAACGTTCATATTTGTTAGACTTTGTTATAATCTTCATCACGAGTCTGACTCGATTTTTATGCAAAATAACTCGAATTACTATTTACGGTCGTCAGGCTATTTTCAATAACGACGATACAGACGCTGCGCATTCTTATGCGCGATGCACAAAAAGTTTTGTCGAACTTTGATTGGGATGAAATGCCGCGAACGAACGGGGGTAGCGAGTTGTAATAAAATGAAGCACCGAAGCTAAATGAGCCGTGAAACTTTGCCGACCTATGAGGTAGGATTGAAAGTTCAAGCTCGCGTTTTATAGCGATTGACTGGTTTGGAAGATTTCAAAATGTTGTCCTCGCTTGTAATTTTTCAGGGGAGAGAATAGTATATTTAATCATTCAAATTTTATCTCAATTATATTGTATAAAAACTATTCACTTGTGCCAATGATAAGTCGCATTCATTCATAGAATCAAACTTATATTTTTACGAGCGTTCAATTGAAATTTAATCATAAATAATGAATAGATGTAAATTTTCCCGAGGCTGTATGTAGCCTGTAATTTTGAGAGGCGTCACGAATGCAGGCTAATCGATCGATCATTCGTTCTATTTTCAGAAGGGCGGGCGAGGGTGATCTATAGACCAGAATGAAAGAAATCAGCAAGGTCTGGTCGAGCAGGGACCCAACGTCCCTCGGCAGAAGAAATGATTTTTAGAAGGTAAACACTCTTTCACAATTTTCTCTAATCATTTTCTATGTATCTCTATCTCTATCTCGCTGAATCACAACTCTCAAGCGTGCCCAGAGAATTGCTTCACCTTGAAATTACTCTGGAAATACGAAATTATCTGCATGCGATGTCTTATGCTGTCGATGCTATAGTGTCTCGTGAGTTATCGTTCACTGTAGCTCGCCATTGTCATTTCTTTGATCGTTTCCGAGGAAGATAGTAAATACGCGCGGCTCTTCTACTACGATTATAGTGATCGCGTGCATCTCCGAGCAGACCTCCGAACGAATGCTGAATGATCAATGTGGTATACACACACACATATATATGTATATATTTTGATTGATGTGACACTTGTTTATTATGTATTTAACATTTGGCAACGAACTTGATGACATGCCAGAGTTTTTCAATTAAGATTTGAGTTTTAAAAATTAAGAATCTATATTAATGTAACTATCTCCATCATACCTAACACCGTTCAAGTTAGGCCCCAAGGACGAATCAGAATGCTTGTATGTAGTCAAATTAGGGCCGTAAAAATCTGTAGATGGAAAGCAGGATCCAAAGGGTTCTCCAGAGGATAGTTTAGTTTTCGTCGTGCAGGAGCATCATTATCATTGCCTTGGACATTTTTCTTTCCGTTCTCTCGCAGGAAATACCGCTAGGGACCGATTGGTCGTTTGGTATATGGGAGTGTATCGTCGTTTACGAGTCTGCATTAAAGTGCTGCAGCTTAGGGATACTGTAACATAGAAAGGGCCAATACGTTAAAAAAAAAGATGACGTAACCGAGGACGCTGGCTCCTACTCCTAGCATAAGCTAATACGCTTATGTAACCGGGACCTGACATATCAACACCTAATTCAACATGACCCGACTCAAAACAACTTACACATGTCCTAACCCAGATACAATGCAATTCTGACCTAACCCAGTACAATTCCAGCATATTCAAGCGAACCGAAATTCTGACCGAACCGCAGCCCCAGGTGACCTATCCGTAAACACATACATATGTGGCACGTATGCTAATCCCCGCTAGCCCGAATGCATCCCATTTTGTCCCGCGACCACAGATACGTCACGCACCTTGGAAAGACTGTTTCGATATTTCTAACATCAAACATTTACATTTTTAACCCTTACTTCAATGACCAGGTACCTGGACATCCCCTTTCAATTTCTCTTTAAAACTACTTTAAACAACAAACAACACAATTATTTTTATTACATTTGCGGTACAAGAAACTATGCATTGAAACTGTAAATTGCAACGTCATTGAATAGTGCAGAAAATTTTGGTTGTTCACATCAGCGTTAAAATGCCTTTCAGTTTCTGAGTCACTGAATCTTCAAGTTCAAGAAGTGATCTCATTTTTCAAATTTTTCAAATACGTCTCAATTATGAGACTGATCGAATTTTCAAGTTCAGGAAGTAATCTCTGCGATCAGAGTGTTAAAGGGCGTGGACCCCTCGAACCCGCAGGCCCGAAATTGACGGCCCAGGGCATTATCCTGTGGCTTGAGATTCGGCGAAGTCAAAGGATCCCGACAACTGGGTCACGCGGAGCATTAATTGCTCGAGGAAGTTCGAGCGAAACGAGATTATCCGACAAATTGTCTCGGTGCAGGATGGGGCGCGGCGGGGCCCCCCTTTTTAGGGAAAGATCCGTCAAGGGAGGTCAAGGTTGCCAGCACGACAGGGAACGACGCGACGCGTCGCGACGTGCAACGCGCGCCGTTTCACCATTCTCTCATTGATTCTTAACGAGGCGAGCTTGACACAGAATGTCGTGTGCGAATCGCAACACCGAAATTCAATTGAACGGGCCGAGACGTTCGGCCGTGACGAACGCCGCTTATGAGATTCCTCGCATAACTCGCGCGGCCCTAGGTCAACTGTTACCGGCTGTCCACGTGCGATCGATCCAAGGGACTTCCCCCTCTTGCGGGCGATTACTTTCTGCTTGTTTCGGCCCTTCGCCACATGCTCGGTCCCTTTATTGTCTTCTCGAACCGGCTCGATCGTGAAAAATAGTAAAATCGTCCGAATCGATCGATTATTCTAGTGACTCCCATTAATGTTCGGACGCTCTAAAAAAATGATAACTTCTTTAATATTGAATTTGAACTATTTTGAGAAGTTAGAGCAATCAGTTTATACTACATGACGCGAAAAGATATTTTTTCAAAAATTACCGATTGTTCGGAATTGTAGAGAAAATACTAAAAGTTGCTTTTTACAACTTCTTTATGTTGGCCTATATTGAGAATTTAAAAAATACATTGAAAGACACATCATTGTCGTCTTTTTAAGAGTGTCCAATCTTTGTGCAAAATGAACATTTTCTTTATAAATTGCAAGTCACAGGAGCCACATAAAGATTTCTTTTAGCAGATTGAAAACTATCAAATACTGGTAAGGGATGTTGGTTAAATGTGTTCGGATATTTTTATAAAATACCGAACCAGTGACTGCGACTGCAGGTAGATTTTAACTGACCTGGTATTTTAATTTCCCAGTCGATACGGCAGCATATTAATTTATTAATGTGCCACGGAGACCCATCCCCGAGTCCCCGATGATTTTATTTTAATTCGACAGGCAATGCCTACACCCTGTAGCCTTGTTCTACATCTGCTAGATTGTATCTTCGATCATCCAGATTTTTCCCCACGTCTATCCTAGGTTCTAATCCGAGATGGTCATTTTATTAATTTCTAATTAATTCTCTGATTAATCTCTGCCAAAAATGTAACCTTATACAAAGCTCTACTGTCAAATAACAATTAAAAGAAAGTAAAACCAAAAGTTCTACTCATCTCAGAAATCTTTTTCCCAAATTTTCTGCAGCTCTAAAATTTTTCTGTTGAACAGTACCGATGCCACAGACGGCAAATCGGTTAACAGACAGCGACTATCCCTGTTATTGGGTCGCGCGTAACAAAAACAGGGCTCTGAAAGGTAAGAAAATATAGGTAGGCACACACAGGTTCGGTCGGCCAGTCGGTGATTATGGTCGCCGGCCTGGAAGATTCCAGCATCGCAGTTTCCGGGGGTAATAGGCGTATACACAAACAAAAGATCTGGGGACACGTGGCGAGGGAAACAAGAGAACGAGGGGGCTCCTGGGATGGCAACCTTGAGGGCGAACGATCCAAGGGGTGATAGTAAAAAGACGCCTGATTTCGGCCAGTCAACCCTTGGCCGCCGCGGACTACGGACGTCATGCGTCGCGACGCTCGAACACTCGTTTCTAAAACATCGATTCACCCCAATGTTTATTCAGAGATTTCCCCGCGGAGTGTTTTCACGCTAAACAAAAAATATTTACCGTCGAGTCAGTTACCGTTTTTTAAAGCAAATAATAAACTGAAAGAGTGATCTCAGTGTTCAATGGAGCATCTCCGATCATGCATGATTGGTTAAAGATTTTATTTCACCAATGTAAGTATGTTGAAAACATTGTTTAAAAACACTATTAGCACAAGGATGTCGTAGAAAATTGTTATATACAAAAACCAACATTGAAACTACCCTGTAAAAAATCATGTGCTGAAAATAGCATTTAACGTTTGACATTCTGAATAACTTCTTCTTGATAGAAATAATAGGCGGTCTCTTTTAGCGGTTTAGATATTTACAAAAAACTGTTAGTTCGTTAGAAAATGTGGCGGCGGTTCAGTATAGTGACAACGCCCGGGGTGACGGGTGGTTGGGGCGTATGGTGAGGGGGGAGGGGGTAATACGAAACCGAAAGAATTGTTTTGAGAAAATGAACGGTTATCGAGATATTCATAAAAAACTGCTACATACTGCTACTGCATCGGGATCTAACGTATCACCCGCCACACCGGGCGTTGTCACTATACTGAACTTCTGCCGAAAATATTTATTTTGTAATAACAAATGGAAGCAGAGCCATCTCTATACGAAAAACGAAATTACTTCCCGAACGACCTAATATTTTACTCAGGAGCAGCAAGTTCTCTGAAGAATGGGATGGAGGGTGGTGATTGTCGCGATCGACGGCGTGAGAAATTGTTGGCTGTGAAGTTTGCAAATTGAGGGAGTATGTCGCCAGTCCGGGTGCTCGATTATTAGTGTTGGGTCGAGATTATAGAGACATTTGGCGTGCGCGGCGAACACTGTTGAAACCGGCGGATTCTCCCCCTGGTACGTATCGATCGTCCTCCTTTCCCGAAGGGAAGTAACTTCTGGCATCCTTACTGCCGGCAAAAATTTCTGACTACGAGCTACTTCGCCAACAAAGTGCATTAGCCGCAAACGGGCAACACCCTGGGAACCCTTTTAGCGGGCTGTTAGACAAGGTTGATTGTACCGAACACGGTATGTGGATGTCGCCACCGGTGCCTGGGTCAATCGTGACCCGGCCCAGAAACGACACGTTACCCATTTCCGAACTCGTATACATACGCGCGCGGACACACACACCCATATGTAGAAACCCGCATATTTTGACGTGAATGCTATCGCAATATCGATTGGGAATCGGTGTGCGCGGCTGTTCGTCATTCCACAGCATTCGGGGAGGGCTAAAATTAACTTCACGGGGATGCCCTAAATTGAACGTGACTTACAAGTGAATGTGGACGGTCTTGATGGAATTTTGGTCGACAGGAATTTTTCAGGGAAATTTTTTAACGGGCGTTTCACGCTATTTTTAAATTTCTCACATTGCTCGAGGGGCGGGCGCTACCTGTAGAGAGCGAGGTGAGTTTTCGAATAGAAACGTTTTATTCACGGTATAATCGTACTTAGATGTTGCGATTGTACAATAATTATGTTGTTTCTCATATAAGTAGGATGTAGTTCATCTTAATTAGTGCGCCGTTACTCTCGCGAGAAATTAGAGTTTGGAGATTAGGTCGGTTGTTAAATTTAGTAATGAGTTAGGACTTGAGGATTGAGTGCTACATCCAATTAGAAGTATCTTTCTGTATCTAAAATCCCGGATTTCTCGAGTCTGATTCTACTGATTCTACTGTAGGGTCCCAAGACATACCGCTTAGGTTCCCAACAGGTTTCCAAAGGCGTCCCATTGGTGTCCCTGTCGGACCAGTGCGAATTTGATCACGGGGCCTAGGGGTTGCGGTTTAGGTGACTTGGCAGGTGCAGCAGGATGAGCTACCTAGTGACTGACGAATTGATTTCAGGAAGAGGGCATGACGCACCGAACTCATGCAGTGGCGAAAACACGTGCGCATCAAGTACGGTGGTCGAGTCGGTGTCGGTCAAGGGCAGCGGGAGCGGGAGCAGGTGCAGCTGCAGGTGCGCGTGGTGCAGCTGCAGCGGGAAGGGGGCTCGAGACTAAGCTACGTCTGTCATCGGCCTCATCCCTCGTCGACGACACGCCGCAGCTGCAGCGCAGCAGCCATGCTCTGCTGCGGCCGCAGAAAAGTGAGTACTCATCATCCTCCGAAGGGTTGCATGCTCGGTGCAGCTGCAGTGACACCTTCCTGCAGAGTTCCGACTGGTTAATGCGCGAGACACTTCGCGCAAGTGTCCGTCAGAGATGACCATACTCATTGCTAACATTTAATGTACCTTCATCATTATTTCCGACACCCTGAGTCACTGCAGCTGCAACCTGATTTCACGACGGCACTGATTTTTGCTGATGAATCTTTATATAACTTACTTTTACTTTTTCCTTCGCAATTGCGACCAATAACAATTTAAACAAAAAATTATTTACACATTAGCTAGTAAACTGGTCCTTCTAACGTTTAAAAAGCTCAAGCTGTTGGGTCCAATTTTGAAAAAGTTGTACCTGCTGTAGATATTTTCGCAGTTCGACGACGCGATAGAAAATTTGTATTTCTTAAATATAATTTTGCAAGATTCCAAACTTATATAAATTGAAAAAATCGTGAAGAGGGGCGGGCGCTACAGGATCGACCAGGTGCGTCTATAGGCTGGTGATTGTTACAAGGTTGTCAGCAAGTTCAGGAAAGTTTCGCGTAGGTTAAAGTCAGGTCCATAGTCGGTGGGAGATCCGACGGAACCGACGGGCGTCGGGTACGACAATCGATAGCGGAACGACGCGACCGACGCGAAATCGATGGCAAGATACGCGCGTTTATTTCGTCGATCCGGTATCACCGATAGTATAGAAAATAATGGCAAGCTGCCGGATATTTGTGGGCGGGCAGGTGACAAATATATATGATAAAAGCCGACTGTTCCGCTCCGTATCTCGATATTGATTTACAACAAGCCGATACCGTTCACCGTTTTCGATTTCCATGTGACGGGGCTCGCTACGAAAATTTCGCCTCGTCCCCGCGGGCTATTGGCCAGGATATTGAAACGACAAAACAGGAAACAAACTTTTTCCGAACTTCCGATGGAAAACACCGCCCTTTCATGCATTATTTTTTTTCGATTCGGTGCTCCTCGGATAATTTATTTATGAATTGTACATATTTCATTCGCTGGCCACACTATTTCTACAAACGAGAACTTTTGTAGATTGCTTTCGGAAAAAATCTGGGGGAGAAAGAATTTATATTCTGACTGATGGATTTGGTGTAAAGAAATCAAAAATCGAGATGTCTTAAAATTGCGATGATTTTTCCGGGGTTCGTGATTTTCCGGCGTGAATGAAGTTCAAATTACTTTTTCGCACGGTTGTGTATGGTGGAGGTTAACAGTAGTTGGCTAAGATGGCGTATAATAAGGAGCGACAATAAATGTCGAAGTCTCGGAATGGAGCGTTTCTAGGCCGTGGCTTAGGGTTTGTTTTCGAGGAACAATATAAAAATGACGCGGACTCTCCGAGTAGGTCCGACGACGACGACGATGACGACGACGACGACGACGACGACGACGACGACGACGACGACGACATTCTTTCTTCTCCGGGCTGTCCTCATTGTCTCGCTTCCGTTGAACTTGCGCACATGGCCCGTTTTCAAAAGCCGAGTTAGCGATTCCAAGCTCGTCGACCATCTACGGTTGAAGATAAGGCGAGAAGACCGTGATATTTCGCGGTGATCTGTCGCTGCAGACCCTGCTCGGTCAGGTTAATTAGTGCAGGCTGGTCAATCTAATATTGCCGTTGAAATTTCCATTTTTGAATCTCTTTCTTGGATTATATGCATTTTTTAGTTTGAATTGGCTCGTTCGAACGTACCTCGTTCTTATCGTCTTTGGTTCATTATTAAGTAAGAAATCGATGGGATCTCCCGGAAAATATGATGAATAAAAGATTTTTTGATGCAATAACGGTGGGCCAGGGAACAACGTAAAAGTGGCACTAAATCGCAGGAAAAGTTGGCCGCACGGAATCTTAAAAATTCGCTCTTTGTGCTTCACCCTGGTACCGTGAAGACCTCCATGTCGCGATGCTTTTCATACTTACTGAAGGGAGTGTCCCTCTTTGTGCCACTGTAGCACTTTTAACGCTCTCTGAAGGGAGCCCTCCACTCTCTGCCGGCGTTTCGTGTGTTACAAAGACGCAGAAAGTTTGCGAGTTCGGCACGAACGTAGTGCGAGAAGTCGTTCGACGTATTTTGACATTGTTTTATTGCAGAACATCCCAAAATGTCCCCTGGCATGTTAAAAATTATTAATTTGTGAAAGTAGAGTAGGGCATCGTCAGATTTGAGGCGAAGAACAAATTTACAGATCGAAAAACATAGTCCCGGATGCTTTTGTACAATTGATGGAAACTAGATTTAGTATAGTCAGATTTAAGGGTATTATTATAAGATTATTTAAAAAGTTGCCACCGAGTCAAATTTAGGATAGCTTAAATATTTTGTCCGCAAAGAATGCAGACGCTGACAAAATATCTCTCCATCCCGAAAATATATTTAGCAGCAGTTTGCGCTTTTAGGTTACGTGTCAGCTACTGGTAGTAACTGGTGGCTAAAAAAAATCCATCCCTCTTAAAAATCTAAATGTGGTAGATGTAGGTTGATAAAAATTCCTGTTCAAGTTGATACACAGCATTCAGACGAATATTTCTAGCCTGTTGTATCGATTCGAGAGCATCGCGAATGTTCGCGAAATGTCGGCCGGTCGTCCTAGAGAATTAGCAAACGTCATCGCGCGATATTTCACGAAAAATAAGACACTAATGGCAGTGTAAATGTAGCAAGTAGTCGCCAAACGTCGGAACGGCGAATAAAACTCCCGCCGGGGGTTGGACGAAGTAGCTTGCAGACAAGTTTATTTAAATTCCACTAATGACGTCATTAAAATAATAAACGATGTCGTTTAGGTGGTAGAATGTAAGCCGAGACCGCGGTTCGTAACTTCCCCGGGGTCTGGCCGGAAACGTAGTGAAACTTCTATTTTTTTCTTACCGAGATTATTTCGTGGTCGCGTTCGTTCAACATTTAATCGACATCCGGAGGCAAATTGATGGTTGTTATTAGGGGTGGGAAAAATTCGGGTATCTGAATTTGAAGTCGGGTCGTGAATCTGAAAATCTATGATGTTCGGGTTTTCGAACAATAAAAATTTCCGGGTTCGCGACTTCAACTTCGGGTACCCGAAATTTTCGGACATTTATGCCCGCGAAGAAACGAGTGGCAGCAAATGAAGCGGTGCTCGATATTTTCCGTGACGCCCTTAAGCAGCCGGTTCAAAAGAATAATTTGCAATTTGCTTTGGCGGAAGGTGGAGGTGGAGGGAGAGAGGAGGGTGGGGGAGCGTCGTAAAAGCGACTTCCGGTTCGATATTAGCATAAGTACGGCCCGGCCGGTGTGTACAGGTTTCCGGAAGCAGGGCTTTACGTTCCTTCCGCGTATCACGCGTGTCGGCGGAGGCCCCCCGGATATTTTGCATGCTTCCGCGAAAAGTCCGACGTTGCACCGTTGCTCCGTTGCACCGGGTGCATTTACGTGCAATCGGCCGCCGCGCCGCGCCGCGCCGGGGCGCACGCGAGCCGGATGTTTCGCAAGGATGGCCGCAGCCCCGAAAGAAATCGTCGGGAAGAATGTAAATCAGGCTGATTAGCAGTCGACGGACTTATCAGTTCGCGGAATGAATCCTTTGTAACTAGAATTTTGCGCCGCTGCTGAAGAAGATTGATGGCGGACGATTCTGCCCCTTCCCGTGTAATCTGCATCTCGAAATTCTAGGCTGTTTCGCGAGCGAAAATCTCTCTGAGAAACCCCTGAAAATCGCATTGTGATTGCACTAATTATAAGTCAACATTTTTCTCGAAGCTTCGGTATTTCAAATTTAGAACACGCGCAATCTACGGTTTACCTGAATAATCAGGTTGTAATTTGAATGATCTTTAAAAAATGTTTCGCGGATAAGTTCCTAGTTCAGGAGAAAGATTTTCCGCGTAACAATTCTCGGAAATAATTGGCGGCTACGTCCCTGTCCATCCGATTCATTATTGGCTCGTTCACCCACCGCCGATATCAATGGCCCCATCGATTAAAGATACAGCGGCCTCGACTAATAAATTCCCGTCGTCCTGTATAATGAGCATGTCGCTCTTTCATCATGCCGCATGGTTTTTCGACGTTGCGCCCGTTGATTGGCCAATATTCGGGGATAATTGGCGTGCTAAATATTCGACGGGGGTTTTCTTCATCCGTTCGGTGAAACACGACTTTGTACAGTCTCGTTCGATCTCCCTCGTCACTTTCGATCGAAAGCGAAAAACTTTCTACATAATTCATTTCCACGACTTTTTCCTCCTAGAGATATTTCGTCCTAGGGAATTTCTTCCGTTGTAAACCCCGTTACGCTGCCAACATTCGATTCGCCTTACTTATCCGGTTCCACGAAGATTTGAATATTAGATTGCCGTTCCGAGAAAGAAGTACACCGTCCACAATGCAATGCACACATTTGCCTTTGTCATGTTCCCGGGAATTAACCCTCGTTCCCTTGTTTGTCAACCTTTTCGCGGAACTGTAGCACGGAACTTCTATTTTCTTATTACATACCGACTTCATCGAAACAAGCGACAAAAATGATTTTACCCTAGAACTAGAAAGGGGTGTTGGATATTTCGTATATTTTCTTCGTGCAAGAATGTATCAACGCAGCACGAAACTGCGAAGGAATAGTCGAAATAGTTTTCCAGTTTTCTAAGAATTGAGATTTATTTTTTAAAATATTGATCGTAACTGGATTTTCGAAAAGAAGGTCTCGCGATGGGTATTCCGGCACGAAGATTCTTTCACGGTTGATCGCGAGAGACAGAAGACTCGCTGGTAAGGCAGTTGCATTCAGACAATGAGGGAGAAGAGCTCCTTTGAAAGAATGGAGGAAAAAAAAAGGGAGAAAGGTTGGACGAGCGGATATAATATGCAGAAAGTCTCGACTATCCTTTGATTTTAATAGATCGGCCAATGAACGAAGACCCTCCGTTATAACACGTTAATGAATAGCCGTCCATCTTAATGCGCCTCTAATGCGAAATCAATATCTAATTATCTTTCGCTAGCCTCTCCACAGCCCTTTTTCCCTCCCCCCCTTTCGTTCTCACGACGACCGTCGTCTCAGTAGTCCACCTTATACCCACCTTCGCAGTGGGAACGAACATTCTTTATTAGCTCCTCGAACCAGTATTAACCTCCGAGCTAGGGTATCATCAACCTGTCAGATATATCGCGTCAGAAATTACGATTAGGACATGCGATTGATATATTATGAATCGTGAAGGGAAGCTAAAGCAAGACTCGGCTAATCTTAGACTGAACTATTTTAACGTGCACCGAACATAGTCTAAATCTGCGCTACCATATAAGAAAGGAAAGGGTCTCCAAAAATTCGAAAAAATGCACGTTTTGTATTGAAGTTTTGGGGATACCAGTTTTATAAAAATTCAGTAACGGGATACCGTCGAAACCAATGTTCTTAATTTTTTCAGAATTTTGGATATGGTGCGTCGCGTCGTAGTTAAAAAAAAATAAAAATCAATGTTTTCGATGGTTCTTTATTTTCGTTGGTGTATTATGAATATTTTGAAAAATGTCTAATAATAAAACTAGTAAAAACTAATAAAAAACAGTCTAATAAATACGGGGTTGCGAGTTAGTAGAATAGGCAGGCAGTGGTCGGACAAGCCCGCGCCCATTCTCTGCGCACTCCTAATGATCGACCGGGTACGAAAAGCTGGATTTTCGTTAACTGTCTATTGAAACAATTTTTTTTGTACATTCTCCAATTGAATGCAGGTGTATACGTGGCGCGCAGGGTGGGGGGTAGTTTTATGAATCGATCAGCTCGCCGCGGGGGACGATTGTTTTCGAATAAAATTTTTCCACAAAATCGAGCGGAAGGGTGACGACGCACTTGGCGCGGCGAGCGGAAAAATATCGGTGACAGCGATCGCCGAAACAATCCGCGTTGAGAAGAATGAGCCTCGAGTGTCTCCCGATTCTATATAAACTCCCCGCCTATAAATCACTTTCCGGCGTGTGTGCCCGCGAAAAGAGATCGGGGAACAGCATGATTAATTCTCGAACGGGGGCTTTTACAACACCGTTTTATGGCGGCCATGTTCGTCTCGATTCCCCTCTGTCCGGGTTTTTATCAAATATTTACTACTCCACAACAAACCATTTATTAACACATTACGGACCGGTGATTATTGCATAATTTTGGGCTGTTTCTCGAGTCCCATGGGCCCGAGGGATAGAAAATAATTTGGATATAAAATTTTACGAATTTTTTCCCGAACATTTCGAGCTTTAAAATGGCGATTGTACTGATGAAAAAGCTAATGGTTGAGCGACGCTTTCGAATGGCCCTGTTTCCAGCAGTTCGTTCCCCAGCCTCTTTATCTCGCTCCTCTGGTTCGGTCGGTGCCTTGGTGTGTCCCGCGACGCGACAATTAGTCCTCAATTATGAAACCTCCCTCGGTAGGGTAACGGGTGATCTGGAAAGGAAGAAGGGTGGCAGAGAGAAGGGTAGGCCGCTTGAGAACGCGTCACACACGAGCAACCAACACCCCAACCGGTGGTTCCTTCCTCTCCAGTACCTGTCGGGACTATTCTGTGTGTATCCAATCGAAAGCCTCGTGTGCATGTAAATACTTTTCGAGTAGTCGTCGATGCTAAACCGATGAAGGGTCGTCGCCATCGGCTGGATAGGGCGACCATCCGGTTACCGTAGGGCGACGTGATTCGCGCCGAGAAACTATTCCCTGCGTTGCCAACCGCAGGGTTCACACCTCGGTATAGATTGGGCCTGGCTTAATCTTTTGGGCTCTGGCGAACCTGAACCTTTCCGCGGTTGGATTTTCATGGTCTGGGTCTGATAGTGACTCGATGCATGCTTAACACTTTACCTACCGAAAGCCTATTAATAGGATTTTCAATAATTGTGCTGTACCAAACGAGAGCATAGAATTTTTCTATTACAGTCTTAAATGAAAGTATCAGTGTTTTATTTGTCAAGTTTCATACTTAACGGCCTGATATTAGATGACGTTGATGACTGTTGATGGTTCCATTAAAAAGTGTTTAGCCATGAACCATAGATTCTTCTAAATTGTGCAATAATCACCAGTCGGTAATGTGTTAAGGTCAGATTTGGATTGGTTCGGACTGGTTCGATCCTGGCGTGAAACGCGACCGCCACGAGTTAATTACGGCATACACGTGATATGGGGTCTCCGGGAGCACCCGTCGAACTCCGAAAAATTTCGTAAACGCTGCCCTGTGGGGCGAGGGGCGCGAGACCTGCGCTAGGGACGCGGAGGGGAAAAAATAGGGCGAAACAGAGGGAATGTCGGGCGCAAAAGGAAGTCTCTTTGATTTTCAGACGAGCTGCAATTATCCCTCTCGCACGTTCCACATACCGGAACTGGAGCAGTCGGATCGTTACGATGCCTTTTCTCTCATCTCCCTCCTTTCTTTCTTTCTTTCTTTTTCTTCCTCTCTCTTGGTCCCGCGTGGCTCTGTGGCTCACCGCGAAAATGCATGAAGAGATTCTGGGAAAAAGACGAAGTGAAAGAATTCCAACCCCCAAGCCACGGGGAACAGCGGGGATGGAGAAAAAGGAGGAGAGGTGCAGGAAGCAGAGGGTTAGAGATCGGTGGTAGCAATCGTGGAGACAATGGAGACCGAGCTGAATGAGAGGCTCGAAGTCTCTCCTCTCCAGTTTGTCGGTAGACGACACCGCGTCGCCTCGGATTCGGCCTCATTAAAAATCATCCATGCAGCTCTTTTTCAAAAAAATTGATTCGGAAGGCCACGGTTAATCACCGGAGGGGACCACTCTCGCGAACTCCTTTATCGGCCGCTTTGCTACGCCCCTTCTCACTCCTTTCTCCCCGAACCTGATCGCAACCGATTGCCGCTTTGTCGCCGGATGAATCCTCCTCATACGGTGATGTTCAATTTCGAGATCCGTCCGCTCGGCGAGCTTTGCATTGTATTCGGCGATCGAATCGGCGAGATTTCAATCGTAATAGGCGACTTTTGTCGGACCGAAAGTGGGTGGGGGTAGATGGTTTTATGAAAAACCTGTGCTCTAGTTGGTTTGAGGTTGTTGTGAGACCTCTGAATGACGTGGAGACTGTTCAGAACAGCGAGCAGGTATTGAGTGACTAGGAAATGTGGTTTGAGGTCGTTTGGGACTGTTTCAAGCTTGTTGGAACTCGCCAACATCCTTGTCCCAACATCCTCTTAAAGCATTTGAGCGATAAAGCCTTCGCATGACGATGTTTGGCGCGGTTTGAATGAACGAACGAGTCTTCAATGCGAACGAGGAAATCAATGACTTTTCCATTCAGGAGTGATAATATCGTGTAGGCCTGAAACATCGGACGTAATCCGGGTATTGGGTCACGAATAGACAGCGCATGGATTTTAGCTTATAGTAAATACCCCGTGTATCGGACTTTGAAGATGAGTTCTGTGTTTCATTTCGTGTTATGCCTCGATATCTTGGACGAGCTCTGCGATAAATCGGTGTGGTCCGTCGAGCTATGCGCCGCCATCAAAAGGAGAGAGCAAAAATGATGTTCCCTTTAACATACACGGCATCGAATGTCACTGCGTCGCGATTGGTGGTACCGCGAGAGCCTATCGGGCCGTTCTCGAATTATGGAGCCATTATTACCATGACCGCATCTCCCAGCGTTTCGTGCGATACATTAGGGGCGATACGAGCGTTTGTCACTTGTAATTCTATTATCTCCGGACCGAAATAAAAGGTGTAGCCTGATAAGATGGTCAAAAATGTCCTCAACGAAAATTCACAACCATAGAATTTATGGAACATCCGTTAAATTCGATTGTCTCGCTTTTTCTTGCTGATTGAAAGTATTTGCAACGGTTCTAGAATGTTTTCGAATTGTTTGCCATGGAAATTGGAAAAAGTTCTGCGAGCCCGATCGAGCACCGCCTCAGGTGGTTCCTTAAAATCCCACTCGGGTCGTTGTCCCCGGTTTTTGATCACAGAAAACTTTTCAAAGGGGTCTACACACGCTTGACATTTAGCGGAGGCATGGCTGCGAGCAGTTACTCGTTTATCTACTTCGGGAAGCGGCCGATCGATCTCCCGGCGTCATTCTATAACCTTTGACCGAGATGCCTCGCCGGATTGAATTACTTGTGCTCGTCCAATTACTCGTAATCTTATGAACTTGCCATGTATCTCCGTGTGTTATTTCTCCTATCTGATCAGTCTGCGAAATGGGATTTCTCCGAACGCGTCGCCTCCTCCAGGAAATATTTAGCGGCGTTTTTATCTTAATGTCATCACCTCCCTCTGCCGTCGATATCGAAAAACTTCTGTTCGAGCCTCGAGAAAAATGCTTGGCCTGTTCGAGGAGATATTCAGTGCTATTTTCATCATAATGTCATGACTTCTTTATGCCCCAAATGGGTATATTGACAAACTTCAGTTCGAGCCTCGAACAAAATGTTTGACATGGTTTTCTGTCTCGATGTCCGACTGGAAGTACACTTCTTTTAACCAGAAATTTGTTGAAGTTCCAGTTAATAGAGACTTCCAGTTAATTGCTTGAAAGATGAAATTTTGTTGTAACGAGAAGCTCCGCTAGCCAACGGGGATTTTCAGTGAGACCTAGCGCATAAATGACCCCAGACCACTCGAAGTTCCCGGAGCCCTTGAGGAAATAACGACGGCGAAACGAGCGAGAACTGTCCTTCGACATGAATCACTTTTCGCCTAATTTCCGGTGGCCCGAAACAACCGGCACACTGCAATCGTTTCTTCTAGGATGGAATTCCAACGACGAACCACAGAAACTTCAACAAAAATTGCAGACGTAAAAGTCGATTCCCCAGGGATTTCTGATCTAGTGACATTAGATAAGGAAGGTATTCGCTGTTATCAGCATGCTTCTGCTGGCACAGGGATCGCAGTATTTTCGAAATAATCTGTTCGGAGCTGCTCGAAGGTTTCTCGGAGCGAGGCAAATCGAGCCGATCCGAGTCAAGCCCGAGTGGCCCGGGTATTCCTGTGTTTTTCTTCGATAGGATTATAGGCGAAGCTTGTGCACGGACGAGCAGGATTACCCAATAAGCGGCTCTTTCTCTTCCCGATAAAACCTCGGGAAGGGTGGCCGATTCCGGGGCGATATCTTCCGAGTGACCGACTCCGGCTTCACGGAGTCGAAAGTTTTCTCTCCCTCTCTGCAGGCCCGGTTCAAAAGCCCGACCAGAGAGCGTTCCTTTTATCGGAGTCGCATTCTGAAGACTCTTTTCGTGGAGCAGACACACACACATATATGCACTCGCCGTTCGGCGCACCACTCGACAACGTTAATTCCCTGTGAAGGGAAAACGTTCTTTCGGGGGTGCCGGCGAAACAAGGGGATATTGAATGTTCTCTTGCCACCAGCAGCACAGAAACTACTCTATATTGATTTATTTACCGGTGCTCCAGCCGAAAGAATGGAACGGGAGGAAGATACCACGCTGAATGAATACGAATTTGATCGTTCCGGTGACGCCTCTAGTGCACCCATCCCTCCCGTTCTTCCCACCAGAAAAACCTTTATACTGACACCGACACACCTGTGTTTTGCTGAAACGATCCCTCTCGATTCCTGTCGAAAGATTTCCCCGACGTTCGAGGAAAATCGAAACTCAATAAGCCGTGAACGAAAAGTCCCTTCCGTTTTGCGTTCACGTTCGATGGCCTTGCCACGAAACGGATTAACTTTTCAGGTGTTTTCTACACCGAAAAATTCTGCTTCGTCTGCATTGTAATGCTACTGTCACGTCCGTAACCAACGAGTCTGGCGAACTAGATTCTGTTTTAAATAAACGTGTGTATTATTTATATTGGGTAGTCACTGTCAATACCCCTTCCCCCGGTATATTCCTTCAATGGATTGACTAAAAATTAGGAACTCTCAACACGTAACACTACAACAATTTGTAAACTACAGGAATTTTTTCGTTTAATCCTCGCGATTGAAGTTATCGAGCTCCCCAAGAATTGAATAAATGATAAGAGTCGCTATTATTATTGACTGACCAGGGTCGCGTCGAGTGTAGAGTGTCGCAGGGTGTTGATACTGGGAATCTTGAACCCAGTTTCGTCACGGGGAAGTCCGACGAAAAGACGAAACCCGAAAAGTTCACCGTTTCGCGTAGGTTTACAATCCGCGCCGAGAAAACCCGGCCGCGTTATTAATTTATGGAAACGCGCCGCTCCTTCGGAAGTTTCGGAGGTTACCGGTGATTTACTTTGCTGATTAGGAAAGTTTCACGGCCTCTTTGCACTCATTAATATCGCCCCGTGTACGCACTTGCGTGGGAACTCTTTCGATCGCGCTGGAATGATTGGAAAAGTCTCTGTGTTAACACTAAACCTACCGAGCACTAAAAGCGATTCAAATGATTCAGCTTATAAAAATGACAAGGCTCTATTTATTCATACTTTGTGCAATTTTTATCGCAATATGTATGTGCTTGGCTAAAGAAATTTATGGTATCGATTTCCATGTAAGCAACTTCATGGTTTCAATAATTGTAAATGAAAATACAGGGTAAAGCTCGGATCGTGATCAATAGTGGTCGGTAGTGATAGAAAATGTTCCTATCAGATATGTATAGCATGGTTTCAAGAGAGCTTCAAGGTGCATTAATGGGAAAAAATAAATATCGGAAAGGAAGAAGTTCCGAAGTTACGTGAAGAAATCGCGGGTCCAATGCAATCCGGGCGCCGTACGCGGGCAGAGGAAAGCTCGCGAGATCGTTCAGGTCTGTAGAACCATCGTGGCCTCTCTATTTAGCCGTGCGCGGAAGGCGGATCACCGGGTCTCCAGAGTTAAATCCGCGAAAAAATCGGACATGCAGCTTTGTTGCGATCAACGGTTCGTATTAACTCGGTAAAAAGCCGGTACATCGGCGCAATATATGTCACGTATTCCGCGTACTTCGTACATACATACGGGGCGGGAGTGGGGGGCACATACTTCCCGGCGTACTCTCCTGTATGTACATAGACCCGGCAGACACATAGAGTCCACACCGGCGCGTGCATCGACCTCCACTAGAACGAGCGAGAACGAGAAAGACTCGAGAGGGAAAGAGAGAGAGAACGCGCGCGCACATGCACACACAGACCCAGTGTGGAAATGTGGTCAAACACCCGGACAGAGAAGCAGAAACAGGGGTGGATTGGAGGTAGAAAGTGGGCGGTTGGGAGGATGTGACGAGCGGCGTGGGAGAGGCGACTCGAGTGGGTTGGGCGAGCGGGGAGAGAGGGGAGTGGATTCACATACACGTTCGTCGGTGTCACACAGACGCTGACAAGTGAATTCAGTTCAGTTGGAGCCACTTCAGGATCGCGAGACGCAGGCGCACAACGCTGAACATCGTATTACAGAACCCTACCCCTCTTTGTCATCCTCCACCCCACCAACCCATCTCTCTTACTCCTTCAGAATTTTTCGCGTGACCCTGTCTCACTCCCGCTTATCTTGTTCCTCCGTCTTTCTCACAAACGTTTGGCCTTACCTCGTTTGCTTTTTCGATTGTAGCCCCCTGTCTCCCCTGATCTTTTGTTTCCCCTGGACTGCTCTTCCTGCTCACCCTCTTGAGCCGTCCCTGCGTCTCCCAAGGGTGCTTCTCTCGGTTTCGACTCCGCTTCGTCCTGGGACCAGTCCGTTTGAGAGGGGAGCCCGGCTTGCCAACTTTAAAAAATCGATTCTTTTTTGCTTTGATTCGGAATGGCACGTATAGGGATTTATGCCTCTGTTGTGCACCGTTGGTCATGTGCTCACTCGAGCACACTCCATAAACGGTTTAGACAAAGTCGAGAGCCTCTAGAAATTTTATTCTAGTTATAAAGTTAATAGAAAGTCCCTAGTACTCTCCAGTCGCAGAAAATTTTTCCGTCTCGCAGACTGGATTGATTTTTACACGAAATCGACTACTCTCCTGTCTTCTCTCATGCCCATTGGAGTCTTTCAATTATTTTTTCCGCCCTCATCCATTCACAGTCCATCGCTTTCTTAATTTATATTCATCATTCCGTGCTCCATATTTCTTTTCTCTTATTAACCAGCCCCCCTCCACCCTCACCGCTCACTCCCCTCCCAGTTCCTCCCCTTCGAAGGCACCCCCATCACCGCGTACAACCCCCTCCACCGGTGTTCCGCGCGTCTCCTTCTGGAGAACCGCAAACGGATCCTCCGTCTCGCTCCGTTTCGTCCTCGAATCTCCCACCGTGCTGCATTTTTTCGACCCCGAACGTGCGTACGCCTGCGTATACGCCGTTACTACTTACTACTACGTTTTACTACTGATACTTCCGGGCTACTACGCGCAGTAGCGTAGCTTTATGATGCCGTCGCCCGGCTCCTTCTCCGCGGACGTTTCGTCTCCTTTTTTCTCCTCTCTTGAACGTCATGCAGCCAGCGATTCTCAACATATCCTAAACGTTACCATCAAATACTGATCAATTTGATCATTTTTATTTATAAATTTATGTATCGATCCCCATCGGGTTGCAATGGTTTCTATGACGATTAATCAAATTTATTTTATGTTTGCAGCAGTTTGCGCCAACTTTTGGATTGAAAATTAATTTGTTCATAGGGTTCGAGTGAAAGTTGAGAACCTCTGCAGCACACAGGGGTTCATCGTCTCCGATCGGTTCAACGGATTTTTATCCAGTTTTTCCCCTCCGTCGATCCTCGGGATTATCCTTGAATACCTTCGCGGTGAATGCGAACGATATTTACGTTAACGCCCGGGGAATGAATTCGCGTTTCTTATCGTGGCTGCTTATTTCGAAGGAGAGACGCGGAGGGCCGCCGCGCCGCACCGCCCCAAATCGTGTTTTATACTGCACGATGACTTTTTCCAGTTGCCAGTGGGGTAGATACCATCGGGAAAGTATACGTCGAGCCAATGGAGCGGTGCCAAATTGAAACAGAACCGTGGCGAGCCGGCCGCCTTAAATCCAGCACAGCGGGACACATTAGGGTTGACCCTCTGGCTTCCTTTTCCGTTCTTCGACCCTTCACCAAACACCCACCCTTCACCCCTTTCATCCCCAAACCTATAAAATTGCCACCGCTCTACGTGAAAATAATTCAATTCGCGCTGCACAGCTTTCATTAAGGGCGCGTCCGAGGAATCACTTTGTAAGCCCTGTTCGGAAATTTTTTTAAGGAAATTGTATATTTTCTATCGTTTGAACCATGCAGTAAATTTTTTTCAGAACGAAACACTTAAAATTGTAGGAGTTAAAACTGGATCAGATAGGTACAGAGCAAATGTTTGTGCTAGATTGTGTTATAAAGAAATTGAATATTATAGAGAAATTGAGTCGCGCGTTTGTGCATGTTGTCCATGACATGCCCGTTTATTTGTTATTGCTAACGGCGCCGGGCGCCGTTAAATTCCGCCGGCGGTTCGCCGGGCAAATCGCATCGCTACGAACCTTTACATGTGACACCGAAGCAGCCAATGCTGTTGCAACTTCAAAACCTTTAGTTTTGACAGTTTGGGAATTGATTTTTTCGAATGCATTTACGGAATCCATTTTTTATGTGTTTCGCATTAAAGAGATAAAAGTGACGAAGTTTCGGGCAAATTTAAATTTGAAATGTAAAACTGTGTTGAATTGACACGAGGTACGGATGTGGATGGAAGGAAATACATACAACATTGTGCAAAATGTTATAATTTTTTTCCCGGAGAATTTTCTCCATGGTTAATGGACGGTCGACCCAGATGCAACAAACTCGTTCAGCACTCGTTCAATGCCAGAGCTCGGACCGGAACAGTCGAGGTAGGAAATATGGATCATCGGATCTATTGTAGGCGAGTCGGATCGGACGAATAATCTCGCGAGGAATTAATTTGAATGGGGCCACTTTTTCTTTCGGTAGTAGCGGGCGGTATCGGAGCGTGGCGCGTTTTCATTGAGCCTCGAACCATGTTGTCCGGCGCATGCGCGACGACCTTTCCGCGAGATGGGCGGATTTTACGTGTCTTGACTGGTCCACGCTTCTCGTCCTCGTGGATTCCCTTCGAACCCGACCTGTACCCGCGTACCCGTGTGCGTGGTTATGCGCGTGTAGTGTGTTTAGCGTCCCAATAATGCTAGGGCCGATCGTTTTATCATTGCGACGTGATGCCGTTAAATCGGCGCGGTGATTCCCCGCGCAATTGATTCCGCCTCGTTCACAATGGCCGGCGAGATCATGAGGCACGCGCTAAACGGTTCTGCGACTAAACTTCTTCGCAACATGAGAACCTGGATGGAAAGCAAAAAACGAACACACGTGTTCGAATCTCCAGATGAAACCGCGTGGAAAATGTGTGATGACATTTTCTCGTTGGAGCCTCCGTTTTAAAGATATCGATAAACAATAAGGCATAGTTTAGAGTTTAGAGGATCGGGTCCTGGCGACTTGGAGGAGGTTGTAGCTTTTGCAAGGTTTCTGTCGAGTGATCTAACGACACTTTACAAAATCATTTTTAATCAGAGGACGTTTCTAGTTACGTTCGGCTGACGTGCTGTATCTAATCGGATTACAGAGCAATTAGTGTAGCTCGACGAGAGAGGGATTAGCCGGAGACCGTGAAGACGTAATTCCGAAAGAAAGTCGCAAAAACACAGATGTACGAAATGCTAATTCCCGTCCTAAAAATCAACTGACTAATTAAGCACCTTTGGCAGAGAATTAGCTCGATACTGTCTCCGGGACACTATTCGCAAGCTCCTACGAAAAGAAATTCGCTTGAACGTTTACCGACATTTTCACGAAGAAGATCACGTCGGCTGCGACAGCGTTTATTTGTTGCTAACGGCATCGTTGTCGTTTCCACCGGGCAAATCGCATCGCTGCGAGCCGTTACAACCCCTTACGCGGAGTTTTCAGCGACGGGTTTCATGGATGAAAGGTTGATGAACTTGTGGATGAGGGCGGGAGGAAGAGACGGCGAGGTTAGAGGGATAAGCAGACATCAAAGAGAAGAGACAAATATGTGACTAGGGTGAAGACAGGCAGCATTGGGGTTGGTTGGGACGAAGAATCGGGGATCGGGGTTGGAAAATTTTCAGCCGGAGGACTCGCGACTGTTAACGATCTGGAAAACTGTCGATCAGTCTGCAAGGGTTCGCCGAAAATTGATACTTGTCCTTCTCAGCTGCCAAAACGACCCTTCGAAATTGAACCCCATCACCGGTTTCAGTGATTAGAACCTTTTTTTGTAGTTCGTAATTTCCTAAAAAAGGAAAAAATTTATGTCTATTGTATACTACATGTTCTCCAATAACTATACATCAACAAAACCAAAATAGAATTTCATCTCGGTTTAAAGGAAATTGATAACATACATATTTATTAGAATCTGTTCAGAATCTTCATCACGCGTCTGAGACGATATTGTAGGGCAAGGGGTTAAGAAAGGAAATGAAAATCAGATAAGAACATATGAGATTTTTTACATTATTTTCATATGTACAATCCACTCCTGGAGTTTGGTCCGTTCCTCCCGACTCATCCTGTATATTTTCTGTTTGTCATCCAAATCTGTGATGATTGGGGGATTCGAAGTAGTAAAGCGACGAGGGTATCCAAACAACAGCCAAGAAACATTCAGACGGAATGGGGAGGGTGGAGAGACCGAAGAGAAGCCGAAGCACTCGGTCTGCAATGCCAAGCATCCTGCATAAGGGCGAGGGAAAGGGAGCTGCCGAAAATTTCAGGAATCCACGTTAGGGGTGTCTGCCACCGGAAACTGGGTCAGGTGGGACCCGTTTAAAACAATCCGCGGGGACGGGATAATACATGCACATAATCACATTGATTTGAAAATGTTACAATTGACACAGAAAATTTTGTTCAGCATTTTTATTGACGGCAATTTTTCCCTCGCGAGTGTTTGAATGGCTGCCAGCTCGAGGGGTCACCGCGAGCATGCGAGTCGGGAGGAATTTTTCGGAATTTTTCCTAGGGCAATGATTACAGCGAGGAAAAACATGCTAGGTTTCTTCTGAAGCTTAGGCGAAGACTCTAAAGTAGTAATTCGCAACTTAGCTATATGTACGTGGAGACAAGTGAAATCTGTTGAACCTAATCAGTTGTTCCCTGATACCAGCTGCATGAGTTACAGAGATTCATATAGAAGTACGTGATGCAGAAACTTGGTGTAGGTGAATCGTGAGGGAAACCACTTTCCTTCTGTACAGGTCGTTTCGTAGTGTGTGCTACATTTTTTTCGACGGACAATTTCGTGGTCATCGTACTTGTCACTTTTTGGAGATGTACTCTAAAATTTGGTTACCAGTTCGGTCGGCGAAATTGATTTTTCACAAATGTATCTCGAATGTGGAACAGCCTGTACAAAACCAGATAAACAGAAGAACAAAGGCGGTCGAGTTGTGGCTTTGAAAATCTATAGCGGGAACCATGTCGTGTCGTGACAAGATGAGAAAACACGTCAAGAGTAGCCGAGACTAGACAAAGCATTTATGTACCGGGTGTCTCAAATACGTTGGACCTTCCTCGAAAGACAAGTTTGCAACTTGTGCAGTGGTATAATACGAATTCACATCTGCGGAAAAATGTTTATAGCAGCGTGGATGCTTCCAACCTTGTGTCCCACATATCATGAAACAGCCTGTAAAGGCTGTATAGATTTAAGAACGCGGACGATGCAGTAACAGGTTTCCACTGTGAGAACCAGCGCTGCTCGAGACGGAATATGATTATTGCGATAAAGCGAAGCATTTATCCTTCGTACAGGGTTATTCAAATTTTGTGAACCCTTGTATAAAAATCAATTTTGTAGTTCACGATCACTGGGTTCGAAAATACGCATTTGAGAAGCTTTTTAAAGCTGACTAGGTGTTTCCTCGATAAAGTCTCATGCGCTATGAATCGTTCTGTACAAAATAGGCAGATTTCGATAGGCTCGCGAAGGGAATCGTTGGTCGCGGGACAAGACGTGGAAAGATGTCAAGAGTGGTTGCAATTAGGGATGAACAACCGCGAAGTGAAATAAAAGGGGGATAAATGAATATCCTCGAACGGATAAAATAGGTCGAAGTAAAAATAATGAGAGGAGGATGAAGAGGAGGTGGAGGGGTGGAACAGAGGGAGGGGAGGGAAGGGATAGAGGACGGAGGAGAAGTAGGGAAAGGAAAAGGGGATCGATGAGTAGGATCCGCGTTGGAAAAAGATACAAAATACGTGGGACCACCTGGTGTCGGAGAGAAAGAGGACCGGTGCTCCTCGTAAATCGTGGAAAACGAAGAGAGGGTCTCTCCGGGAGAGAGAACGTTCTCTCTACTCCAATGATCGTACGACGTGGCAAAGAGAGAGAGGGAGAGAGAAACAGGGAAACGAGTATTGATAATCCTCCGAGAATCCTGGTTAAAGAGACTCGGATCAGATTGGACGATGTTGCAGAGCAGCGTGCCTTTCGCTTTTCGCGCTTCGTTCAGCTGGCGGTACAGAGAAAGATACACAACGCGACGCTAGGGACGGCGAAGAGAGGTGGACATGGGGGAGGGGGGGGACGTTGTCCTATCGCATTGTCGCCGTGCTCGGGGACCTGGATCGAAGAGTTCGGTGACGGATCAACTCCGTACCAATTCGATCATTTGAATTTTCATTCGGCAAAATTGTACGAAAATTCTCCTCGCCAAGAACTTACGAAGGTTATCGAACATTTCGGTAGTTCTTGCAATCTATTGGAAACCGATACTTGCGATATGCAAAAATGTCTGTTCCCTAGACCTTAAGGAGGTGATTACCTATTTATCTAACCACACAAGCTGTGTAACAGAGATGATACCTAATACACAGGCTGTGCGAGAAGCACGCACTCTTCCTCCCCCCGCTTGGTGGTTATCGATACGGGGAAAGTTGATCTTCCAGCAAAATGTCACTAAATTCTTCGATCCGGACCTGTGCGGCGGTGGAACGGAAAAGAAGACCGACAGAGAAAGAGAATGTGCGAGGAACGGGGATGAGAGAACGAGAGAGAACTCGAAGGAAAAGCGACGTAAAGGGGAGTGGGTGGAGGGTGAAAGGAGAGTAACCGGCAGCGTAACCGAGAATCCACGCGAGTGACAGAGTACGAGAGCAGTGGCCTGGGGGTGGTATAGACCGTGGGTAGAGGGGAGTGAGAGAGGAATAGACGGGAAGGAGGGGGATGGTTGAAGTGACGTCACGTCGGGTCGATACTTACCCACACTCCCTTCCCGGCGTCGAAGCCGGTTGAGGGACGCAGGCGCGGTCTCGTACGCTCCTGAGCGCTCCTTCCCGCCATATTAGCCAGCATGGGGTAGGTAGGATGCGCGACAAAGGGGTGGCTCGGGCTGCTTCTTCTCCCGTAAGGTAATCCACGTACTCTGTCGCGTGGACCCGTAGTCCTCGAGTCGCGTGGTGTGTCCACAGTACCGTGGAAAACTAGCGGTCTCCGCCGCCAGCGGGGTTAGGGTCCGCCGGGGGTTAGGGTATCTGACTGAAGGGTGAGAGAGGGCTGCCTGGTGCGAGCGGTAAAGGGAGGTTTGAGGAGGAAGAGGAGGAAGAGCAGCAGGAGGAGGGGGGGAAGGGCGACAAGGAGAGAGCGCAACAAGGGTGGACCGTGTCGTCGTCGTCGTTTATCCGTGAGAGAGCACCCTATCACCGGAGTCCTTCGAACCGTGAAAACGCATGGATACGCGGGCCGCCACGATACGCTTGACCAAGACAGGCGCAGGAGGTTGGATAGGCGAGGACACCATCGAAGGAAGGAAGAGAGAGGAACAGCATCGCCAACAGTGTGCCGGTTGGACGCAGGATCAAGCGAGGGACAGGGGCGCTGACGGCTGCACGAAGCCCGAAGAGCTCGGCCCTGGGACCGGCGAGGACGGCTCGAACAAACGGGGCTGCAAATCGGCCGCGCAAGTCTGGATGTCCCTGCTGTCGCTCTGTGACCGGATGTGTGGCTCCGCCGCGTGGCTCGTGCTCTTCACATGCCTGCACGGGGTGCGTTACCCGATCCTCGTCCCCTACGATCATAGTTTGCTTAGGGGATGCGTGTGTAGGTCGACCGCGGATGTGATCGACAGGTGATCGAGGTTTAACGTGGGTCGAGATATGTTTGTGGGAACATGTGGATTCTGACGATCGTTACCAACGACGTTGCTTCTGGACCTTGTTGTAGATATTCAGGATTACCATAGAGAGTCAGCCAACTTGATTTATCATGCTTTTGCTTTTGAGTACCATTCCTTCGGTAACTATGGTCTGCTTGTAGCTTGATTCATCAACAGTTGGCTACCGAAAGTTAGTTCTAAATCCATGGTGTTGGATCTAGGTGTAAACACACAGGAGTTTGAAGATGATGGATGACCAGTGGCAAGCTACGAGGAACCGGGGACAAGTTTCTTAGCCTGACATAATCGATCGCTGAACATTTCTCGAACACGGATTTTAAGGAGCATGTCCCAGTTGCATGAGAACCCATTGTCCCGTTGAATCGTCCTCCGCGGATAACATACTTGTATTTACGGCTTTCACGTGTGCTGGACTGTTAGCTGGCATCCGAGCGGATGAAAGGAAACCAAGTAGCTTAGCGTCCATTGTCTCCGGCGATATCAGGACAACAGAGTCATTCCAGGAATGGAGCTATCAGTTATGCCGAGGCTGGTCGCGCACAAAGCAACCACTGTTCTTTAATCGTACCACTCACGGGATTCGGCGAAATTATTTAGGCTCCACGCGTGGATGACCGATTAGAATCGCCTATTGCCCTCGGTGAACGATAAAAGAATATAACCGCCTAGCCTATTTTCGCGTCGGAAAGCCTGGGACACGATGCTGCTCTCTATTTCATGGGGGCAGAACGCGCTAAAAGCGCCTGCAATTTTGACGAGTCTTTAATCAGCGGGCCGATTCAATATCGCGCGGCCCCACGCCGCAAAGAACCGATCCTACCAGCCTTTTAAATCTGCTCCCTCATTTATAAAGCCCTGCAAACATTCGATCGTCCACGCTGATCTGATAATCGCGCTAAAACGATCCCACAGCGATTCACCCACTTTATGCTCTCGTTGAAAAAAATCATTTTATTTTGCATCAAATCGATTGCATCAAATTTATTCGGAACCAATAAATATAGTCGGAGGATTTGCGAAGATTAGAATTAACAGTGTCATAGTCGAGTGTATTAGATTCGGGATCAAGAGGATTGTATGAAATTTGTTTAAGTGGCTTGTGGGTGAGGGCTCGAACAAATAAAAATAGAGGATTTGTAATATATCCGGAACCGAGGGAATTTTCACCCCCCCAGTGGCGTATGTGGGTTGATAATCGGACCGGGATCAGTAGCAATTTGTGAAACCGTTCAGTCACGTGTGTACAACGCGTGTATGCATGGTTAAATGAAAATTAGTGGTTGCCTGAGGACTCGACATAAAGGTCAAGATAAAGACCCTCCGGCTATCGACTAATGGACCAATTATGTGCCACAGCAGTGCAGAGAATGTCGCGCTAATCAGTGCCGTTAATTTCGTTACAGGAGGGCCGGGGAGAAGTGACAGACATAAGCGCAAGTCCTGGAAGGCAGGCACCTGCCAACCAGTTGCGCCCCAAGGAACCACCCCCCATGGTCATCCAAGGAGACTTCAGGAAGGTAGCCCCCCATAGCATTTTATCCTTAACGAGTCCTTCAGGGGTCGTTCCCATTCGTCGAAGCATCTTTGGACATTTTTTTCTCTCTCAAAAACTATGTACGATCTTATACGATTCGAAATTGGATTGTGTTTCATCACGGTCCGATGGGTAGTGATTCATTTCTAAAATCAACATTTATCAGTAAATTCGCCGTCTTACTGAACAATTAACCTTCACTTACTCGCACTCTATTTTCTACGACAGAAATAAATTTTTATTCAATAAAATCAACTACTTGGATGCAAAACAAATATTTCCTAGCGTAGACGGCACCTTTGTTTGAAACGCTAAATTCAACGTTTCGAGATTGCAAGTACTATTGGGTTGGCTAGAAAGTAATTTCGGTATTTTAAGGTGAAATAAAAGACCGAATTTTTCTATTCAGGCAATAATGAACTTTAATCAGTAAAATATTTTCCATTTTGTTCGATGATATTTTGTCATCTTTCTGGTAGCTTCATAAATTTTCCCGAAATTGCGTTCTTTATTTCATCTTAAAATACCGAAATTACTTTCTTATCAACCCAATATATGCGAGTAATTCAACGTGAACAATTCTCCTTAACGTTTCAAAGTTGTGTAAAAGAACTGAAAATCGATTTTTTGCCCCGTCACAGCAGGGGTGTACAGGTTAATCGATTTCGAGGGAAGTTCGATTGTCTAACTGAGCTGTCCTGGCATGGCGCCGGTAGAACAGATATCCGAGCGATCGATCCATTTAGCAACAAACTAGAAAGAAGAATCGAGTTAGAAGGAACCATCGGACTGTTCCGACGTCTCGTGAAACTGTTCCAGCTACGAGATAATTGTCGCGTCTTGAACGAGGGACTTTTTAAGTCGTTCAACTAACAAGAGAGCTGGACCAGTTTCACGTTGTTCGGTGCGTTCGCGTTGCACCCGTTCAAGTAGAAGGACCTGTCGTTGCAGGTGAGCGGAATCAGCACAGAGATTTTCAAGCAAATCGAGACCGTCGAGAACGATCATGACGCCTCGACAGCTGCGGCCCTCGAGACTGTCGAACGAAGGGGTGAGATGGTCGTCAGGGTCATCGAGCCGAGACAAATGGGCAGGAAGGCATCCGAGGCGGCGAAAAAGTTCATTGCCATGCAGGTAAACCGCTGTCAAAACAGTCGGCATTGTCACCAGTTCCTTAAATGGATCTTCTACGTAGACTATCATTTTCTAGACCTTGTTCGGGAATGTAAAGAAATCAATTCTTTTGTATTGAGGTTTTGCATACATCTGTCAGGAAAAACGCCGCATGTCACAATTTCATAAAATTTAAACTTCATAGTATAGGATTTACGTATTTACCATTTACCATAAAAAAGTCATAAAAATAAATTCGAAAGGCTGAAAGAAATAATGCAATCTAACCGATGTCCTATGTTAAAGCATTATTGATGAAAACTTTAAACGGCAATATCTCAAAAAGTGAACGTAACCGCAGACATATTTTCTATTATTTCGACCACATAATAGAATTTTTTCAAGTATAAATACTTAGAATTCTAGGATCTATAGCCGAAAACTGACCAAATCGTTGCTGGGTAGTCAAAAGCAATCATCGGGCCATGGCCGCGACGTTTGTTACGGTGAATTATGTCCTCCCCTCTGGCTGGCCCGGTCTAATTACCCGGCGGACAATGCGGCAATCTCCGAGCCGTTTTCTCGTTTAATTCCGCGGGAATATTTGTCGGTGCACATTGTCACCGGGGCGACATTGGTTTCCAGGATCCGAAGCAGCCCATCCACTTTGTCGAGATAATCAAAAGGCCGGGGCAGACTCTCGGGCTCTATATACGGGAGGGCAACGGCGTCGACAGGAACGACGGCGTCTTTATCTCGAGGATAGCCCTGGAGACCGCCGTCTATAACAGCGGCTGCTTGAAGGTGAGACTTCTTTATCTTTCGTCGGGCCGGGTCGAGTTAGAATCTAATTGCCGCTGCGCAACCGAGTCAATTCGGTCTCGGAATTTATTAAAACTCGTCTCCCGGAGGTCAAGTTAGAGAAGCGGTGTTGGCTTGGTGTGCCGCCTATGGTGGGGGGGGGGGGGGGGCAACCGCTATGCCACTGGAAGCTTTGTTTAGACCGTCCCGTGAGGGGACATGTGGTGTTCTTGGATATCGGGATGTGTAATATTGACTTAGGGTATGCGGGTCTCTAGGTCGCGACTCAAATTCAGTAATAGCGATGCGAGGACCTAGCTACCCGTGTTGTTAAGGGGATAGACTCTCGTTTCTCGATAATGCAAAGATAGGGTTTTTCAGTAGTGAAAAGCGCTAGATAAAAGATCAATCTAGGCAGCAATCGCCCTCAAAAGTCATATTTTTACGTTTACGAGGCGTAATTTGTATTATTCGGCACCGTAATTTGCATTATTCGGAAGCATACAGCTTCAGGACATAGAAGAGGATAGCGACTTAAAAAGAAAGAGAAACTGCGACCGTGACGGTTAAAATTAAAAGCTCATTGTATTGTATTGAGTGGGGACCAAATTCACCCAAGACCTGGTTAGACATCTCCATCTAACTCCAGCGTTCTAAAGCAGCTACACCTCTAACTGTATCCATCAGGTAGGGGATGAGATCCTGGCGGTGAACCTGGTCGATGTGACACACATGAGCCTGGACGACGTGGTGATCATAATGTCGATACCTAGGAGGCTAGTCCTGGCGACGAGACACGGCCAGCATCAGCCAATTTCGCACAGTCGCCAAACAGAGCACAAGGCTCCACCGGTCGTGGTAATCAAGAGGGAACTGAACGAGGACGAGAGCGATCATGCAACGAGTAATCACATCAGGTACGAATCCTCGATAATCTGAACTTCACTCCAGAAGTGATTCCTGGCCTCTAAATAATCTGGAAATTCTTGATCATTGCAGAGACGGTAATCGCAGGCGTGGGGATGGTCGTGAGATGTTGCCATCTAGGTCCAAGTTGGGACTGACGGGTTTAGGATCTAGCCAAGACCTGGGGTCTAGCAATGGCGACTTGTACTACAATTCTAGACCGGAAGGACACTGGTCCTACCAACCACCACCGCCACCGGTCATCACGCATCAGCCAAAACCTTCGGCAACACAACACTTCCAGCCCTACGAGCGTGGATACCCTAAAACGTTGGAGAGCTTGGCTGAAAAAGTAAGTTTTGAGGATCCAATTGATCTTTATTCGGAATTCTGAGGCAGCTTGAGATCTCCAAGATGAACTCTGAAAATATAGCACCTACAGTTTTATAAGATGGAGAACGTTTAGTGGGTTTCTGTTTAGCGTCACGAGTCTCCACCTGCCGTCAGGAGTAGATCACACATAGATGTTCTAGACGATGTGGATCGAGCACCCTTTCACATACCTGTTTGCACCAAGTTGACACTTGTTTGCCTTTCTCTGTCTTCGATTGCAATCGCGATTAATCAGAAAATGGTGAATTCGTGGCAATGTCTCGAGACACTCTTGATAGAGATCGCTATGACGCGTGCCGTCCGACCAAACCATTTGTGGCAAGAATAATATTCATTCGATCAGCTTGAACTATTTTTCGAGACACTTGTTCAGAAATGATGAGACTATTTTGAAGAAATCATTCGAATGGATTGGGTAATGGACGGCTCGCGATTTCAATCGTGTTTCGACGACGTGTTTCACATGACTAATTGGTTCTATGAATGAATGCTACATTGATATTAACCAGGATTTCACAAAGGTAAAGAAACCACCAACTCTTTCTTGATATCTAGACTTGTGTATGAGCGCAATATTCTGCACCGTGCCCGACCTGGACGGACAAGCATTCGTCCACGAAAACTCGCCTAAGTTTTAACCCCCATACATTACTCAAACTATACATTTACGCATTTCCTTTTTCTAAATCGATTCTATTTCGAATAAGTGAAGCATAATTCCTGTAGAACGTATGAGGGTTAAACAAGACCACAATTTAAATAAAAATCCTCTTGATTGGTTAATTTAAAAAAATCATTATTTAACACGAAGTAGCTACAATAATGTGACGAATGATTGTCGGTATCCACGTGGAGTTGACTCGCCTCTGTATGTCCCTACTGGTAATGTGGATCCTTTTTATGTTGCCTCGTCAGCTTTGCTATGCGTTCGTTCTTTCGATTTCTTTCTTTCCGAGTATTCTCTGCCCAGGACGATCCGTGATTGTCATAGTGTCGCGATCGATGAATCTCCGAAATGGATTGAACCCCAGACAAATATCAATCAATCCGGAGAGATCCATTGATCGTGATTCAGTACCTCGTTTTGAAGGCTTCTTCGATCACAGACTAGTCTGTTGTTGAAAACGTGAAATCTATGGGGTCACTGTGAACGAAGAACCGACGACAGCATAAATTTTGTTGAATGAATAGCACTGATGACGACACACGAATTTAGGTACACTCCTTTTACACGGGCCCGGTAATGCCTTCGAATGGCGGTCGACGAATGTCAACGGGCGCAGGGATGCAATCAGTTGGCAGCAGACTATCAGGACAGACACAGTCGTCGCACTATGGTTACAGTCAGCATACTGGAAGCGGGAGGATCATGCCCAGAAGCGGATCGGACCAGCATCTACCCCGCGTTGATTATACAAGCATAACTACTCCGGCTAGACACACTCTACTTAGATCCAGCTTGAAAACAGGTAAACCAGCTCGCTAAAGACTCAATTTAAAAAATCAGCTTGTCCTTGACTGAAATGAAACTCAAAAAACATAGAATTCTTCCTGCCAACTTGCAACTCTCGACAAGGAAAATCCGGATTATATCGAGTCTCCGCCCGTTTTTCCCACTGAATCAACTTTAATCCTTATGTAGTGAACCTTATGTAGTTTCTCTGAGAAATATTACAAAATTCCTCCGACTGTCCATCCTTTGCTCGCTAATATATTAATTTGTAGTCTCATAATGAGAATTTGTGCGAACATGTTAAATACAGAAAGGTTTCAAATAATCTATGTGGGTTCGGAACCCACCTTAATAATAAACTGTAGGTCCCGCTGAAATTAGGCGATAGCGAGAGTGGAAAGAGAGGAGATTGGTAAATGGATTTGAAACCCCGAGGGGACCAAATATCATTACTTTCAAATAATCTATACATTTCGGTCGACTACGTAAGGGTTGAAAAATATTTTTCAAATTTTACTACTACTTGCTACCTTCCAGGAACGTCGGGGTTGAGATACACGACCAGGTACGGCACCCAAGCGGACACAACCAGCACGCAGAGACAGGGTCAGTTCGGTACTCTAACAAGGAGGCACCGTCCGCCATTGGACTACGCGTCAGACACTGAGGCGACGTGTTCCAGTTCACCTAAGTCGGCGTACTATTACTACAGGCACAATATGAACAACCCTTCGCAAAGCAGTGCTGTGTCGCATCTGGCGACGCTCTCTAGGTCGCAGATTGGTCAGAGTTCCTCGGGTTAGTCCCCTCCACATATCCAATGCCTAGATCTTCGTTTCCCCCTTACTTGAAGAGCAAGAAAACATTGTCTCTCATTGACTGCAGGTTTGAGATCCAACTCCTTGCCTCGCAGCAGCAGAACGTTACCCCAGCAGCCTGGCCTTAGGTCCGGCCTCAGCACCGTAGCATCAGGGTTGATAGACCAGGAGGATAGCGACGGGGCGTTGTCGGCGCCTGAATTGCCTTCCATTCGACGTGACAGAGGTACCAACTCATTCCCAGTCAATTTATAAGCTGATTCGGGAGCTATACTGGACAGTTAACTGTGCCTACAGGGAGGATACCGTCATCACCTAGTGTGTTCACATCGGACGAGTACAGAGCATGGCTGAGTCGAACACCCAGCACCAGCGCGTTGTACGAACAGATCAGAGCCACCACGACTAGGCCACCTCGATATACTTACAGCGCAGAGAACATCCACGCAGCTGCGAATCAGGTAAAAGCGGCGCCGTACGGGGGGCGGCATAAACAGCGAAATCAAAATACAATTCGAACCATTCAGCAATTAAAAATCTTTACGCAACGCTTTTTTATTATATGTATATTGGTCTATGTTATTCCGATATTGATGTATACAATTTACGATTTATCGTATTTTCTTAAATCACAATCAAAGGTTATTTTAAAGAAAATACATTTAGAGGGCGGCATTTCGAAGACTTGCATCATACTGAAAAAATCTACCGCGCGGGCCCTGGGTAAAGGATGCAGGTGGTTTTGGAGATGAACGGTGTTATAATTAGCTGTGGATTTTTCTGCAAAATAAAAATTGTCTACATTATTTGCAAGAGACTGGAGTCAGATAGACATTTAAGTCTTACTTTAATCATTTTAACAAGCTGGAAACGCTAGATTGACATTATTAGATCATTGTAACTTTTTCACTGTTTGGCACCTACTCATTTTTATCACAAATGCATAAAATCCGCAGTCTTGTTATAATGATTACTGCGTTTTCGCAGGGCGAGTATGGCAGCTACGGTGCCTACAGACCTCTGTCGAGTACCCTGGACCGTCTGTCAACGAGGTCAGCATCCGCGCAACAAGTGAACCTAGCGAACTTGAGGGCGTCGACTGCGATCAGCTCCACATGTCACCGAGGAGCGACGAACTCGAGACCGGCCTCGGTCGCATCGAGCGCCCGCACATCGCTGACGAACCAGAAACCATCGTTGTCGAGCTCCACCGCGCAGAGAGCCACCTCCGTCAGGAGGATCAGGAACATACTGGACCTGGAGTCGACGAGAAGCATACCCACCCCCACGCCTACCAGAACTCAGGATCAAAGACTGTTAGATATTAACCCTGCAGGTGGGCAAACATATTATGTCCTTGATTAGACCCATTTGCATTGTTTAGGGTATGCACGCAGAGTGGTCCCTTATGGGTGGTTCACCTTACACCCTTGGGGGACGATAGGTCCTCGTGATGCAAATGGGTGACTGACAGCCTGGTCTTTTGTTAGAAATGATGATGGTGTGTGCAGAGTTCCTCAAGTATAAGATAGAGAAGCCTCCCACTGTAGGGACACCGAGCTCGACCAGTTCCCTCTTGAGTTCCCTAGGGGAAACCAGCGGTGGTGATCTCGCGGGTGGAGTCAGCGGACTCTTATGGGTCCACCTGCTCGCCGGACGCGGTCTTAGGTCGACCACGTCCTCTTCAGCGGCTACCACACCCTCCACCCCATCAGGTCAGCCTAACTTAGGTACGTTCGGGAGTGTGCACATCCCCTAGTCAGCATCTCCGTTGCACAGACCTAGACTTAGACCGGGAAAGGATTGCTTCGCTTCTCTTCGGAAAGCCTGCAGAGTAGATCTACCTTCTCCTAACTCTCGAATGTCGGCAGGGTGGCCGTCGCACGGTGCTGTACCGGTACTCTTCGTGCCTCGCAAGTTGCCTCCTGGCAGGAATTTATGGCACTTTCTGTTCTAGCCGAATTATTGGCTAAAGTGTGTGGCACAGAGAGTACCTGGGTACATCATTGCACGACGGTTTAGGGTACAGGGTCTCTTGGTGGCTTTCTAAACCTAGCCACGACCTGTCCAAACATTTCTCTTTTTATTCTCGCGTACGAAACAGCCAGCTGTGGGCTAAGGGATCTGTACTGCGTGCTGGAGTGCGACAGGGTGCACAAGGCGAGGACCGTCGTGAGGACCGGTGACCTGATGTTCGACTGGGACGAGACCTTCGAGCTGGATCTTGTTGGTAACCGCCAGTTGGACCTGCTCGTATACTCTTGGGACCCACAGTACAGGCACAAACTCTGCTACAAGGGATCCGTGCATCTGGCCACGCTACTCAAAGAATCACCGGTTCATCAATTAGCTGTCAAGGTCGAACCACGTGGTACCATCTATCTGAGACTACGGTACACCGACGCTCAGCAGACCTTCAGGAGAAGGGGACTCCCGGTGATATCCCTAGCCACCAGAGTGGCGCCGCTCTTCGGGGTTGACCTTGACACTGTGGTAAGTATCTGTAGAACAGGATTCCAATGATTTGAGTTCCTCCGTCGAAACAGATTCATCAGAGTCCGACGTGTCCCCAGGTGAGCCGAGAAAGCCAAACTGGAGGAGTTCCTGGTGGGGTCTCCACTGCCCTGGCGATGGATGTGCCAAACGTTCCCATAATCGTCTGGCGGTGCGTGGAGGAGGTCGAGAGAAGGGGTCTCGACATCATTGGTCAGTGGTTTTTCACATGATCTACTCTTATGTTTGAAAGAAATACCCTGGTGACCCTGTTTTTAACATCCTTTGTGATTGGTAACAGGTTTGTACAGACTTTGCGGGTCGGCGACGAAGAAGAGGATACTGAGAGAAGCCTTCGAGAGGAACGCTCGGTCGGTGAACCTGTCACCCGATAATGTTCCCGACATCAATGTCATAACAGGTACCCTACATCATTAAAGCAAACCACTTCTAAGTGACGGTGTTAAACATTCTAGCTGAATTCTCTAGGTGTGCTAAAGGACTATCTACGAGAACTTCCACAACCATTGTTCACGAAGTGCCTCTACCAGATGATGGTCGACGCACTGGCCGTCTGTGTGCCGGATGACCCCCAAGGCAACGCTAAACTGATGTTCAGTATATTGGACTGTCTACCAAACGTGAACAGGGTGGGTCTTCAGTCAGACGTTTAAAGAACAATACACTTCAATAACAATCATCATCATCGTCATCGTCTATTACAGTGTACACTGATTTACCTGCTGGACCACTTGGCGATGGTAGTGTCCCAGTGCAACAAGATGTCTCCTGCCAGTCTGGCAGTCTGTTTCGGGCCAGTCCTGATGCTGCACTCCGAGGAACGTGGACCTCCGCTGGACTTCCAGCAGCCGATCGCTGTGCTGAAATACCTGTTGGAGATCTGGCCCGTTAAGTCAGGTAATGTCGTCATTCACTAACACTCTTTCTAGACCCTGCCTCTCGTCACCTCTTCCCGGTCCACGATCATCGAACGCGTGAGCTGGCCCCCGTGATAAAACACCCAGACACGAAGAATAGGAACCGAATAATCAGACGCTCATTTCACAGACAGTTCGGAAGATTTCTTCAGTCGCTTCAGCGCTTCCTCGAATTACACCGGCGGTCGAGCACAGCAACAGTCATCATCAACTGCAGCCGCAGCAGCAGCAGCCGCCGCCGCCGCCGCAGCTTCAGCAACAGGTGCAACAACAGGTGCATCATCAGCTGCAGGGAACATTGGGACGCACAGGGCTGCCTTGGCAGCAGCAACGCTCACTTCATCAACAGCCCCCAACTACAATAACCGCAGCCCTCGCTCCCTCCACTCGTCCGCCGCCGCCGGTCAAACCTCGACAGGTCAGTGTCTTCTAGGTATACCCGACTTATCTCGATGACGTTCGTTCCGATCTCTCGCTTCTCTTCGGCAATCTCTTCTAGCCTTTGACGAGAGCCATTAAGCCGGCGACAAGCCTCCTCTGAAGTTCAATAGGGGACATATTCGAGATACCCAATTCTACGCTCTAGAAACAGCCTCCAAAGTAGGATTTGCAATAAAAATGATGCAGAGACTTTTAACCCAGAATTCAATCGTCTGACTGGGTAACATCCTCTGTTAGGGGATGTGCAGAACAGAAGCGACAAAAGAGAAGCAGGAGATCTCAAGTTTTCTGGTTCTTCCGATAAAGAGAGTGAAATAATCGTGGAGCAAGAAGGGACCAGGAAAGTTGACGTGAAGAGAAACGTGTTTACGACGAACGCGCGACTACCGTGTCTCTCTCGCTATATCTGCTTCTCTATCCGTGTCCTACATGCACCATTTTTTCAACCGTATTGTGAACAGCATGGTAGGCCAAGTAAACGACTCTTCTCCCCTTTGTTTCGCTTCGCAGAACAACAACCCTGACGCGCTTCCATAACGTCAAGTCACAATCAACGATACCGTTCCGTTCATTCATTACTCATGTTCATTCATTGTCACCGAGATATATCGTGGTCGGTTTCACTTCGAGTTTATCGCCGCGGTTCTTCGCCAATTGCAAATCGTTCTTCTCGCGCAGCTTACTTTGCCTTGTTGAATTTCTTAAGTAAGCAATATATCCGCCAATGTAAAACAAAAACGGAAAAAGATATAAAATTGGCCGAAGCAAAGAATCTGACCGTGGCGAAGAATTTGCAAATGTTGTATTTCTGAACGAATCCGTGTAAATATATATATCTAGCACTCCAGAAAACACCTCCGTGCATGTCTCGATGTGTCAGTTCTGTCCGTTAATTGGGTGGGTGATTGTTTTTCTTTGTTTTTTTGCTCTCCGCCAGTCTCTCTCTCTCTATTTCTCTCTCGACGTCTTTCCATTATATAGTGACGATTTACGTTGTCTTCTTTATCTTTTTTCGTTTGGGCACGTATTCTTCAGAGCAAGCGCAAATTGCCGGCTCTACCAAACCGCTGACAGCACAGAGACGCCGCTTCTTGCACAGGTATTATCGTTATTATCATTTTTCATTCGCGTTACATTCAGCCTTTAGTTGTCGTTATCACTTGCATGGCCCGATGTCAGATGTCAGAGTACCGATGCACACTCGATCCAATCTAATGATACAATATACATACAAATGGAGCCTTGGTCGTTGAACCAGATGATGAAATGCAACGTAGAAGTCAGAGATCACAAGACAGATTACATAGTTAGACAGCAGATTGAGAGGAAGATAGACAGGTCAAGTTGTCCTCCTTCATATTTTTCTAATTAAACGATCATTAGGTTCACGGTAGTTCTTTCATCGCTGACAGTCTGAGGGATCGTGAATGTATCCTAGCATGTTACACTCGCATCACAGCTGCTGCATCTTGAATTCAGTTCAACGATTTCCGTAGCACTTCATTTCTTTCACTTCATTTTCACTCTGGAATATTTCGATTGAACTGAACTCGAATGTACGGCTATCTTTTACCTTCATATTTTGAAACTTCACACTGAACAGTCCGCACTCGTACACAACAGCACATGCACGTTCTTTCTCCATTCACATAACCGAGATAGTCAATGTGCAGGGTTCTTAATAAATCACCTAACATTCGCAGACATTCACGAAGTCACCTAACGTGCACCAGGAATCATCTAACGATGGGATCATTCACAATCATTCATCACTTGAAAACTTCTTCCTGACCAAAACAGTTCCCCTCCAGTCGTGTCTTCGCATTCACACTCGTCTTACATCACGAAACATCACAACTTCCTCCTGCTTCACAGTTTCCAGCCACTTAACTCTTTGCACAACAGTCGAACAGTCTAATCTCTGACTAAGCATACCCACGAGAACGTGCAAAGAGTTAACGACTTGTTGTGCATTACTTTAGATCAGTGCTGTTCACGTTTAGGGGTCCCCGAGTGGTCCTGTCCCCAAGTCCACACCGCATTTTCTGCAGAACATGCACGCGTAGCGCGCAGTGTAGCCAGATCAGATTAAAATAGCTCCGACCGCAAAGGGTCAATCCAAAAAAAAGAATCATCGCTCTATCTGATTTCTATCAAAAGTTCTTCAATTTTAACGCAAACTTCTTTGTCCCACTGTGCGCCGTAGTAGGGGTAAGGTAGAGTGGGAGGAAGAGTCTCAATCTGGCCACACTGGTAGCACACAGTTTACGAGGTATCGGAGTCGGTGTCGCCAGACCAAAGGAATGGAGGGGAGTACAGCTCTCCCCTCTCTGATTACTGGATGAGTCACGTGATATTGTGACGGGTGGGGATGCGCTCTCGGTCAGGCGACACTGTTCGCCTCTAGAGCTGACTGAACAGCACTGTCTTAGATGAATGACCGGTCGTAGAATTTACTGAGAACGACGCTGACCTGGCGGGGCGTCTCTGTTTGCACAGGTGATAGTCTCGTCACCCGGTTCACCTAGCAGTGAGGAGTCGGAAGAATCGCCGGAGCCAATTAACAAGAGCCTGCTGGGCGACCTGAGACTCGTGAAGGGCAACAACGGGGTGACAGCTGATGCAGCTGGTCCTGGGACAGAGCAAATCACACCGACCAGCAGCGTCGACACCGAAGAGGGAAACACACCGCATCCTGAAGAAGGCGAGAGAGGCGTCGAAGGCGACGCCGAGGCGAGCGATGACGATCGACACCAACACGTACCCAAGACCCACTGAGAGGTCTCTTTAGTCGATCATGGGAATACTCCAAATAGCTTGAACATGTTGATCTGACCGAGTCATTCGAAGAATCTCTTGCTTTTCTTCGAGCGATAGATTAATTTAGATATGGGAATCATGATGAACACCGGATATACAGCGTTGGGCATCGAACAGTGAATATCTCTCTGGTAGCCTGAGTAAGAGGTGTGTAAATTAACATTTTATCTACCGGTAGCCTATTAATAAACTTTTCAATAATTGTGCTGCACCAAATGGAAGCTTAAAAATCTTCTTTTACACAATAATCCCGAAAGAAATTATTGGATTTTGTTATTGAAGGTGAGTTGTCGGTTTATGATTAAAATTGCTGTTGCTATTGAAGGATTCTTTTAAAAAATCTTCAGCCATGAACCATAAACTTTCAACAATTATGGGATAATCACCGGTAATGTGTTAAGTAGTGAGACTGATTTTTTTCAATTTTTATATTCGAATAGAAAATTACAATTGAATATTGTCTCCTCCAAAATAACTTTCTTGGGAAGCCACACCCAAATATTGCCAGATCGAATGCTGCGTTGCCAGTCTCATTACTTAATTTACACACCTCGTACATGGTTTGTTGATATATGGATTCCATTAATTGGTAATGCCTGATCATCTGATCACCGGCACCGAAACTGTTGATTGCTAGTCATGGATTGTTGATTGTTGAATTAATCCCTTCTGCCTTTCTAGTCGATTTTTAATCTGTATATCTTTAGTGCGAGTAAGTTCGATGTCATCCATCGAGGACGACCGTCGGCCGAACCATGATATTGTTAGTTCTTGTATTATTGAAAAAATGTTCATTAATCCATGCCCAACTCTAGTCCACGAGTACGGAGAACCTGTTGCTCGTGAGTATGTGTTATGAACGAGGAACTAGCCTGTCGGAACAGGCACTTTATTGAAGCGTTGGAAAGTTTTTGTTACCAGTAGGCACACTTTATTTTTAAACTATTCGTTGGAGGGACTGTGGGGGTTACTTCTTGAGACGTTGTCGGATTTTTCGCATTTTCTCGACAGAATCTACAGGATTACATTGGAAAAAGGCTAAAATTTCTGGTTACCCATGGTGCAGTTCTAACCGGAACTCTGTGGAACAGACTTCGTGTTAGGTCTGAAGGGACCGGAATCTTCTAATAGTTGTCTGAAGAGCTCACTGCCCACGTCCAAGATCTTTACGAGTAGACTGCGGAACTTTATGGAAAATAAAAATTGTTTGCATCGACTGCTACGAACAAAGGTCAAGTAATAATTTCTTTAATTCTGTAATAACGTCCATAAGCTGCAGCTAAATACACTGATCTTCTTAAATTTTAAATTGCAACTATCCATTTTTGTGATCAATGTATAAAATCCGCAGTCTACTTATGAGAATTGAAAGAGGATATATTTTGTTTTCGTGAATTATTTCCGGGGGCGACGTGTTCGCTATGTCATTAGCGAATTGCCATTTTTGACGCTGTTCGTAGAACAGTCTGGACTTAAGTATCTAGTCGCTAAATATGTGTTTACTTTCTTCGAGAGTATTATTGCTGTTAGTACCGTTTTGAAAGTGAGAGAGAGGGAGAGAAATACGTTTCTTCGTTGTAACGTTGTGTTTATAAAATATTTATCGCTTTGATAGTCGGCGTGTCGAGTTCCAATCGCGTGGGAAAAGAAAGATCATCATGTACCACTGTTTCAAACGCTGAACAATCCTGTCGCCAGACGCACAATAACACAGAGCGATCCACGAGTTTCTTTTTTCTTCGAACAAAACACTCGACGAAACGCGCATAAATAACCAATGGGACCACCGCGACTATTCTTCACCTTCACGAATCTCCTTCACGAAGAGAAACGTGAGATCCAACGCTGAAATCGACTGATAATCGACTGATAATAATCGACTGAGAAATCTGAGCGAGACTCGCGTCCACCGCCGCGAGAGAAATCGCCAAAGACTGCTACGAGATCACGGAAGAAAATAAAACTGGTTCCTAGTTCGCAATCCCTTTGCACAAAATTCGACTTTTAGACTGACTACGCCCTTCTACAGGGACTCGAAAAAAGAAACGAAGCCCTTATGGGGGGAGGAGACTCTCATCGCAACCCTGAGGAGGACATTGCCCATTCGAGCTTTTTCTTCGCACACGAAAGAACGAGATTCCAAGGATGAACGCCAAATCGATCCGCATCGGTAATCGAGGATCGACGGATCCCCTACGGTCGACCTTGCGCCAGAGTTCAAGCTACTTCCGGCCTGTCGAGACCTCTGTAAATCGAGAGCTACTTCCAGACGACGCAGAACCCGGCTGAGGACCCAGTCTCAGCGACACGGAAACAAAAAAAACTATATATCGGGAAGTTAAATAAGAAAATGAAGAAACCCAAGTTGGCAGACCGAAACAACACACACAAGGACAGTGTCTAAGCAAAGAGAATAAAAAAAGAAAGAAACAAACAAATCACACAGATAAGGCATTCGGTTTATATACAATATACTATATATATTATATATATACATATTATATATACACACATAGGCTAGCCACAATATACATGTGCTTTTGATAAAAGACTATTATTTGTAGCGGGTAGTCACCCCTCGTATACAGAGAGAAAAAAAATAAAAACCACGATCGCTGGAAGACGATACACGTTGCGTTCACATATACATATATGTATATCGAGACTAAACAGGCGGGGGGGGGGAGTAGAGAACGACGAGAACACATGCCATAAGAGCTGTATGGTAAGGTGTGCGCGTGTGTATGTGCACGCAGACGATTATACATAATATACATAAATTTTCACCGCGGCAAGAGCCGGGGAACCGATTCCAAGACTTGTACATGTTGACAATAGCAAAAACAAATCGACGAGCAAAGAGCGAGAGAGAGAGAGCGAACGAAAACGGGAGAAAATGAGAGTGCGTGATAGAGAGAGAGAGAAAGAGAGAAAGAGGGACAAAGAAGACGAAACTCACCGAGAAACGATAATAATTACGAGTAATGAGTTAATTGTAACTTGTAAACGATTAAAAACATAGCCAGTATTATTGTGTACGCGAGAGAAAGATGAAGAAAGAACACTTCAGGGGTTGGGGTGGGGGGACAAGCCGGGGAACCACCGTGTCATGGGAGCGATCCGGGGTTCCTATGTTCTATGGTCTCGACGACGTGGCCACGAGTAATGATCATTATCACTTACCACTAGACTGCGGATATCTTTATGCAAAACAAAAATTGTCTGCATCGATTCCAAGAAGTAGAAACTAAATTCGATGTTATCTCTTCCCTTAGCGATTTCAATATGAAGAGAAATCATACACTGACATCTTCGATTTTGTAAATTTTCCATCAATTTCGAATTCCATCTACTCAACCTTGCTAGAACTGCATCAAAGATATCCGCAGTCTACTTACTACCGTTAGCTTGTAACGTGCGTAAAGAAACAGCTATGTAAATGCGGGCTAAGTTGCTGGAGCTCTTCAGCTGACGATCCTCGTTCACCTAAGTCATCATAGAAAAATGTGGAGATTGTAAGAAACAAATTAATCAGGTTACCGAGGATGACAGTTGGCGATCTCTGGCGAATCGCAGGGTAAGAGTTAATTAGTCCACCGAAGGTGTCGCTGTCGCTAGCAACGCTATAGAGAACAGCTCCACAAAATGATTAGTATAATCTGGCTATTCCAATATCGTTGCGAGCGATGGAGACTGCGGATTGGACGAAGTTGTTGCCGAACCCTTATAAATAATGTATAGAATGTATCGTGTATGAATAAGGTCGTTGTGGGGTTGCCGAGGGTCAGTCAACCCTTTGGAGAAGAGATCACTTCTAAAATATCGATTGTTCAGTGTCATAGTGACATGCGAGGCTAGTTTCATCTTTTATGTAACCATGGAGAATGCCTGTGCCTTCAAAGGGTTGACCATTATTGCCGTTGCTTTCCATTACTCGTGTCCTCGTGTTAGAATGCAGCTGCGTGTGAGCGGCATACAATGTATATCTTTTGTATACCAGCATCGTCCAATAGAGAATAGGGAAACCTTCTTCCGGTCCCTTTCGTCGGAAAGGAAGCATACTTGCGTGATCCTAAATTGTCTTATCGATTAACAAGCAGGGTTTAAAGATACCGTAGGTACAGCGACTCACATTAGTATTCGGACACTCTTAAAAGACGAGAACTTTTCTAATATTGGACCATACGATTTGAACTTTTTCGAGAAGTTAGAACAATTAGTTTAGTCTAGTATTTTCTCTATAATTCCGACCAGTTGGAATTTTTGAAAAAATTTCTTTCCACGTCCTGTTGGAAACTAATCGCTCAAGCTTCCCGAGAAAGTTCAAATCGTATAGTCCAACATTAAAACAGTTATTGATAAGTTATGACCAAAGGAAAATTGTTAAGATAACGCGGCAGATTTATTGGACAGTGCTGTTACGATAATATATCCGTATGCGTGCTGTATTTATCCTCCGTGCATTCGCATAAAACGTCTTTACTCCGCACAGCGTTCACCTAATCGATCGTCGCCGGCAGAGGAGCGTCGGTCGGGTACGGTGTTTATTTGACGTAGGACGAGGATCGCGGATCATTGTATAGAGCTCAGTGTACCATAATTCGTGTAGCCGCACTCTAATCGTACGGAACCCCGAGTGTTTGACTATCGTTCGATGTTGAAGCGCGACGGAACGCCGGATGCCATTTCTCTTCCCACGTTTTCGCAGACACGTGTCGCTCCCGGCATTCCTGTGAGAGGTGGAGCCGCCGGATCAGGGGAATTCCCTCTCTCATTCTGACACGAGTAGAGGTGAGATCTCCTAAGCGCGTCTGGCCGCGGCGATAATCCATTTATAACTTCCTGCTGTGCGTCTGGACGCACAAGTTTGCGTTTGTGACGAATGGAGAGTAAGAGGTTTTATGATCGCGAAACGCTGCGTCCAGACGCGCTTAGGAAATTAGCCTGTGGGAAGAGGGGGGGTCTCAAGCCTCAGGGGGGTCCTTGCAATCCTGGAAAAACGAGTCTGCCCCCTTAAGACGGCGACTCCGATCCCTGCGAGAGGACTGGTTGGCAGATGAATTCTCGCGAGGACGAGGTTTGGTAACGTATAATTTCGATAAAATTATTATAAAAATTTGTCGGGAGAAACCTCGCAGAGGAATTAGGGAACGACACAACCTGTTGAACATTTTCATATTTCTCGTGACAAAGTAATTTAATGTTAATTCTTTATAAACCACATACACTACTGCTTTCTATATCGACATTATTTGATATATTTTGTACCGAAACGATAATACCTGGTTCTTGTTAATCAATTTTCTCCGCTAGTTACCAGATAAGAATTTCTATGAACTATATACAACCAGTTGCTGCCCGGGGAATATTGACAAGAACTATTTAAACGGTCGCGACGAGAAGCACTGATTATATAAAATATATCGTTAACGAAGAAACAGTATTGCAATAGTGGATATTGCAGATTTAAGGAGATAATAATTGTGGTAACGGGAAAATATGTAAGAGTATTATTAAGGGAGGTATTTGCCGTTGTACAAATTCAAAAAAAAAGAAACAAAGAACAGAAAGAATCAAGGGCCAATGTGTCGAACAAATGATCTTTCCTCGAAAGAAGCCAATCTCTCTCTTGTACATCGCCGATCGACTGAAAGCACATTTGACACCCTCCCCCCGTTGAATTGTCCTAATCGTTGTACATAAGTATACGGAACAATAATATTTTCAAATGTGAAAGCGTGTCGTGATGGTATCCAGCATTCCTCGGCGTTCTTAATTTTACCGATTAACAATAAAAATCACCGAACTGAGGCGTGTACCATTAATTAATATTATACGTGAAAGCACACTGCCGCAATTTTGTATGATTGACTGTTATTATATACACACCTATACCTACGTATCGTGCTACGCCATATATAATTATTCATTAATAGAGAGACTCGACTCGAAGGACTGACAATGATACATATATATCTGTTGAAGGATTCCAGAATGTGGCTCACGCGTTTTCCTTTGTTTCTCCGCAGTCCTTTCAGACGTTTCCTCGAGTCTGCGAGTCCAGTGCTAAACGAAGAAGTCTTCGGAGTGATATTCGACTGAAGTGCTAAAAGAAATAAGTGTGGCTCCTCAAAACAGAATTGTAAAGACACTAAACAGCGAGTCCTGGCGAGGATTTTCAAAACGATCGAAAACAGGAGTTTACATAGTTTTGTTTATTCTAGTTTGGCGCACGAACGATGAACAGGGTCGTAACAGGAACGAAACAACACATTTTGATTACACTGCAAATTGCCAGGTTCGTTCGCAGGAACTACACAGTGACAATCAGTTATGCATGGCGAATAGGTACATCGGTGGTTTAACTGCTCGATACACTGAACGAAATTGTTCCGGAGCCATAACAGTGGTGCATAAAGATCGTTTCAGTGGCAACGCGAGGGTGCTCCTGAGTTTGTCATAGCCTGGAGAGGGGTGTCGGGTATCCTCCGAGAGACTGCGGATCTTTATGGAAAATAAAAATTGTCTGCATCGATTGCAAGAAATAGAAACTAAATTGAATGTTATTTCTTTCTTTAATGATTTGGATAGAGGAGAAATCATAAATCTTCAATTTGAAAAATTTTCTAACAATTTTGTATTTCATCTACTCAATTTTCCTATAAATGCATAAAGATCCGCAGTCTAGATATAACATAGTATCGCGTTCACTAGCAACCCCTCGAATTGGTCTCGACATTCCCGAATCCTGTTTCCCCTGTTTCACCTTTCCAATTTCTTCCTTGCCTCGTTCAGAAACGCACACACACTTGATCGACAAAAACGAATCGAACGTCATCGAAGGGTGGGGGTTGCGGGAGGGAATGAAAGCAACTGCTTCCGTTTCGTTTTTCGATTCGATTCGCGAAGAGGGACACAACGAAACCACGTTCACGGGTGGAAGAGATGCACGTACACACAGTTAGGGCGAACGAACGAAGTAGAGTTTATAGAAGAAGGGTGGAACGGTGCAACGGGGTGGGGGGCATGTGATAATAAGAATCTAATTTTTATCGTGCTCGCATTGCCTGATTCTCTGTTCGTGCAGTCGTATTTCATCGAGCAACCACGATTACTACAAACGTACACAGACATACACCGAAGCGTACATACATACACGAGCGCGTACAGTGACTTCCATTAATATCCGGACGCTCTGAAAAGAACGATAACTTTTTTAATTTGATTTGAGCTTTTTTTGAGAAGCTGGAGCAATTAGTTTACTGCAGGATGTGAAAAGAAATTCTTTCAAAAATTGCAATAAGGAAAAGATCATATAGAATGAAATTATTCTAGCTAGGAAAAAATGTTAATTAATATTAGTGGGATTCATTGTACCTCGGACACGCACACACACGACTCTAGTCTTCTTTACAACGCCCGGCGGGATGTTCTCTGAACCGATCGCTCTGAGAAGCTGCGGAAGGCTGGAGACGGGCCGTCGAGGATCGAGAAGATCAGAGAGATCACAATGTACAAGAGGAGTAATTCACCAACGGCCCTAGAGTCTCCAAGCCGCACAACTTCACAAAGAAGAAGAAGAAGATGAAGACTTCTTCGAGCAGCCGTCTCTAATTTCCCGAGCAGTAAAAAATCTAATCCTAAACGCTAACGCGAACAACTATATGTACATACGATATGGACCACGTTTGTCATATTGAAATGTTTCTAAAAAAAAGCCAAAAAAAGAGAGAGTTTTTCTATGATTTTTCTATGATTTAGAGGCAGACAGTAGTCGAGAGAGAGAGAGAGAGAGAGAGAGAAAAAGAAGATAATCGAAAAAAGAGAGAAAGAAAGAGAGTGAATGATTGTCTACCGGATGTATTCTGTTTCCCAGAATCGTCGCGAGGTTCGCGTTCAACCGTGTACTCTTCAGTCGGCGAGTTCCCCGCGTCCTACTTCGAGTCATCCATGTTTATAGTGGTTTCCGGAGACATCAGTATTAACGTGTTACCTCAGACCGACTCTATCGAGAGCCCGTTTTCTTCTCGTTTCTTCGCATCATCAAAAGAAAAAAAGGAAAACAAGGAACCGAGGAAGAGGAGCGAGCACAAAAGAGCTCTCGGGGAGAAGAAAGAACCTCGGAACGATTCTCCAAAGATTTTAGATGAAGAAGATGATGAAGAAAGAGATCGAATTCCTCGAGCCGTTGATTCCACCGAGAGAGAAAGAGACGAATAGGAAGTACACTGTTCCCGGTGTCCAACCTCTAACAAGCAACCGACACATAAGTAGCCGATCAAATCTCGGAACCAAGATAATAATAATGTTGCCAGATCTAGGCAAGGGCTGCGCGAATATTTTCCAGAGGAACGTAGCTCCATGTGTAATTATACGTAGAGGGGTGAAGGAGAAGAGAGAGACAGTGTCTCTCTCCTAGAATCATCGCGAACACATATCTGACATCATCGGAACCTATGGGGGTCGCAGAGTGGCATGGGGCGCGAACCCCCTGTTGGGGTATCAGCAGAGGACGGTTTGTTTCAAATGGTCTACACTTCAAGATAGTTGAGTCTTATTTTTCTACCTCTTCTTTTGTCCATTGTTGGGAAGTTGAGTGTGGAAAGTTCAGGGAGGTCGGACCCCCATGATGTTCTGGGTCTGCTAATGGGGGTTGCGAACCTGTTTGGGCCCATTCGCTGAATTTCGAACAGAAATTAAGGCTCTGACCTGTTGTTGAACTTAGCCGTCATCCGTCCCTCGTGACACAGTTTTCCTAAAATAAGTTATACTGTTCTGTTATTTGTAGGTAAATTTTCCTGAAACTTCGTGACTTTCGTTTTTTTAATGCGAAACACATAACCGAGAAACCTAAGATGTAAATGTTAACTGATCAATTTGACTAAAAGAACATCGAAAAATAACTGTTTGCCTTGTTATTTTGTCGATTTTTTATCACTGTCAATTTGAGACCGAGGAAAAGATTCGGTTCGTGAATATCGTGAAATGAGGGACGGATGAAGGTTAACTTAGATCAGATCAGGGCAACTGACGGCCCGCGGGCCACACACCACCGGTTCTTTTCCCACTTCCCAGCGCCTACCAGCGTCCCCCACCATTCTGACCTACGAAAGAAACAGTGTATAGGAGGGGTGGGCATGGTAGGGGCCCCTCAAACTCCTACTTCCCCCACCAACCTCCCTTTCATGCAGCTCGGTAGCGACGGATGATGGTGGGGACACTGGGCGCTATGGTGGGGACGGTCTTGTTTCAATTTCTGATGAAGAGTGGGAGAACCGGTGGGAGGAGAAGTTGCCTCTCTGGCTCTAACCAAGACCACAAAGCGTGGTTTTAGGTTACGTTCGACAGCAGACGACGCAGAGGGCCCCAGGGTGACCAAACGAGCACGGATCCGTCGATCAAGGTCTACGGCCTGATCGTTTCCATCCTTCATCGAGCAGGGGCATAATTAGGTCGTAGGTTTTAACCCTGAAGCTTTCATTGTCCTACATATCATAGAGATCGGGGAGGGGGCTCCCTTTTGTTTCTCGCGGAGGCCTACGAACAGGATTCTTGGGATTCTTGGGTTGTCGTAGACGAAAGCAGAGAACGAGGAGATGATCAAAGAGGGCCTTTAGTATTTCATAGCGAATAGGAGTCGCGTTTGGAGAATTGCTGACGCTTTCTTAGGATTAGTCGCAGCTTCGACCTAGCCCCCGAAAGTGAAACTAGGAAACTGTCCTTTCCCTTCGTTGGAAATCATTTGAATATCATTTCGAATTTGATTCTAGCGAGTATTTTAGTTGAGCCAGTGGTTCTCAACTTTTCAACTTCGGAGCAAGTTAAGAGAACGTTGCCCCGCCCCAACGAGTCTCCATCATTTTTAACCCACCCCTCACCCAATTTGCGGGCCCCATCGACGACAAGTTGAGAACCCCTGAAACCCGATGACCACGAAGCGGAGGGACGCAAAACTCATCGAATCATTCAGTTTCTCAACATATCCATCTTCTGACCTCGTATTTTCATAAATCAAGATATACATACATACACGTACACACATACACAGACACAGTATGCGCGTTCTCATCTAATAAGGTTCGTCGAGAAATTATTTTCCTAGTCGGACTGATCTACACGGATCTAGATCTGTTCTTATTCTACATACAGGGTGGTCCACCTAACACGTAGCCACTTAAACATCTCCTTTATTTGCGATGACGTAACAAATGTTTTTAACCAGTTAACTGCGTTCGACGTGTATTCTATTGCTGTGCAATAACAATAACCTTTTCAAGAATGAATTATTAATTTTTTTATCAAATAAAAATGTAATTCTTCCTCGTTTTTCGTAAAATTCATAATTGGACCATTTGCCCTACGTTCAACGTGTATACTCATTATTGCTTGATTTTCATTCCACACTCTGTGGGGGATTTTTAAAACTAAATTCCGCAGTTAAGAGGTTTATGCAATTATGTAAAAACATTATCAAAAATAAATTATCAAAAATAAAGGAGATATTTAGGTGGCTACATTTAGGTGGACCACCCTGTATACATATATCTATATATATGTATGTGTATATATATACATATATACCTATATCTTTATCCTGTGTAAACGTACGACTGTTTTTCGTTTCTCTTCGACTTTCTACATTCTACAGTGAGCGTAAACTTTTGTACGATTTTTTACCGATGTACGGGCGATGGTGGTCGACCTCTTTTTTGCACAAGGATTAGGTTTCTCATGGACGATGCGAGTGAGTATGCTTCTCGACACACGTTCGCAAAAGTCTGTTCTTGAATTGATCAACGATTCCGTGACGTTCGCATCATCATTTCTATACAAATGTTTAATCAAGATTACGTAGTGGAGTTTCTATAGACGGTGTACATAATAATCAGTGCTTAGATCATCGGATTCCTATACATAGTATCATCGTTGATCGTGCGACGAATCACGAGAATGTACGACGAAAGCTTACGATTTACGTAGAAAGAGAGAGAGAGGGAGAGAGAGAGAGAGAGGAGTCTGTGAATCTCTCTGTTTTTGCGGGAACGGTGCGCGAGTGTGGTTCAGTCGCAAATCACTTGTTGTATCATACACTATAGCCGGAGACGCTGGTTGCGCGCCCTAACGCTGGGAATCCCCTAACTTCGTCGCATAAACAGTTCTCTTTCTAATCGTTCCTTTGTCGATTTCTACTCGAGAAACATTTAGAACCTGGTGGCAGAGTTGTGTTGAATTATAATTGCATTACTTGAAGAATTATAATTACAAGGTAATTCAATTAACATTGAAATTAGCATAACTCTGTCTGGAGACCATGGTTTATATTCTGTCTTGCACAAATGATTTTGAGGACTTTACAAATGTCGATTAGATTTAAATTCATTGTCATCCATAACGTATACGTTTAGTTTATTTAACCCCTTGCCTTACAATATCGTGATGACGATTCTGAACAGAGATTAATAAATATATGTATGTTATTAATTTCCTTTAAACCGAGATGAAATTATATTTCGGTTTCATTAATGTATAGTTGTCGGAGAACATGTAAGCATACAATAGATATCAATCTTCTCCTTTTTTAGGAAATTACGACCTACAAAAAAAGTTCTAATCAATGAAACCGTAAAATAAATTGTAGGGCAAGGGGTTAAAAATCATTCGAGAGATTTGTCACGAATTTCATGGTGTTTCAAATGGCCCGGGCTTGAGTTTCAAGCGTGCCAGTCTTGCCAACGTAGCGGGTCGCCAGTGCGCAGGCGCGCGAGCAGCGACCGCAGAACCGCGAAGTTTGAATGAGTGAATTGTTGCGGGCATAAAATAACGAAGTAGCAAAGAGAGGAACGTGTGCGTGGGCGTGAACGTTGAGATGAATCGAAGGTGGGGGAAGAGACGATACGAAGAAGCCAGGCGATCAAATCGCTCAGAGAATTGAAAATTCTAAGTCTATAAAATATATTTATAGAACCGAGTGTGCGAGTGGTGTGTACGAGAGAGAGAGAGAGAGAGAGAGAGAGAGAGAGAGAGCATGCGAATGATGGAAAGAGAGTATGAAGAGGAAAAGCTACTAAAAAGGAGAAAGTAGAGAGGGGATGGCAAAAAAATGGCGGCGAACGAGGCGCTAGAATACAAAATACGCGTTTACGAAAACGAGACAGAGAAACGAAAAGGGGGGAGGATGTGTGGACAGAGGGATGACTGTATGTTCTATCAGTATTCTATCGAAGAGCGGACGTTAGTGCGAAGCGTTTAATTAAAAAAAAAACACCGAAAAAAGATGGCGATTAGACGATTCGGAATCGATCGGATCCATCGATCGAAGCTGCTGAACTGTCCAAGGGACGAATGTAAACCGCGCGTAACACGGCTAAACATATGTGAAGAAAGAGAGAGAGAGATACTATAAATATTATATATATATACATATGACACAAAAAAAGCATATATATATATATAAAAATTATACATATAAAAATGGAGGAGAATAAAACAACTATCGTTGATCGCTATATCAAGCAAGTAGATATATTATATTGAAGAAACAAAAAAAAAGTATATATATATATATAGTAGCGTGTCGATATAATTACTACGATTTGTAAACGCGTGTCGCGGCGCGTCGATGCTAGGGATATCGATTGACCGCTTATGCGAACCTGGATAAATTAACTTAGACGAATCGTTGACCGAGAAAGAAAGAGGGGAGGGGATGGGTAATATGCGTTACAACGTGTCCGGAGAACGAAAATCGAAACGAAATTACACACGTGCCGTGTTTTTCTGGCGAGTGACAGTGTCAATTGTAAATGCGTTCGAATTTGCCGGCCGTCGCCTAGGGACTTTCTCTAAACCGGCAGCCTGTCGCAACCCTGTTTAGCACGACCCTTTGCAACCACACTCCCGACAATCGACAGAAACTCGAACTCGACTATCTTCCATTCGCGATGCGCGCTAGTTACTTTTTAATGATAATAACGATAATGAACTACTTGATTAATTGAAGGGAAGGTCGCTGAAGCGATCGGCAAAATCGGACGCAGCCCTAAGAAAGTGTAAGAGCGCAGAATACAAGTAGTCCGTAACACCAAAGAGGAAGCGGGGAGGAGGTAAGAGGAACCAGTTGGAATTTCCTGCAATAGAACAGTTAGATCAATTAACGGAGACTCCCAGTAGGTAGACTTTAAATATTCGTAATTATTCACTGTCTCGCGTGTGTCCGTCGCGTTCGTTCCGTTTTTGGTTCGTTTCGAGTTTCCCGCCAGAGCAGCGCTAGGGGATTTTAGTTTTCGTTCTATTATCCGCGTGTCTTCGGGGAATTCCGGGACACGCCGAGCACGATGGGCGACGAGGCATCTTCGCTTTCAAGGACTGACTTTTTTATGTCGTTCTAAAGAATAATTATAATGGATAACGGTAACGATAATAATATTATAAATATTACGTAACGATAGGAATGATAAACGATGCGCGTTCGAATTGCTAAGAATAATAATATTAATAATAACATTAATAATAATATTAATAATAATAATACCAAGTATCGTTTAAGGCATACGTCCACCCGTCGTGCTCGGCCCCCGTCTTTTATTTTCCACTGATCGTGAAACGGTTTCGATGATCATTTCAATGATTGTCCGTGCTTGCGTGAACACCCGGTTACAACGATACATCCGATTTTCTTCGATTTGTACTTCGTGGTAGAATGTAAATGGCGCACAACTCGGTCGATCTAGTGTTATTTCCGCAGATCAGGGTCGCCAACCTTGTTACGTTGTCTCCGAACCAGCCAGCACTAGCCATCGTTAGCCAGCACCCTCTACGATCAACCGAGTCGTGTGCCCGATCGTCTAGGGGGAAAATAGACCGGGGGTTCCCCTAGATACCGAACAGATTACTAGCGAATAACGATCGGACGCGAACATACAAAATGGTGAACGACGAGGATGAATTAATCAATTAACCGGGGATTCGTTGAGATCTCGTGTATTTTTGATTTTGCCAGTTTGTGGGCTGCCAATACTCGAATCTAAATCAACGAAGTACTTTAAACGCGTCGCGTTCTGCAGACTGGAATCTAGGGAGTTTTTCCAGGGGTTTCATAGGGATAACATAGATCTTTTGTTGTTTCTATTGTGGTAGGGGTTCTCGAGTTATATTGGTCGTGTATTGACAGCCAATATGATGGGATATGATGCTTGATAGCGAACCGTTGAATCTTGCTCGAGCGTAGGGTTCGAACGTCGCCGGTTGACGACGATTCTAGTCGATGTTAAGTCCACGCTAATCCAATTATGGCCGGCGACGGTCGATTATAAATCAATAGTAGGATAGTAGAGCATAACGATTTCAGAGAGGTAGTACTACCGTTGTTCCGTTGATTGTTTTCATAGACTTTATTGCGCCGTGACCGCATCGCGTGCTCTCTTGCTAAATGTTCGGTTATACATCAGCTGCAACAAATAAACGACTATCTTGCTGACAAAACAAGAATGTCCCTAGCGAGCTTGTTGAGCGTTCGCCTCACCTGATTCGACCGTTTCGATATTCGTCGAGCCTCGACGAGAAAAGTAACTAGACGTCCAACCCGAAACGCGTACCAATTTCAAAAAAAAATTCATCATATTCGAAGAGTCCTTCTCGGATCAGGGAAACTCCTCTTTAGAACGCAACCGGGAAGACCCAGTCAATTAAAAACGATCGCGATGACTTTAAGCGTAGGATCCTTCGTCCAGTTGATTTCAAAAAAAAAAAGAAGAAAAAATTAATCAGTATTAGACAAACTCCTGATTGAGCGCGCACGCTGTTTCTTTTACAGAGCATTGCGTCGATCGGGCCAATGCGACGGCAATCAAACAACGCGTATTCCGTCGACAAATCAGGCCCGGCATCCCGAATACAATAAATTCCCTAGGGCCGTTCGGTACAGCAGCTCGCTGTTTTACCAACCGGCCTAGGAAGGAATCGGCAGCGCGCGAACATTCGAAAAGAAAAAGAGAAACAAAGTTCTAATCGCGAGCTCCCACGGGACGCGGCCACGCCTAGCCAGGACTATTTTTCTAAGTTGCAAAGTATAATAAATTAACTAAGATGTTGCATTATCGTTACATAGAGTATATTATAATGTATATTGATATTTTAACTAGCCGAAGTAAGTATGAGACAATGTTACGAGCGTAGTAGACGAAGGACGAAGTAATTAATTGTAGATAACAAAGTTTTGCGATCAACAACGGTCGACTTGTACCCGTGCCGATTCGCAGTTCGAGGGTCGATGCACTGTGACGCGCCGCGATCAACGCGAATGCTAATTAACAAAAAGAAACGACAAAAAAAATGAAACAGAAGAAGAAAAAGAATCGACAAAACGCGCTCGGAGAAAAATTAGTGTCGGGAAGAGAAGAGAAAAACAATTCTTCGCGAGAGGCACCGAGATCAGTTCCAGTCTCGATCGATTCGTGATCCAGGACCGCGGGACAAACTGACAATGTTCCATAGGGGAAAAAAGAAATCCCTAGACGCGATCACAACGAGGCTGGAACCGCACGAACGGGCGTAAACGTGTGACGATGCGTGCATGAGTGTGTGCGAACGAGAGAATACAATCGTCGGCGTGGTTACACGCCGGGGAACAGAGAGAATTAAAATATGAATCGTTCTGTCAGTCACCTCACCTATATTATACAATGTAATAGTACTATGCTGCCATATGATATAAATACATGTCTACGGTAAGGAGTATATTACTAAAACATTATGAATAAATATGTTATAAGTAACCGCTTTGTCCTGGTCCCCACCAGACCGGATATTTCCTCCCCATTTTATCGCTTTGTTAATCGCGTAACAGTTTAAACAAGAACAAGGTGAGAACTATGTTTGAAATTCTTAGTTCATGAAGTTTAAATTTCTATATAGTTTCAAATTTCCCTTCTAAGCGCGTTTCACTCTTTCTCCCAATTTATGGTGTTTGAATTGGCCGCGTTTGTTTCCGAGTTTCAAATTTCCCTCCAAAGCGCATTGCGCTCTTTCTCCCATTTTATGGTATTTGAATTGGCCGAGCTTCAAATTTTCCTCCAAACCGCGCGTCAAGCTTTTCCTCGGTTCAAACTTTCCCGCCTGATGGCGCTTCTAGAGTTTCCCTAGTTCCAAATTTTCTCGTTAGACGATCTTCGGAAAATTGCGTGGCCCGATGAATCAGTAGGAATCCATTCTTCAGACACATCTCCGAATGGCAATATGATTCTCTGGTGAAGTGGTCCATAACCTCAAACTTTTGTTCCGAATTGTGAAATATTTTTTTCGGGAGTTCAACAGGAGTGTAGCGTTATATTTTTGTACGTTTTGTAACCGGTGTTGAACGATTCGGCCAGTGTTCGGCCCGTTACATTGTACTTAATACCGAAACTCGTCGAGCAAACTAATTGGTAATATTTAAAGGTTATGAGTGAGTTTCATGAATATTTACACGAAAATGTATTTCTAATTGATGTGTATTTCCGTGTTTCGCCTTGCTTGCATCGACTTTCGTCGAATCGCATCGTTTTCGAGATGAACAGAATCAATATTGTCTTTTCTGTTTTTGGTTTCAGGCATAATTAGTACTGTGTATAGCATACACAACTTGTCTTATGTTTTATTATGAAGCGGCGTCAAAGGAGACCTGTCTTAGAACTTAATCAATCTCAAGCTGGCTCGCACGGGGATCATGTACAAAGTAATTAATTGTATTGACCATTGAACAAATAAAATAGTTGTATATAACAAAATTGTAAAGAACAAAATGTTTGCCCATTTAGATAAGCGAAAGCAAGCAGCTCTCGATTACCACGGGCAAAATGTACCTGGGAACCCACTGGCCAATCTACTTTGCCACTATAACTCGGACAGCGATACAGAGGACGTTAAGAAGGATGTTTGTAAGTTAGACGATCAAGTGAACAACTTCCTTAAGGTATGTACATTACTATACAAATTCATATTCATCTTCTACGTCTAAGTAATTCTAAACAATCGATTCGCAGGAGATACAACTTATCGCTCCTAAACAGCCGATAGCAAATGAGTTTGGTAACAATGTCTTGAACTCGAATGCGCAGTTGCCGCAGCATATCAACCAACAAGCATCGAGTGAGCTTTTGTGAAATTTCTTCCCTGATCTGGAAGTTGGCAACTGAAAATTCATTGTTCTTTTAGTGTGGAGAGAGTGCATAGATGAGTCTTCCGGTTACCCGTACTACTGGCACATAGAGACCAATGAAGTAACATGGGAGATGCCAGAGGAACTGCGGTATACGAAAAACAATGCTAAAGCAAATTCTATTATGAAACCTCATTCTATGCAAGACCCTCATTGGGTTGATTTTTCGTCTGTCGCATGTAAGTATATGCTGTGCTCGACTGTCTTCTGCTTCCGAATGCATTTAACCCTTTGCACTCGGATCTATTTTAATTCGAAAATTAAACATTTCTTTCAACTTAGAATATAAATTGATATAACACCTCATACAATACTTAAATGTTTAGTAATTGATTAGATACCAATTTATTAATAATGTAAACAATATTTTGAATTATAGTACAACAATTTTTGTGGTGACTCTGAGTCACCATACGAGTACTAAGGGTTAAACAGACCACATTTTTACAGACCAGTCGCATGAAAACATACCGGAAGGCATGATACCGAGAGAAGTGGTAGCTCGGAACCGTAACAGGTACATTCGCAACGAAACCACCAAGAAACAGGAACCACCGGCTGATCAGGACGTGACGAACACGTCCGATACGATGGACAACGAGTCTGACGACGGGTATATATCCATTCTTCCAAATTCTAGTTACTCTTCCATAACCGACAAACTTATTACAGAAAAATCGAAATGATAACCTCTTACGGGTCCGAAGAAAGTGACTCGGACACTGCGGACGAAGGTCAATCAAAGGACAAAGCTTCTGCAGGGTCTGCGGTTGAGTCAGTTAACGTAAACTCAACGACCAAGTCAAAAGTCGAGACTTTCTCTTCGTCGATGCCTGTGAAACACCCTCCGATACTAAAGGGGCCTTTGGACCAAGATTCTAGAGACTCCACGGACAATCCAAAGACGGAGGTTTTAGACACCAAGATCGTCGAGGAGAAGGATACGAAGTACTCGAAGAATCAAGTGAAAGAACCCGAAGAGTCTATAGAAAGACCTGTTAGGGAATGTAAGGCAGCGGCGAACGATGTTAGCGGAAAGAGTAACAATGATTTCGACTTCCGCGTGTCTCTGGTGCCCGGCTACGACGAGGACTCCGAACCTGAGGAGGAGCTCGAAGTCAGACAAGAAAGGAAGGCTCTGTTCCCAATCCCTCAGACCGAGGAATCAGCGGACAACAGCCTAAGCTTGAAGGTGCACCGGATACCAGAAAGTAACGATGGCGACGGGAACGACAGGAGGAACGTTCAGGAACTGGACAACGAGGTAGTTTCTGAGAAGACGGATAGCAGCGAGGAGTCGGTTTCGAGATGCGAGGACGATGGACAGAAGACGAACAAGTTCTTGGACAACCTGCACGGCAGGAGCAAGTTCTTTCAAAGGAAGAAGCGGATCGCGTTCGATGGTAAGGATGCTCGTGTTAATCTATCGTCGAGGTGGATTAAGAGGAGTGGTTCTTTCAGTTCCATCCACCAAGAAGAAACTGGTGGACAAAGAGGAGACCAAACCGGAGCCTGAGGTACAACAGGAGGAAATCGCGCCTGATAGCTCTGAAAGAACTGATGAATTGCGAAGCGAAAATCAGGAAGAACAAAGTGCTGCAATAGCTGAAGACAAGACTGAGGATGCTGTGGACACTGTGGTGGAGTCTGGCAAGGCTGAAGAAGAGGCTGTAGCAGTGGCTGAGGTGCCTGCTGACTCCAAGGAGGACGAGGGAGAGGTTGCACTACTGTCGCAGATCATTCTTGAGAAACTGAAGTTTCTGTCCGAGGGGAAACCCACCGTGTCCCCTGTTCAGATGATGTCTATCCAGCTTCAGGTGAGGAAACAACTTTTTGAAACTATACTTTGGAAGGATAACTCGATCGAGGCATTATCTTACTCCGAGAGGTTATTGAAATGTTTGTGTTTTGTTGCAGACATTGTTTGTGGCATGGGAAGGAGGTTACTTAGAAAAGAGTTACTTGCGTAGGTGGTTGACTGACACCAGTCACGAACTGGAACGCTTGGAACAAGACGCAGCACCGCCAGGATGGCTTTGTCAGTGGGATAGGTATAGTATACGATCTAAAATTTGTGTATTATTTCGTACAAATAAACATGACTCGTTCCATATAAAACATCGTGGTATGTTATACACATCACTGCTCTGAGATCTTCGGTCACCGCAATAGAGACGTGTTCATGCATTGTATAATGCCTTGTCAATTCCATTTGTCGAGTTCTCTCGTAGAGAAATCTATCAATTTGTTGTTCGCACTTCGATACGATTTCGAATGTTTCAGTTTATTTATTTTTTATTTTTTGATAAATCGAATTGCCATTTCGTCAGCTCTTGAAAATGTGAATCGAATGAGTCGTACCGCTACCGAGGCTGTTAATCAACATAATTTTATCAATTTCAGAGTAATTGTTATAAAAAGGTTCGTTCGAAAATGTTTTGTAGACTTCTATAGTAATGCAAATTTTACTCATTTAGAACAAAAAAAAGTATACGTTATATACGAAGAGACCGCGTTGTTTGTTATAAACGATTCGATCACTGCAGTAACGTAGATAGAAATGTGTTTGGTACGGGGTCCTTCAAGAACATACGTGCACTGCAAAACTGTGCGCCCGAAAACACGTAGAAGATTCAAGAGAGACTAATCCATGGAACATGACAGAAAGTGTAGAAACATTCCGGATTTGTCATTGAGTCAACCAGAAAGCTATCGAGTCAGTGAAAGTAGAAATTTGCTATGCAAAGGGACAGGAACTGTGACGTACGGTACGAACGAAGATTGCACCAGGATTTCAAGCATTCGAATCGAAGAATGTGTACCGGGACACCATTCGATGGTATCTGGAGCCGGAGACTAATCATTGAGAAAAGTATGAGATTGCCACATGTGCCTGTATGGAGTTACCGAAGAAAAACTTGAAATGCAAAGAAGCCGCTTGCCAAGAACGGACAGAAGGGAATCGGTTTCTGACAGGGCAGCGGATGTAAGCTGAACGTAACGATTATTTGAAGATCCATGACACACATTACACATATTCTTCTTTTCTTTCTTTTTTTTTTTTTAATTCTAAATATCTCACGAATCCACCGAGTTCAGTTATCTGTTTATCACTTTTTACTGCCACCCGGAGCGTTTCTATTCAAAAAGCATTCGACAAGATTCTTTCTCCGTGTAAAGAGTACGTGACAGTTCTCTGAGTACTTCCTGTCTTCGGAGACAGAGACAGAGGCAAAGAGACAAATAGAGGAAAGAAAAATCAAGAACAAGAACACTAAAAAAAGGTTGTCCCGACTCGTACAACTCTCGAATTATTGATAACCGATTCGCTTAATTTCGCCATAGCGTAATGCTGACGTTGTCGACTGTGTATACTCGGTGCTCGTGTTGCGGAAGAGAGCGCCCCGCTATGTAAACTGCTAAGTAACACTCTTAATCCTTTATGTAATATAAAGGGGGTCTCGCTGAGTTGAGTAAATGTCCACGCCGAGTCGCAGGTAGGAGTATTAACTGATATTTGTTTCCTAGCAAGTAAGTCGCTTTAGAAAACTCGCTGGGACGTCCCTTTCACGGACCAACGTCCCTCGAAAGTTTGTCTGTCAATGTAACACATGCAAGTAACCTTCATCCTGCGCCTCGGCTGTTCTACATTCCCCGGTGGGCTTTTTTCCAGGTCGCATAAACGATATTATTACCAGAACACTGCCACTGGAGTGACACAATGGATCTATCCGGACACTGGTATCGCCGGTGGCGCAGAGGAAATGGAAATTTGCTCGACGCCCCCGCCGATGGAGCAGGACGAGATGATTGCCACAGGTACGTCATTAATAAACTGCGGATCTTCATGCAAAATAAAAATTGTCTGCATCGATTGCAAGAAATAAAAACCAAGTTCAATGTTATTTCTTCCCTTAATGATTTTAATAGAAGGAAAATCATCTATTGAGCTCCAATTCGTCAAATTTTCCAACAATTTTGAATTTCGATCTACTCAATTTCGCTAGTCATTAAACTGCGAATTTTATGCATTTACGACAAAAAGTTTTATGCATAAAAGTGGTGTTTGCAGCAGTGGAAGAAGAAGGACTAAAGTCGAAACCAAAGAAGCAACCGGAAGACAACGACACGAGCGAAGACGCAGCCTCGAGGAACCCTGACGTAGAAGCTCCGCCACCGCCACAAATCTCGAACCCAAGCCCACCTCCTCCACCAAGAATATATGGGAACGACATGAAGAAGGACAAAAGGAAACGAGACAAAGGCAGTGACACCCTGGATAGTAAAAAGCAACGAACAGGGAAAGGTGAGCATTCTAGTGCTTTGTGGCTAGACTGTGAAGTTTCTATTTGATTAAAGCAATCCAATCTTTTACAGAGGGGATCGTAGAGGTGAACCACCTGGAGAACGCAGCCATGTCCTCGCTGTCACCTCAGGCGAACAGTTTGACAAACATAGCGAACGTGACCAATGTAGAACCCTTGCCACCTGGTGTGGACTTGACAGAAGCGCCATACGAATTGCCAGCGACCGCATTGAAGAGGATCATATACAGTGCTGTACAGCCTCAAGGTAGTGCGTTGTACGATGCTGCTGTCAGGGATCCAACGGTTCCTATCTTGAGTCACCCGGCAGCCATTGTGCAGGAGCACTACCTTCAGTACCCAGCCTACCAGCACTTGCATTCTGTAAGTTTTTGAACGGACAGGGTTCATGTACAGACCAGGGCTATCAATATTGTGTTTTGTTCGAGCAGTCAGCAGCTATAGTACTTCCCCACAAGCACGGTGTGCAGCCGACGATCCAAATTATACCGGACTACACGCCCATATACACAAACCATAAGGTGATCGAGAAGCCACCGATTAAAACAGCCAAGGAGTCCTTGGTATCTGCTCTGGACTCGTTTTACAACGATATCGCTCGCATAGAGAACAGCAGGCCTGAGAAAGCACCTCAAAGACAGGACACAGTGGCAACAGAATCGTCCCTGCCTGTGGAGGAAGCTAAGGTGGACATTGAGCTGGAGGCTCTGCACGCTGAGGCCAGCATGAAAGAGAAGAAGAAAAAGAAGGTATAATTTATAATCAATACAGTAATTCCGCGATCTAAGCCATAATCTTAAGGGGGTAGACTCGTTTTTCCATAATGAAGAAGTTTTGTAATTGGATTAGTAGTGGCTCACGCGGAATTACTGTAGTTACAAAAATGGCTAGATTAAATGCTGAACAGGAGAAACATTTAAATAATGTATGAACAATTTTTCAGGCGAGGGTCGGGATCAGCAAGAAACACAAAGAGGTGTCCAGCATGGTAGCCAAATGGCAGAAGGTGCAACAAAACTTCGAGAACACTTAGGGTAATCGGAGAGAAAATAACGGGTTTCAACCTGGCTCAAGATCTTGTCAGTGTCCACGGGGACTCTTGGATACAAGAACCACGAGAGACTGTTAAGATCGTTTGAGACTTGTATTTTCTAGATGTAACGTTGTAAAGTTGATAGCGCACTGTACCACCGCCCGTATAGTGTTCTCGTACCTGCAGTTGATGTTGTTACAACTCCTTTCGGTTTCACTGTTTGAAATCAGACGATGAATAGGAACAATCGGAACGACTATCGCATTGTTCGCGCTCACCCACACGACGCTGCTCACTGGCATTTACTTATTGTTCCCCCGGGTTTCAATCAGGATTCCGTTCAACACCGTTGTACATATCGCGCGCCTTTGGTTTTATATTTTCAAGAGAACCGCTACTTAAATGTTAGATCAATCGGATTGCGACCGGTTACTATATATATATATATAAACTAAGATATTAATTTAATGAAAAGCAATTATATATCGATGTTATTCGAGCGGCGAGAATGAGAGATCGTGCTTAAATGCTTCCAGAGCTAGAATATTTTTTAAACGTACCATAGAAAGGTCAGTATCATTGAGGGAATTTGTTTGTAAGATTGTACGCTTTACAGAACTGTTTTTTCTTTTTTTTGTAATGATATGTAAATACAGGATCAACGAAATACATATATATTATATATACAGCATCGTGTCTTTGCAAATTAGACACGCGAACCGATCAACTCCAGTACCCCAAAGTATTGTACGAGGTATTATATCAGTTTTATATCGGTAAAATTCAGAGAATCATATAAAATGGAAATATTTCAGGTCGCAAGAAAAATTTGATTTTTGTGCAAAGGGTTAATAATTGTGTTCAATACAATTGAGCTGTAACGCACGCAAGTGGTTTTATCGCTTTATAGGTTAGGTGGTCAGTGAAATTTGTCTAAATAAACGTAACGATGACTAAAATAGGCCTTACAGAAGCTCAAAAAACGACGAACAATCCGCCAGAAAATGAGATGAAGAGGAATCAAGAGTTAAATAATCCTTGTCTACAGGTATTGGCGACTTAATGATTTTCTAGGTTAGTTTATTTTCGGTTTTCTAACCTCAGATCAAGTGTTACTCTGTTCTGATTTGCTTTATTTGTTTCTGTTACAGGAGCACTTGATGTCTTTGAAGTGCCTTGACAATAACAGTTACGTACACAACAGGTGCGAGCCCTACTTTGAAAATTACAAGCTATGCAGAAAGTTTTGGGTAATAATTATATCTAATCGCCTTTAATTAGTTCACAGCGTTGATTAAGAAAATAAAAAAATAATTTCAGGCTAGTGTAATGGCTGATCGAAAATCGAAGGGAATTGAACCGATACTTCCTTTCCCAGCGGAACGAAGCAAAGTGAAGGCAGAGTACTTGAACACATTCGTACCATAACTGAGTAGATCTTGTGTTATGACTAGATAGCGGGTTTTATGCCAGAATATTTATGACAGAAATGAGTAAGTGTAACGAAAAAAGATCAATTTCTATTTCACTCCGGTTCATTGCGAATCAGGTAAAGAATTTTTATTTTGCATAAAGATCTGCTGTCTAGTTATAATCTTCTCAATCGTTGTACAGTTAATGATCAATTTCGTTCGAAGGTAAACAGGGAGAATAAAATCGGCGATTTACATAAAATCTTTTTAATATCTTTGGCAGAAACAAATATTTGGAGAATAGTGTGTGTGATTACATTGACCATCTAACAAAATTCAGCTATGCGTACACTATGTCCTTCATTATACTCGTTACCGTTTATATTATATATATATACAAGATTACTAAATTTTGCAAAAATTCGTAGGTTCGCTAAAACGTTCAAAACACTTGACTTCTCGTTACAAATAACAATGCATCTTACCCTCGTAGTTTACAGCTATACCGATGCGCTTAATGTAAACAGAAAACGGACTAGTAAAGTGTGTCGAACGAAAAAAACAGGAAACTAGCTGAATCGAGCTTAAAACATTGTAAATGAGCGAAACTAGCAAAAAACTAATTTATTCTACAGCGACTTACGTTATCGCAGACGAGCTCGAGCCTCGAATGTTTTACTTTGATCGTAGGCTTCCAACGTGTGTCAGTACCGAAAGTTAGCATTCACAGTTAGGCGAGTAAAATGTACTCCGCTGGTGTTCTCTCCGGATCTGCGATTTGGCCCCAACAAAATAGGTTTAAAAGATAACTTAAAGAATAATTACTGTCTACGTATTGTACATACATTATCTACTATTGTCATGAAGGACATGCTTTCCAACGCAAAAGATAATGTCAAGAGTATTGATCACTTGAGAAATTGACGCAGAATGATCGGGACAAATCGTCGAGCAAGGTTCTGTCACTTCTTTTAATAAAACAAATTTAAAAAAGAAAGAGGAACGTTGCACGACAGTCCGTTCCATCGGAAACATTTTTCCCACGTTGAGAAAAGCTAGCAAATGCGTAGTGTAATTTTGAGTATACAGTATATCACTCGTTCCATTCGTTTCCAAGAAAATATATGTATATATACATGTATATATATGTATAATATGTATATTATATACAGAATAGTCTTTTCGCTACAGGAGGAACGACAGAGGAATTTCCCCCTTGGTTCCCGCTCGAATTGACGATTCTTGGTTGTTTTAGTTAGCCTAAATTGTTATGGAATTCGTGGATTCAGCGATTGACGCGCTAGGTCCTCGTTAAATGCAACACAACGTACACATGCATCCTTACACGAAAATAAATAATGTCTCTTTACACGTGCCTCATCGCGGCTGCTAATGAAACCCGATGCTCCCCCTCATCGATCCGTATTAAAGTCCATTTTAAGCTAAGTCGGCAGTTATGCGACTGTCGATCAACTGTGGCTCGTGCAGGTCCGTCATCGGTGGACAGAATGTAGTCAGATTCCATTTTCGAAATGAACCCTGGCTATATTATATCTGATGAGACTGCAGATCTTTATGCATTTATGAAGAAATTAGTTGAATGAAATATAAAACAGTAATAGATTAGAACAATTCAATAAAAAAGATTGTAATGTTGCTTTTAATGTAACAAAGTCATTAAGGGATGAAATCAACTTTTATTTTAGTCCTGCTTCCCACAGTCGACGCAGAACTTTTTTATTTTGCATAAAGATCCGCAGATGAAGGACGCGCCTCGGGAGGTTGGTGGGAGAAGGTCCTGGCCTTAATATAAAGGTAGCAGGGGGCCCAGATGTGTTCGAATAGAGTACCTGAAAAAAAGGATCCAACAGAAACTGTCATGGATTAGGACAGGTAGTCCTACGCTTTTTGAAGCAATCCGCCTCTAGATTAATCTCCAGTTTTAGTCATCGATAAGTCCTTTTTGTTCTGAATATTATATTGAATCGCTGAACACATTGTGCAGAGTTGGAAGAGCCAGCGTGCTCTTCTAAGTTCACTTTTCAGTTTGTACCGCAAGACCTCGCTGTGTCGTTACCTCCACGAACTAACACTGTGCACAGTTGACAGTCGACAGAATACGCACAACCACACCGATTCAGCCTAGTCGATTAGCTAATACAGACAATACATGTTAAAAACGAAGAACAAAAGAAAAATCTCCCTCCATACACTTAGTCAGAGTTTTACGAAACTGAACACAAAAAGACAATACAGAAGTCGATAGAGTGCTACACATCTCTCTCTCTCTCTCTCTCTCTCTCTCGAGCGCGCCTCCTTTCTTCATTATCTATATCGATTGCTCTAAAATGCACTAAACCGTGAATACCGGGAAACAGTATGCGTGTATCGACCGGTACCGAAAGAAGCGTGATTTTCCGCGGCTATGTATATCACAACAACACGAGGATTCGAACGATTTTGTTTTTTTGCCTTTGCGAAGAAATAAATATAAGATCACGTAAACAGGTACTTCTTTCATGGATATGTGATCAGCAATGATTGGATGCATGAATGATTTTCTTTTCTAACACCGTTCAAAGTCTCTCGGGTTCTTTTCGGAGACAAATTCTCCGAGCTGCGAACGGTTTCTCTCCGCTACGCAGGTTTGCTTCTTGTCCGCTCTGTACTCACTGATTCGTAGGTGGCTCCGACTCGCTTATCTTTTTTCTTCTTCGTTTTTAACATGTATCGTCGGCAAGTAGTCAATCGACACGATCCTTGATGCGGAACGTGTGGATACGGAAGTGACGGCACATCTGACGCACCTGGAACAAGCGACAATGATTAGTAGACTGCGGATTTTATGGATTTATGACAAAAATGAGTAGGTGTAAGTCAAAACAATAAAAAGATTAAAAGAGTATAACAATATCGATATACTATTTTGATCATATCAAAATTATTAATAGATAGCGGATTTTATGCGTTTATGGGAAAAATGAGTAGGTGTAATTTAGAACGGTAAAAACATTAGAAGAATTTGAAAATACAGTTATATTATTTTCAAAGATCCGCTGTCCAATTATGAGCAAAATAATTTTTTACTTAGCTTCTGTAGATTGCAATTGATGTATAAAAATATTATTTTGCATAAAAATCCGCTGTTTAGTGATTAGATTATATGATAATAGTTTCTTTATTACAACGAAACGCTTACCACACAGGTGCCGTAATGAATATGCGACAACAGCGCGATTACAGCGACGATGTAGGTGAATATCAAATCAGTGCTAGGCAAGACGAAGGTAACGGCCACTGCCACCCCCATGGGCACCAGAATCCACGAGAATATTTCACATTTCACGTTGCTCATTTGCGACACGATCAAGCGGCACTGAAAACACAGCACAACATCAGCCTCCGTTCAATTATTTACAAAGTGTTCTGGTTCTAGTTATCTTACACATATATTGGAGAAGATGGTTCCAACAGTTAGGAAGACGATCCTGGGATCTTTCTCCACAATGTTGCTGGGCGAGTGCATCACCCACACTGTCGAGATCGTGAAGAGCATGCTTAAAGGTATCAGAGGTGTTATAGCGTCTAGGAATGTTCTCATTTTGCCAGTCTTGTCCCTGTACGATCTGGAAACAGAAAGATGATTTTAGTACAAAATTGGTTGGATCAATGCACTTGCTTGTGTAATATACTATGGATACACTCACTTGTGTATGTTCCAAAGCACCACGGGTAAGCTAGTGACGATCGCGGTGACGTATAGCAAAATCTCGAACATCACGCCAACAGATATCTCACCGGGCAGCATGAATTTCCAAGTTTCGTGTCCCCATATACTCGATATAATAAACACAGTGGTAGTACCCTGGAAATTGAAGAAATTTCTTAGCAAACAGCACTGAAACAACAACGATGTTGTTAAATACTTACCACCATGGATAAATCGTATCCCCACGGAAGAAATAGCACACCCGTGTTGTACTTCTCCCAATGAGTCAAGTAAAAGTTCACGAATACGCTCCACAGTATGAAATACATTCTGATCGGGGACACACTGTGATCTGTACGACCGAACACTGAGAACATGCACACAGTGATCCACATCGTTGTCCAACTGTCCAGTCCGTGATCGAATAACTCTCCCAGGGGACCGGATGTCTGCGTTCTCCTTGCCTGTTTCCCATCTATACCGTCTGTAAGGAAACCGAATATCAGATAATGAATATCAGAATCATGTGTATGTATATTTAATAGAACGTGTTAGAGCAGAGTGGTTTTTGGTCTTTCCACTCACCGAGGGTGTACGCCATGAAGACATTGAATGCACCCAACGCGAACACCCATCTTGGTATAGGCGGGTACTGTGGTTTATCATCGCTGGACGCATACACATAATAATCGTAACTTGCGAACATAATGAAATTGAAGACGGTGAAGAGGAATCCGGAGAAAGTTAACATGTTCGGGGCAACCCATTTCGGACAATACTGAAATAACGAACAATTAAGTAAGGATTGTATTATACCGATTGCAGTGTAGATTCTTCTACGAACATACCTGTACCACTTTGTTCCAAAATGGATGCATAATATACACACTGAGGGGGCTGGTATCCACAGAGCAATACTGGAAAGAAACATCAACGAATTATTGAATTTCAATTGTGCTTTCCCGCAGCCCTATTGTTTGACTTGCATAATTAGTCAACGTAGAATAACGGAAGAGCATTATGCAAACTGTTTGCATAATGCTGCCCTCTTGTGATATGTTTATCACGGGGAAGTAAACAGAGCCATATTGATGCTAATCCATTGAAGTGGACGACTCGTACAGTTCCAAGAAATTGTTCTGATGCATTAGCGATCAGTAGATTTTATGAATTTATAACAGAGACGAGTTGAGGCAATGTAATATATATTACATATTGTCATCGACATATATTATATATATAATATATATCGGTCTAACCCTGGGAAAGTTAAAAGAGGAGACTGCAGAGTGGGAAGCGATGGAAGGTAGTCAGGGTAACAAACAACTACTGACTAATCGCACAGAATGTGAGGATTAGTTAGCATGGGAGGGGTCCAGGTACCTTGTAGCTCTCGAAGCCGGCGAGATGTTCATCGGTGAGGTATTGTACCTCGAGGCCCAGCTTCCGGTACATGTTGGGGGCCGGCGTGGGTGTCTCTGGGCGCAGCGTTAGGGGGGTCTGATTTGATTCGGTTTCTCGGGCCTAGGCGTGATCGTTCAGCTCATCGGGCCTTCGCCGGTTGTAAAGCGTTGGGAGTCGGGTCTGTTCACATTCAAGGCACTGAGTGGTCGCGGTCCGAGCACGTGCTCCTGGATCGAGTGGCTTGGCGTTCAGCGTCGATTCATGGTGGCAGCGAGCTGCGTGAACGACGATTACTGCGACACAACTGTGACTGTACCACCAGCAAGTCTGAGACAGCCTGAAGGCCGATTCTCACGTGCCAACATCGAACGAATGGAAGAAAACGCGGCGCGAGCGTCGACCGATCGATTCCCAAGCAAGCCAGCCCCGGCTGTATAGTGTGAATCGAAAGGGGAGAGAGAGAGGCACGAAACACGGACCCTGCCTGTCTGCCTGCATGAAACTACGCATTGATACCGCGTCGCTCTTGGTCGCTCTTGAATTGGCTCGATCCTCTGCCGCTGCAGATACACATTGTCACTTGCGACATTTATTGCGTGACCGACTCTCGTCGCGTGCATACACTCCCGTCCATAAGTCGCCGGATACTTATTCGATTTTCGATGCAAAGAACCTATTTATGTACTAATTCTTTCGAATTTAGACAACATGTAAATCAAATCTGACCGAGAACTATCCTATATTTTCTAATTTTTTTAATTGAAGTAGGGTAATCGTTTCTCGATTTGGCTTCCAGAGCTGTCCATAATTAATCATCCCAAAATTTCTTAATCTCTTTTTTCCGACATTTATTAAAATGGTGTATGCATGTATATATTTAATTTTCCATTCGAATATTATCGTATAACAGCTACATCTGATCAAAATAAAAATATAAAATCAAGCTGGAAGCTTGTATATATATATATATATATATATGATTTGTGGACGAGAGTGTATATATATAAATACATCTGACATAGTTGGATAGCTGGCTTCATAGAGAAGACATTATCTCTTAACACATTTTAAAGGCCATTATCGGCCGTAAATATTGCGATTCGCAAGTTAATCGCTAGTCCGCTTTTTGTCTGATTCCGCTTTTTCAACTGAAGACTGGAATTTATAGTCTAATAGCTGTCGTCGTTTAACAACACGTAGCACGATGTGCCGAGTCTCTCCGAGTCAGTCTACATTCTTGTTATAAATATAAACAGCGGATTTTAGGAATTTATTACATTTATTCGTGCCCATAATTATGAAACTGGTCTAAGTCATATATTTCTTCTTTCCATATAATTTTAAAACAACAAGCGCTAACGGTTCATTTTCGACAATATATCGTCAAAATTACATTGAATTCATTTAGTTTCAAATTAGATCACTTGCATAATTATGGGCACATATATCGAACCAATTTTTAAATACATAATATACATAATACTTGTCGTTGAGTTATATGTATGCATGTACTACTGAAAAGTGCCACTCCCTTCGATATCATATTCTGCCTAATACATCGTTCAATTTTCAAGATTCTTTTATCCAAAGTTTCCGAAAATGTTAATCTAATTCTTAAGAATGAGGTACCTGGCAGGAATACGGCATTTTCGCCTCTAATCGAAATATTGCATAAAGCGGTCACACGTATTATGTAGCGTGTGACGTCAAAGCGTAAACATTGGGACTACGGGAGCGTTAGAGGTGGGGATAGGTAGATTGCTCTTGCCCCTATGATGTCACGGGGCTAATCTTAATGTACAAAATAGAATTAATTAGATTGATGACTACCGTTGCATATAGATTCTTCCTGTTTTTCTGTGGCCGAAATTTATAATGACCTGGAATTTATAATCTAGTGGACACTGTCCACTCCACTTACAAGTGATACGGACAGCTATTGTAACGGCTATAAGCGATTAGAACTATAATAATGTCCTGTGTCAGATGCGCTGCCAACGATTTCACTTAATGCCCGTTGTTATGTAGGTGCGATAGCGGACGGTAATCGATGGTACACGAGCGGTGTTTATGTAACGCGGCTGTAAGATCACTATATAAAAAGGTCATCATCATTTATAATTGCTGGAAATACTTGCGAGCCTCATGGCGGAGCTATTCCTCATGGAAGGGATGTCCAATGTAGAGGGGATTTATTTACATGAATCGCGACTTTTCATTCCGCTGATGTAAGGCAAAGTTATATGCAATATTGCTTTTATTGTCGTGTGCAGGCGATGACGAAAAATGTACTACGCTGATAATAGAGTGGAGAAACGCGTTAACAAATGAGATCAGAATTTTTCTTCGAATTCCAACATTTTTAATTTACGATCGTTTAGATTGCAAAGATGCATCCGTGAGGAATTATTCAATCTATTTCTTTGGATATATATTGTGAAGAAAATGGCTAAAAATTCGAATAGCAATCTCGTTGTATTTATAAAGTAACATAAAATAGTCAGTTTTAGTGTTCCATAAATTTTTTTCTGGGTATCATGGAATATCCAAGCTGTATTCGTTGAACAACAATTTCTCATTACTTTTATTAGCTCCCCTTTGAACTTCAACGAAATGTACCTCTGTTTCTTACAGCCTTAGAGACAGCATTTTATTCCTGTTGTAGCTCTCGCTGAATTCACACTCAGTCGAAATGCCATTGATTATTAGAACCGAACATTACGAAAGGGTGAAGGGTTGTAGAAACAGATAAAGACACACTTTTATTCGATCATATTAATTTAATATCCCATTATTAGAAATTGCACCGTGAACCACAGAGCGTAGGTACACAGGAACTGGCTAAAATGAATACTGGTAGCAGCTGAAAGTAGACAGCCGAAATAAATAAACGAAACCAATGTACAAACGGGTCAAGATCAAGGAGAATAACTTACATAACTTATTTCAAAAGTTGGTGGCGAAGGATCAGGAACGGCAAGGCGTATCCACTGCCAAAGAACAGGATGAACGTCGCTGTGAGTTTGTATCTGTTCGTAATGCTGAAGGGAAGATTCTGTAAAAATCAATTTCCACGATTCTAACCTCTTCGACTAAAATAACATGTTTTACTTGATGATAAATTAACGAGATTAACGATAGAGCATCTTTCAGTCAGAATTATGAAGACATGTTCGTTCGTTTTATGCGCATTTCAATGTTGCGACTTTGAAGCTTGGAATTTGATCGTAAATGTGGCATCGTTGTTGTATAACAATTACGCAATTACGGATTATTATTTTATACTCACAGCACCGGGGAAACCATCCGGCCCGTGGTCGCTTCTTCTCACAGCACTGGTCACGAAAGTCCTTACGTGTCGCGAAAACATTTTGCTGTAATTACTTTGGTTTACCCCACGTTCTTCACTAAAATGATTCTATGCAGGGCAATGGAGGGTCTAGGCAATTTGTAAATGGCGATGCCTGTCGTCTGCTACGCGCAGGCCTCACGAATTCAACGAATTCGATCGTCGTTTCAGTCGGTAACTTTTTCGAAAGAGGTTAGGAAAACTACTTTATCCTCTTTAGTCGAAGCTAGACAGACGAGATATAAATCTAAACTTATATTAATGGCAATAAAGCTATTAATTATTACTCTATTTATTCATATTTCATATGTTTCTTAGGGGAGAGCTTCGATAACATTTTGAGGTTATAGTCTACCTTACCAACTGGTTCTGTCTACGGTTCTGAATTACCGACTCTGTAGAAAATGCTCTGGTACAAATGATCAGCTAGGGAACTACATGAGGTTGGAACATAAAAGGTGTTTGTCTGAGCTGAACAGAGAATATATACTCTATGGTCTGAGGAAGCCAGTCAACATCAGTCAACATTCTTGTTATAATTGTTTAGAATATAAGTTTTAATATATGTACAACACAAATATTTTATGTATGGATCTACAATGAATAAAGACAATGTATTAAAAAAGAATAATTGCGTATATATTTATTGAACCACCAATTTCTCTCGAACGTCGTACTTGTCGTAGAGTTATACTACTGATTTCCGGGAAAATTATCTTGAAAAATTTCGGCTGTCGGGCTTGTCATTACGTTGTACTACTTAATTTTCGTGCCACCTCTTTCACTGTCATATTCTCCTAATACAAAACTCCATTTTCGAGGTTCCCGAAAATTTTCGCGCGTCTGGCTTGTCGTTGAGTTGTACTACTGAATTTTGTGCCACCTCTTTCGTATCATTTCTCCTAATACAAAACTCCATTTTCGAGGTTCCCGAAAATTTTCGCGCGTCTGGCTTGTCGTTGAATTGTACTACTGAATTTTGTGCCACCTCTTTCTCTATCATGTTCTCCTAATACAAAACTCCATTTTCGAGATTCCCGAAAATTTTCGCGCGTCTGACTTGTCGTTGAGTTGTACTACTGAATTTTGTGCCACCTCTTTCGCTATCATGTTCTTCTAATACAAAATTCAATTTTCGAGATTTTGAGATTTTTAAGAATTTTCGGAAATTTTTGTTTCTATAGGAAACATGATAGTGAAGGAGGTGGCATGATATTTCGTGCCACCTCTTTGGTTCTCATATTCTCCTAATACAAAATTCAATTTTCGAGATTTTGAGATTTTTAAATATTTTCCGAAATTTTTGGGTTTTTACTAGGAGAACATGATAGTGAAGGAGGTGGCATTAAATTTTCGTGCCACCTCTTTGGTTATCATATTCTCCTAATACAAAATTGTATTTTTTGCCTTATTTGAAAAATTGTTTTCGATCCAAAATTCTCGAAGATGTTAATCGAATAGTCATGCACGGGGTAGAGAGAAAAGAACACATTATTTGTTGTAACTAATATCCTTTATTTTTCACCAACAACATTACAATATTAAACGTATATCATGGTCAAATAAGAAGAAGGTGGCGCCATCTGATTGGATCTTGAGATATTATAATTTTTCTATTCCCGTCACCAGTAGATGGCGGCACCATTTAGTATTTGTAAAATTCATTCAAAAGGCAGAGTAATCTATAAATTAACAATGTATATTAATACTAAATTACCTGGACTTTCAAATAATAAACAGAAATGACAATAAAATGAAACCGAGATTTACTTTAGAATTACAGGTATCTTCCTTGGCACCTTGATAGGAGACACTGTCAACTTAAAAGAACTACAGCATGTTCTCTTAAAATTTTTAATCGTTAAATAAACGTTCAATTAATCAAGCAAATATTCCTTAAACACGTTTCTAAATCTATTATCCTCTCATTTATACCTACTCGAGTTTCCGGCGATGTATCCTCGACTGTCTCCAAGTAGATTTGATATAATCAAGAACAATTATGTTTCCTTAAAAATTGCACAACGGCTCGTTGTTGGAGAACGAGCGGATACAAAACATACACGAGTACCACAAGCGAAACAATCCTTACATACATGAGTTACTCTCGTTCATGCGATTTTAGGCTGTAATGTTAAACCATGCATTCGAGACGTATACACTCTCACTGATACAATCCCCTCGAAATTACTCTTGATCTTTATCTAAAACAATACTCCCATCCATGGTGTACCACGACGATGTAAATTCTATTTTTCCTGTGGTTCCATCGTGAATGACAATGACGATGATTTTGCCAGATGAGTTCTAGCTCAGCGATTCACAGTAAGAAAATTGTTATGCCGTCTGTGCTTCCTCCCAGCATTTACCTTGAACAATACATTTACAATAAAAATAAGACAAACTTCAAATATGTTTTAACTTACCAAACGCTGCACTTGTGTTTCGGGTTCATCGGAGAGTCCAGAGGACAGTCGTAGGCCCTGGCAAAGTCTTCACTGTTGGAGAGGGGTCCTAAGACTCGTATAGGGCCTGGAGAGTGAACGCTGCTTCTGATTTTTGTTAGAGCATCCTCTGGCCTCATAGAACCGCACCAAATTTGCGCATAATTTAGAAAGAACAGTTGGTCGTGCGTCAGATTAATGCCAGGAAGCAAAGGCTCCTCTCCATGTATCGACACCCATTTCCTGTATGCCTTCGAATGAATGATTATCGTGTCAAAGAAGATTATAAAGGTTCCGTTTGGTACAATACAATTATTGTTAATTGTCCTGTGCAATTACTCTGAAAGATTGCTTGAGGCCCCCATTGTCTGCAATGTTCTCCCCCTGTGTCATCCTGCCGTTGATGTTCAAACCAATGTCTTGTAGTTTGTAGTTCGAGTATTGTCTGACAATGCACTCAGCCCTCTTTCGAAAAGCTCCGACAGTGGCGTTATTCCACCATTGCATTATGTTCCCATCCTTGTCGAACTGACGCCCCTTGTCGTCGAAACCGTGAGTGATCTCGTGACCTATCACCACTCCGATGCCTCCGTAGTTCAGTGACTTTGGGAAGTGCTGGGAGTAGAAGAGGGGTTGCAGTATCCCCGCTGGGAAGACTGTAGCGAAGACAGCCGAGTAATTACGAAAGAATAGAAGTTACAAGTTGTTAAGAATGTTGTTGGATTTCTAGGACACTCACCGATGTCGTTTTTATTAGGGTTGTAGAAGGCGTTAACAATAGCAGGGTCGGTGGACCACTTGTCCTTGTCGACAGGCTTCCTCAATTCTCTGAGATTGTGATAAGCTGCGTACTTCAACACTGCCAGGACATTCTCCAGGAAATGGTTCTCAGAGATATTCAACTGAGAATTTTTAATCACTCGCATACAGTACATTACAATCTTAAAACATTAAATCTAGTGTTCCGAGCGTAAACAAAGGTGTCGTCTATACTAACAAATATCTATTGTGCATTGAAGTAGTTATTTCGTTGAATAAAAATTTATTTATGTTCGGGTCGTATCAAGTTTCATGTAAACAGTTATGTAGAAAATGGAGTGCGAGTAACTGAGGATTAAACAATGTCCCAGCAACGTCGGAGCTGCTCACCATTAAGTACTCCTTGGAGAGTTCGACAGGGTCCTTCAGGAACTCGGGATACCCAATCCTCTCGATCATGGAGTCAGCCTTGCTCTTAGCAACTGCTCTAGTCTCATCGTCCATCCAGTGATTCTCCGCCAGCAGTTCATTGAACGCTTCTCGTATAGTGTGGATCATCTCCAGAGCGGTCTCCTGAATATAAAATCATGCTTTACGGTTTGCGAACGCTTGACGAAGAGGGTTAATCACCTTGCTCTCATGATTGAAGTTGTCACGAATGAACAGAGCGCCCACAGCCATTCCCAGCTTCTTATTGGTCCACTCGACGCACTGGGCCCATCTGTTGCTTTCGCTCAGTATCCCCAAGAGGATCCTCCTAAACTCTACGCTCTTTTGCTGGTAGTCGTCTATCATGTGGGGGATTATCGACATGACCAGTCGCCAGAGGATATAATTGTGCAGTGTCCTACGATCTGTCTTCTCTATGATACGACCCATGTGCACGAAATACTTCATTCCATATGCTACGATAGGCTCCTGCTCTGTTATGGAAGCGTTGATCAACTCCTGCAGGTAGATTTTCCAATTCAATTGTGGTATTTCAAGCTGGAGCTCTCGTAAAGTTACTTTTCGGTAAATTGCGGATGTGTCGTGTCTATCTGCCTCCGGTAAAGACACCTGGAACGCAAAGAACAGCCCAGTAAGCAAAACGCTGGAAGTCTGCTCGGATTTGGACAGCAGACTCTCCGGTAGGATACCATACATGTATTTCCAAATAAGTATACGGGTGATGTTTGCATTATTTTCAACCGTACACAATTTTCAAAGGAGATAGAATAGAATGCTCCGCCACCCAAGGATACCAATCTAAAGCCAGCAGATGCTCACATTGGCCAACTGTTGCTCTAGGAAGATGACTTGCTCAAACTCTTGGGGTGCGGTTTTGGGGTTCGCTCCAAGCAACACAGCGACACTGGTCATGTAACGATGGTAGGCTCTGAGTGCAGCCTCGCTGGTCTTATTCAGGTAGTAGTCCCTGCTGGGAAGTGCCAGTTGCATCTGATCCAGCTGCGAAGAACATCAAACAATTAAGAGGACATGCCCTTGGCGAGGTGACACATGGAGAAACTGATTCGATGTCTATCGAAGAAGCCAGTTTAGTTTACTACCCATCGCGACTCTCATACAGTGCAGACGTCGACCAAGGGGCCTTACTTTGCCGGCGCACCTGGAGGATGTTGGCAGAGGAGTTCTTGTCGTCCGGTCCAACCCACTGTTCCAGCAGCACACCTTCGTTATACTCGCCACGTAGTCGGCCTAAGAGCACTTCGATCGGATAGACTGGTGGCTTCCAGCTTGGACCAACCACCGCTGGCCATCCTCCAAGTAGTTTCAAAGTCCTCTTCAAAGGAGCATCGCCAATCTCCCTGATTCGAGCTGTTCGAAGTATTTTAAACACTCAGGATGAAGGTTCATCGCTAGACAGCGGATTTTATGCATTTATGACAAAAATGAGAAGATGTAATTTGAAACAGCAACAGTAGAATTTCAAAATACTTGTACGTCACTCCAGTTTGGTGTAATTCATAAAGATCCGCTGTCTTTCATCACACTTACTGATAGGCGCGTTAATGAGCAATTCATTTATGCCCATAATTATGAAAGTGAAACACGCCGATTTTAATGAAATTTTTGGATAATATGGAACTCAAAGAAATATTTGACACGTATTTTTTCATAGCTGCCGACATTCGTGTTAAGGGGATGAAAAATATCCCTCGAAGTTGGGGTGAAAAATCCGTTTTATTAAATATCCCCAGAACTATTAGGCTTAGACAAAAATTTCAAAATCCAATTTGTGCGTCTTTGAATGACGAATCCTTTAGTGTAAACCGATTAAAACAAAAATTTGTTTAAAAGATATGTTAAAAATTAACTAACAAAATCTTGTTTACTTTACCAAACAAGTTTAGTTTAGAAGAAGAATATCACTTAGACCACTTTTATGATTATGGCCAGATTTATCAAGCGAAGTTCTTGATGAAGACGAATTGCTTATCTGTTTAGGGTAATTTGATAGGAAGAGAGTGGAGGTAGAGGACACGTCCGAGAAAAATTTTCGTTGTACCCACGGATGTCCATGCATGATTTGTAGAACCTCTTCGCCTTCAGGGTCGCGTCGTTGTCCTCGTCGTTCGGTGGTTCTTCCAGCAAATGTTTCAGACTCACTTGCAGCTGGTGGGCTAGCACTTCGAAGGTGCTGGTCGAGCTTTTGTCTTCAGGTATCACGTGCAGTTGGTTCCATGCACCGCACGCGTACTGAAAGAAGTTCTCGCATGGTGCAGCGGAACGGTCCATCGCTGATAAAAGACTCGCAGCTGAAACCCGGTTGTTCGTGTATTCGAGGATTAGTTGATTTTATTTTTCAATAAAAATGGTTTAACCACTTGCCGCATTTTAACGAGTCAGACCCTATCGTGATGAAGATTCGAACAAAGTCTGACAAGTACGAGTTACGTACAGTACAAGTTACGCCTTTCTTTTCAGATGAAATCAAATTTGACTCGTTTGTAATCAATATTTAAGACATTTTTCGGGATAAAGACGTTTTAATCATTGTAACTGTAAAGAAAATGTTATGGCAAGGGGTTAATGAAATTTTAGAGAACCGTCGGACAAGTGTAGAATATTTTCAACATTTTCATGGCGAATATTCGGCGCTAATATTGCAGCAATGTATAAACGATATTAGAAAACGTAATGTCAGCAATTCTCGAGAGTGTAAAATGTGAAACCGTCCAGCACAGAGCATTAATTAAGCTCGGATTCTACGTGAAAAAGGCGGAAGAGAACGGTGTGCTCGACCTGAATTTTAAAATTGTAGAGAAAATAAGGCGTCGCAAAAGGCAGCTTTCACGTTTTTGCACATTCAAGCAGAGGAACAAGAACACGTTCCGCTAATATGTATAAATTATGTCCTCGACATAATTTTAAAAAATTAAAAATCAACTGGATCGACTTTTTCTACCGAAATAAAAAACTAACGGCAACTTAATGAAAATATTCGCGCGAAAGAATGCGGAAATTCGAAAGGCACTATAGGAATTTGCCGATTTACATTCCGGAACGCGAACACTGTAATTCAACGTGTTCGTACAAAAAACTTGATCACAGAGGAAAATAAAAATGATTTAATTGAGAAATATTTTACACGAGTGACACTTTTCACATTTTGTTTAACTGATATTATTAGACTGGCGGATTTTTATGCATTTATGGGTTCTGTAAATTTTCAAAAAATGCTGGAACATAAAATTCCAGTGAATTTAAATAAATATAAGATTTTACATAATTCCACTTTCCCACAATTCGTCTACAAAAATTAAAAATCACATAAACATCCGCAGTCTATCGATTATAGTAAGAAAAATGAGTTGATATCGATTGGAGGTGTTAAAACGCGAGAGCCTCGATGTTGCGGGGGAATCCTGTTGTTCGTAATTAATCCTGGGATCATAGAACGAGCCCCGTCCCTCACTCGATTATCCTATCGAGTTATTAAACTCCCACAGGATTACCTAACGCGGTTTAGGTCAATGTGAAAGTGCCACTCCGAAATATCGAATGTTCAATTAAAAGTACAATTTTAGCATATCAAATGTGTGTCTAAATCAAAATCAATATATGATTTAATCGAAATAAATAAATAATTAATTTTCAATATTTTTGATAGGTGAAATTGATTTGCAGAAAGGTGAAATTGATTTACAAAATGGTGAAATTGATTTGCATAAGGTTGAATTTGACTTGCAATACACGTGTTTTAATATTTAATTTGCCCGCCAATTTTTTACTTTAAGCTTTCAAATAAATAAATGTGTGTCATCGACTTTCTATGGGCCACCATGAGATCAGGCGAACGTCCGAGTCGGTCGAGGACGAAAACGTAATCAGATCGGTCAAAACCGATTGGTGGTCTCCGGGAATTGCGTTGAACGCCGCCACCGTTGCAAATCGGATTACACGATATCCCCGTGGAACTGCTTGCTGACCGAGTACCGCAAATTCGATTCACGATCACACAGAAATCTCAACGTTTGACCGACTGTTGTTCCGGTATTAATTAAACAATCAAATACAAATTTACTTTCCAGTTCGTTGCGCAATTGCAAGTATCGAACGAATATTTTCATACTTGTATAACTTTTTAGAGAATCGTAAGTTTACCTGTTCTGACGCACTCCTCCGTCATGCAGACGTTCGGACCTGAAAGAAGAACGAAGTCTCTATCCAGTCGCAGCATTAAAGTCACCAGACAAAAAAAAGAGAGAGAGAGACATCAATAGAGCTAATTTACGTAAAACTGCCGCGAGAATGTAATTATCTGCGGCACGAAACGTGCTCACGGTCGTGTCTACCGTTTAACATAAAGAGTCATTGTCATGCGCCGCGTCTTCGCGCTCTCGTAAAAGACTATGCAACATTTTACTCGAACAAGAAAAACCAACGAATCGCGTTGTTGTCCGATGTACGGGGCGCATACAATGTCGCATAAATTGCCGTTTCTGTCGCACGGCAATTTCCCTATTAACGAACCCGTTTTCCATTCAGATGCCAGTCCGTTAATCTCGGAAAATCCAGCCACTGCTTGCAAATGAACTCGTTACACTTCATGCTCGTCCTTCTCTTAAAAAATCGAGCGACCAGTCCAGTTTTTTCTCAACAATGTATACAACGCTAAATACCAAATATCAAATGTTATTAATAATCAGAGTGTATTTCTTACTAATAATCTTCATGCATTTATGGCTTCTGAAAATTTTCAAGAAATACTAGAGTATAAAATTAGACAGAATCTAGTGCGATTTTTATTTATTTTAGACCTGCAAAATGAGATTTGGTTCGATCCGACTTTAATTTCGTACTAATAATCTTCATGCATTTATGGCTTCTGAAAATTTTCAAGAAATACTAGAGTATAAAATTAGACAGAATCTAGTACGATTTGTATTTATTTTACACCTGCAAAATGAGATTTGGTTCGATCCGACTTTCTTAAAATTCGTCTACGAAAATTATGCTAAGTAATACAGGATTTTTTAGAAAATGTTCATTTTTAATGTATCCAGTGCAGTCTTCGTTGCTTTCATATTTCCATCGATAAAAATACGACTCTGTGGAGGGGGAAAACTTTTTCAGTTAGTTTAGTTTCGGAGGGACACCGAATTTTCAGTATAGCGCGCCTAATCGATCGCTTAACGGATAATATAAATATATTACGATCTCATTTCGCCGAGCGCTTATGGACGTTGGTAATTCGATTAATTCTGCCGGCGCGGCGCGGCGGCTGTGAGGTAACACGGCGAGAAGCGGCCTTTTCGAGTGGAACTTGATAGCCTCGACTCAATTCGATTCGATTCGGCTGATCGATGTTCGTTTCTGACACGAACGCGCTCCGCTGAAACGCGCCTGACAATTTTCGACAATCGTATTTCGTCATGCTCCGACAGAGAATTCATACACGAACCCTGTGTCTCGAATTTTTAAACAGAATATATTCTACAATATGGCAATTGCTTCATTCGCAGAAACCGTGGCAGAGGGGCTGAAATTGAATCGTCGTTATCGTAGCAGAGGGAAGAACTGGATCCAACCAAAGTCTACACTGTTATGCTATTAAAGCTCGTGATCTAATAGAAATGGTCACACCGTTTGGTCAGATGTGAATTAGTTTATCAATGCGGTGACACATAGATGAATTAAACTAGTAGTTTAACTACTTTTCTTGTGTCATCATCCGACTATACACTTGTCAGTCGTATTCTGTATTCACTTACAGTCGAGCACTGAGGTTTGTACACAGGGTGGTCCATTAATAAACGAAAGCAATAAATCTTTTAAGAAAGATAACAGTATAGTCTCTCAAAAAATAATTTTCTGTCGGTTCTTCTTTTTCTGCGACTTTTCAGATCCACAGCCTGTTCAAATTTATTCCTGTCTAGTGATAAATCATGATACTGAGTGGGTCAGAAGCGAGGTCGACTTCGTTTCACTTCGTTTCACTTCGTTTCACTTCGTTTCGCTTCGTTTCTTAGTTTATTTTCATCTGGAGAAGTAGTCTGTGGAAGCTCGTTTTTGGACCACTCGATAGATCGATCGGCAACTTCGAAATTAAACGCAACTATTTTTGATCCGTTCAAAAGAATATTTGTATAGCTCGATTTTCGACTTGCTCTCATCAAGCTCAAAGTTAAAGTCACCTATCCTTCATCTACAGGTTTTGCACGCCAAATTCACCCTTTTGCAAATTAGTTTGGACCTTTCACAAATAAAGTATTTTTATGTAAGTTTTCGTAAAAAACTTTGTAATGTATGGAAACTGCGTGTAGATATGCACATATATTCATTCTAGCCATTTTCTGATTAGCCAATTTTTAAGATGAAAGTATTCTTAACGGGTGAAATTGATTTGCGGAAGGTTGAATTTCATTTGCAAATTGATTTGCATAAGATGTGGAATTTGATTTGGAGTGCAGAACCTATCGGAACCTATATCGGAAATCTTAACATGTACACGACATCGATTTAATTATTCTCGGTTAGCTTGAGTTCGAACTAGTGGCTGGATTTTCGCGGCACCCGTTAGACGAGTCCTCGTCAACTCCAATAATCAGACTCCGGGATCGGACTTGGTAGCGGCGATCTCTGCCATCTAATTCCATCCCATTCTACTTGTCCGCGGACATCTAACCCGCCCACGCGTCACAGCATCTAATCCAACAGCTGTTATACATCGCTGACACCTCTCTACCGTTTTGAAGACGTCGCGGCGCGGCGGCATGGCACGGACAATCGGCCGCCGCCGCCGCTCAATTAAACCGGAATCACTATAACCGGCCTACCGTTTAGGGTTAATTCAACTTACGAGCCTCCTGAGCGCACTCGCGGCTCGTGTTCAGCGCCAGCAGTAGCAGAATGAAGACGCAAGTGGCGAGTAGCGTGATAGCCAGCACGAGCAACAATTGTTGCCTGTTCACCGGTTCTCGCCATCTCCGCGTGATCGACGTAGCCCTTGTAATCGGTCTTCGATCGTTGCCAGGATGATGGAGATCCGTGATCGTTGTGTTACTATGGGGCACGTAGGTCACCTGCAATCGGATAGATTACACTCCATTTTGGACTAACTAGGCTGGTGGGTTCAGTAACCTGGTCGGGGCATGGTTCAGATCAGCATTGGCTATAATCTTTGTTAGCTGGATCGTAATGGAGGAATAGAATCGTTTCTGGCGTCGTCGGCTCGATCTGGTTGGTATATTATGTATTTTGGTAGATAATAATTGCTAGCCTGCGGATTTTATGCGTTTATAACAAAAATGAGTAGGTGTAACTTAAAATAGCAAAAATATTCGAAAAATTTAAACATGCTATTATATTCTTCTCAACCTAATAAACATAATAGGAAAAAAAATACAGGTAATATAATTCAGGTAAAGATTTAAAGTGTAACCAAAGAGCCGCAGTTTCCGACCGTTGCCCTAATCCAATTAAGGCCCGATCAAGGGGGACAAGAGGCCCAAGGGTGTTTCTACCTGGATAGCATTAGCGGCAGGTGTCTCTAGGCTTGGGCCAGGTGGGGCCCCGGTCTGTTCGTTGATGACGGTAGCCCTGATGTAGCCGTTGTTGCCCTCGGCCTTCATTGTCGATCTCCGAGGGTCCCCGAGGTCCTTTATCTGAACTGGAGCAACGGTGAAACGTCCGATTCTCAACCCGGGAACTGTGTCAACGACCGGTGTAACGTTGACATCGCGGCTGCTCGCGATCAAGGCGGTCTCAGCCACTCGGATCAATGGGATACGTCTCTCGGAACCGTTTCACTCGCGACTCGTGGTCATCTACGGTCACTTCTCCTCGGTCATCAAGGACACTCTCTTCCTCGAGATTTCTTTCAGGAACTGACCTCTCGAGTCTCGGAGGAATCGGTTGTGGACCGCGAGATTGGCGGTGACTGGCTTCGTCACGTTGCTAAGTGTGTGGAGATCGGCGAACGAAGGCAGAGGCTTGTCAGCTCCGAAAGGATCTGTGACCGCGGTGCTACTGAGTGCCACGGACACCTACCAGTCTCGCGCCACCTCGTCGTGTTCCTTCCCCCTCCACTTCCGCCTTCCTCACCCTTCGCAACCCTCCGGTTTGTTTACTATCTCACGAGGAGGGGGCTGACAGGTGGTGCATTGTCTCCGCGATCCAACGCGATTGCACCGCGACCCGATCACGCGCGATTCAAACAGAACCGTCGAACAGGTCGAAAATCCTGGCCACAAGTAAACAATTTTTCTCCGTAATTTAAAAATCTTTAGTACTTTATTTGTAAAGTGCCAGAGCACGTTTTTTTATTACAACCAATATTTAATAGGTACTTCTGTCGGAGATAATTGAAATGACCTTTGGGATTTATGATGTTAAGGCTATTAAACAAGTGTACGTTTCATTTATCTGCGACCTATTGTGACCTTATGAGATTTGGGGGATGATTTTGGTTGATCGTGAAATTCATTGTGACGCTTCCAAATAATTCAATTTCTTGTTGATTTACCTGGGGTGCACGCACTGCCATTATCTTCTGTCTGCCGAAATTCACCTTCCTCGACGGACCAACCCCTCTCTCTCACCCTTGTCATTCTCTTCTTGACAATTCTCCGCTCGTATTGGGAGACAGCCTTCTAGAAATTTAGCAAAACATGGAAAGACGATTATAATAACGAAATATATATTTATATTATTGTTTGAAACAGTTTTATTTTGTCGCTATTAAGCTTTCAAAGTCGATGGCAAGTTGAAAATATTTTCTATCAGTCCTCGGTATCGATCGGTATCGCGGTTTATCTATTAATACCTCTATTTTATATGAATTCTTGTAATACAAAGTGGTTATTTTAGGTCGCGTTGCATTCCATAAATTACCGAGAACATTAACAAGTATTTAGGAACCTTGAAATTCGATCTATGCAAAAATTAAGAAATTTATTCTATCATGATTTTATAAAAAATCAATGTGGAATCATTTACAGAAAAAACGAAACTGAATGTTTAGATATATTTAACGATCGAATGCTGTGTCATGAATTGTAATCTTCGGCACTTTTAATTCAGAAATGATTGTTTCAAGCAGATTTTCGAACAGCGATCGATATAAAAATTAATGTAAACAAAACTGTCGACGCAAAATAAATTGTTTACAACCAGGGCTGATTTTATTAGTCACGATGCATCCGACTAATTATATTCACGTTTCTTTAGCACCGTTCTACCTGGCTGAGAGGGTCATTCGACTGTTAAATCCTTTCAACCCTCTGATCATCCCTCTCCCCTCCACTATACACATTTTCTACTACGACAGCGGATGAACACAATTGCTTCTTCTGCAAAATTTCTGCTGAACAACAATTTTTATAAACATCGTTCTCGGCGTGAAAATCGCAACCCCGAAAAATCATCCCTTAAAAAAGAAATCCAAATATTCGATCAAAACGGTTTAGCAAATTTATTTGAATCAGTCGTAGAAGTTGAATCTCTTTGAATAAATTGTGTATGACTTCACGTGTAAAATTCATTTTTAGTTAATTGCCCGCAGGTAATTGTGCACAGGAATTTTTAAATGTTAAACAAACAAAACAACTACTACAGCACCGTCGGGACACGTGCAACAAGGTTATTGTGCACAATGTCACGGTTGAATATTTACAATGCACTTTGCCGAAGCAAATGGAGTGAGGGTGAGGCAGACGATGCACGAGGAAAGCTGCAGTATGCTGCAATGTAGCATAATAATTATTTTCAGTAACGATTATATAAACACATTTTCCACCGAGTGTTTAGAATTTAGTTCGTTACAATGATAAATCACTAGTATCATCGTTATTTATTATATAAATCGGGATATTTTCAATAATTTATTAAATGACTAGCACGAATACGATCGGCCAAATAAATAAATCAATTGCACGAATATTTCCGTTTAAATTGAAATTCTCGGAAAGGTTGGTTGGGGGTGGGTAGTTGTTTTCAACAAATTATTAAGTTACAGAGCTCGCATGTGAAGCGTTCGGTTCCCGGTACTCGAAAACATTTCTAAATTCCGTCGCATTGAAATTTCTGTGGAAAAGTGGACGAAAGGGTGACAATAGATGGTAGCGCGAACAAAAGCCAAACCCCTCGACCAGCCGCCAATTGTTTACGCGCCGTCACAGATGCAACAAGCGACCTCGCGTTTCCGGTGACACTCCTCTCGTGTTCAAACAAACATCCACTTGAACCACCGTCGATTACCAGGGCAAATAATTAGCATAACACAAGAGGGAATTTATTAAAAATCGACCCGGAACGATTGTCGGCTCGTCCCACGCGCCGGAATATTCGAACAATCGCTATACAAAGAAATCAACCACACAATGATTTTTGTATTACCACCACTAACCAAGGTGATAACGATAACAAAATAAAATGTATTGGAAAACCTGTTTTAACATTGTTATCTTTTAGGGATGCAAGAAAAGGAATTTGTTTTACAATTTATTTAAAGAGGGATTTAAAGATGTTCAGTCGAGGGTAAATTTCCTTTGGAAAATCGTTTCATCCGGAATGAATTATTTATTTTCCCTTGTCGGCGTCGAAAATCCGGAAAATCACGAGCGATGGTCAATGCTATATTGAGGGAGGGAATTTCAGCGCGGCTGCGCCCCAAGCATAAACTCAAAGCGGCAGCGCTCTTTTCTTTCTCTTTTCTATATTTTTGACGAGCAGGTAACGCGATTTTTGAATCCCTTTGACACGCAGCGACTGCCCGTGTACTGTACAACGTCCAGCACATTCTTTTTGCCACGAATTTTTAGTGTTGCTCACTTAATTGTTTAAAAGCTTCCCAATGAGGGTGTAAAAATAGAAGAAATTAAACAAGAGTCAAAAAAAGAATTTTAATAATTATTCAATTGCAATTTAAAGAATTGAAAAGTATGTGTTTCAAATGTAATTATTAAGACCTCGAAATGAAAACATTTAGTTAGGCTTGCAAGACTGATAAGAAAAATTTGAATAAATACATTTTAGAATGGAAGAATTTAAAAGTAGAACTTGAAAAATTGAAAGATTTAAATCGAGTCAGAAATTTGTATAATATTTTTTAAGTAGATTTTTGGAGTGTAATTTTAAATATTGGAAGACTAAAATCGAATGTTTAAAAAATTTATTCGAGCTTAAATGTTCGAGTTGAAGAAATGGCGAGGTGTTTAAATATTCTCTCTTGTGTCTTACCATCAGGACGGTTCTTATATATATTCATCATCCCATTTATCCCCATTCTGTGTTGCTGTTGCTGCTGCGGCTAGGACTGCGTTTCACGAGGCTATTGCTGCTACAAGTCGATATCAAGCATGCGCCGTCATTGTGGTTTCACGTCATTATCGTAATCTTGAAAAGTCACGCATAGAACTCTGCAACGTCTTACGATAATACTGCAACAATAGAAATAACAATAATAATACATTATCAATTTTTATTTCTATAACCTTCAATTTTCATCTTCTTATTATCTAAAATATTTGATCAGAGAACGATATATATTTCTAAAAAATCCATACAGTTAACACGAACTAGAGATAAAGTTAACACGAACCCGATACGGTGCAACAAACGAATTAGCAACACTTTTTTGAATTATTGAACAGTGTGACGCAATGATGTCTCGATGGGACGTGCTCTGAATACATTATTGCATACAAAGGACGGTTGTACGCTGCTATTAAAACGCGAGAGAGGAATTCTGCGCTGCAGATATGGGTGACACAATAATAATAATTATTGAGTTCATAATTATCGCCGTCACCATTCAGAAACCATGCGACGAGCTCGCGGCCAAACACACAATTATTATTCTTTCATACGTCCTGAAACTGGCAGGAAATGCAGAAAGTAGAACGCGGGGGAATTGCCAATAAATATCGCAATAACATCTTTGCTCTTAACATATCAAAATATGTAAACACAACGAAAACCTCTCTGCCTGTCTCAGAAAGCCTCTGCCGGCGCCGCGAATTACCTGCTGAAAGCCTCCCAAACGTTTTTCATCCCACCATGCAGTAGCAGAAAAGATCTACGAAAAACAGATCGAAAATCCGTATGAAATCGATCTTGAAAAGCGTGCGTTCGAGAGAAATCCGGATTCGTAGTTTCGCATCGATTTCTGCAACAGTGCAAGATGGCGCGGCATCTCGGCCAGGGCCGTTCGCCGATCGGCTGCATCCATTGCGTGGCGCGTGGTCCCAGTTGTTAGCCTCAGTAAAGTACAATTCTCGATAAAATGGGGTACCTTGAACACCCCGTAAAATATCGGTCCTTTCCCGCCAATACATATACTGTGCAAAAGAAAGAAGTATCCAGTATAATTATATAAGATATAATGACAAACAATATCTTTATGTAGAAATTGTATTGTACAATGATTGACTTATTTTATCGCATTTAAAGTATTAGATAATCCGCAATAACACATATTCTCAGAACTATTCAATTAAACAGCGGAATCCTTTTCCAAACCTTGCTGTGTTCTTATTTGATTTTTTACGCTTTTCTATTAAATATGGCCGGATGTTTCTCTCTTTTGCGCAGCAGTGCAACTGCCCCAGGGCTCCACTAGCTAGTCATCATAATATAGATACGTTACTTTGGACGCGTTGCTTTGGACGCGCAAGCGCGGGAAATCTTGGCCAATATCTCAGCAGTGATGCGATATTGTGCGCTTTTTTCGCGCATGCGCGAAGAAATTTGCTATTATGTATCACGTGAAAGCTTTCTTGAAACTAATAACAGAGTAATCTGGTCACGACTCGTGGTTCGCCCTGTATAATATATAAACTTCTGAACTCTTTCGGTACTTTCCTATACCTTTACCAGTAATATAATAGTTCCCGACTACTTACCCCACAAACTTAGAACGTAGATACGTTCCTGGTGAAACTGGCGCATGCGCGAAAAAAGCGCACAATATATCTCATCACTGTATCTCAGCACTGCATGGTCCGTGGCAGTAGCAAAATAGCGTTCCCGTGGTCCCGTGGTGCGGTTGGGTTTTTTGTTTGCATTCTGGACTGGCAAGCAGTGCTGGCGTACGAAAATCTGGCAAATAGGCGAAAAAAGAAAGGGGGGCGGGCAAACGGTGTTCGTTTACAAGGGGGGTCGTCGCACGATGTGAGAGACGAGCTATTGTCGGGGCGACGACGCTGTCGTTACAAAAGGTGGCCCGTGTGTCTCTATAGATTGCATGTATCTCTGTTTTGGTGAGCAAGAATACAGATCGGGTGGGCGCACAGAGCGCGGACGGGACGTTTTAGGTTAAAGGTGCACAACAATGCGCTCCGTGAGAAATTCGTACGGTGAAAGTCTCTCGGACGGCGTGCGGCTCAAGCTCGGACGCGAAGGTTCCCGTGATTTACTCGGCTTTCGCGTTACAGCCCTTTTCCACGACCATCCTGGGAAAGCCTTTTCCGCGAACCGTTCGCTGTGCGTCTTGGTGAGCGTCCCGTGTCCCTGAACGTTTCGCTACAAATTTCCAGAATAAGTCGGTAAGGCGAACCGAGAGAATGTTGCGGTGATGATTCCGCCCGAATTTCGCCGGATTGGGCTTCCCCGATCGCGTCCCGAGGAACAACGGACTCCTCGCGCCGACAGAATGGAGGCTTAATTGCTTCTTCCGCTGAAAGGTGACCAGAGACACGCTATTCCACCCCCTCGACCGGTTTCAGCACGATTTTTCCGCTCCCCCTCTCCGACCCCGGCCGCTAATTAATCTGTTTTGTTGGTCCTTGCCGAATTCTATTGTTCTTCTCTGCTTTCCTGTCTGCTATTGTTGCTTCTCTTTCGATGTACACCGTTACAAACATATTGGTGGTGTATTCGATGCGTAGACCAAGCATCTCGCTTCTGCTTCCCTTTGCTTTTAGACATTCCACTTCCTGTCCAAGGGAGACCTTATTCAATAGTAAACACTGTGTTCGGGACACAGCCCACAAAGTGATTCTGTAACGCCAGTGCTTATACTAATTGAATTCGACTTTGTATCTAACTTTTCCTTGGTCCTCAATAAACTTGTAGATACGTACAACCGTCAAACTATTTATAATTTTTGTGTTGTCGGTTCCAGAGTATTAGAATAACTGAACATGGCAGAGGATGAGGGAACGGAATGGCTGCAGGAACTGTTGCACGATGTCCAGCTGTCGCAATTTTTCACAAGGATACGGGATGAAATGCAAGTCACCCGGTTGCACCATTTCGATTACGTGCAGCCGGAGGATTTGGAGAAGATCGGGCTGGGCAAGCCTGGCATCAGGAGATTGCTGGATGCCGTTAAGAAAAAGAGGAACACGCAATGGAAGAAGAACTTGATCACCAAGATCAGGCCCGGCAGCAGTGCCAAAACCACTAAACGAGCTTCACAGCCGGTCGAGGGCACCTCCGGGCTCACCTGTCTCATTCAGGATAAGGATGTGACGTTGTCGACCAAGTTAGGGGACGGTACCTTCGGCGTGGTTAGACGAGGAGAGTGGACCTCACCCTCGGGCAGGGTACTGCCGGTGGCTGTGAAGGTTCTCAAGGCGGATGCGTTAACGCAACCCAGCGTGATAGAAGACTTTGTGTCCGAAGTCCAATCGATGCACACTCTGGATCATCATAATCTCATCAGGTACACGCCATAGCCAAAGCGAGTATTTGTAAATGTAGTAGTTTATAATCTATGGCTGTTGCCAGGCTTTTATAAAAGTTCTTTTATAAAAGTCATATTACATAAAGAAGTTGTTCGATCGGTTGATTAACCATTTTATCTTTGCAGATTGTACGGCGTGGTACTGTCGCAGCCAATGATGATGGTGACAGAGCTGGCACCGTTGGGAGCACTGTTGGATTACCTGCGGAAACAGTGCGGCAGGATTTCAGTATTAACGTTGTGCAACTACGCGCTGCAGGTCGCCACGGGGATGGCGTACCTGGAGGCTAAGCGTTTCCTGCACCGGGACCTGGCGTGCAGGAACGTGTTGTTGAGCTCCGTGGATAAAGTGAAAATCGGTGACTTTGGCCTAATGAGAGCTCTGCCCCAGCAAGAAGACTGTTACGTGATGACCGAGCATAAGAGAGTGCCGTTTCCGTGGTGCGCGCCGGAATCGTTGAAAGCCCGTCAATTCAGCCACGCGTCGGACGTTTGGATGTTCGGTGTGACGTTGTGGGAGATGTTGACGTTCGGCGAGGAGCCTTGGGTCGGACTGAACGGCTCGGAGATCTTGAGGAAGATCGAGAAAGAAGGGGAACGGTTGCACGAACCGGACGCGACTCCGCCGGTCATGTATCAATTGATGTTGCGCTGCTGGTCGCGAGATCCGGCGGAGAGGCCGATGTTCGCGTCGCTGAAGACGTCGCTGACGGGAATGGTGCCCGCCGTGATGAAAGCAGTGAACAGCTTCGACGAGGCCAACAAGATGACTATCGAGCAGGGCGATCAGATAGTGATTTTGGACGGTCGGCCCGAGAACTACTGGTGGAAGGGTCAGAACCAGCGCACCTATCAGATCGGGCTGTTCCCACGTTGTTTGGTGGATCCTATGAGACGCAGGCAGCCAGAGGACATCAGCAAGCCTCTGGAAAACTCCTTCATCCACACCGGTCACGGTGCCCCGTTCGGCAAAAGCTGGGGCAGTCCCATCTATATAGACGACGTGTATCTGCGCAACCCCATGGAGCCTCCCGATGTGGTAGGCGTTGCCCCCGGCGCGGACAGCCATCTGAAGAAGAAGTTCTTCAGCGGCACGCCCCGATCGCGCAAGCAGTTCAACTACACAAGATTCCAGAACGACATTCGAGCTAGCCCGGTGAAGTCGACGAACGCGATCGGCGCGGCGGGGAGCCAGGAAGGTAGCCTGATCGATTTATCACCCGAGGAGATGGTGAATACCAGCGTCGCGCAACAGGACACCGCTTGTCGACGAGTGGTGAATATCCTGGACGAGCCCATCGACGACATGGACCGACAACAGGCCAACTGGCAGGAAGACGACCCTAGAACTTATGCAAATTTCCCGGGGAATGTGGATCCCGCTTACTCGGACCCGTTCGACACATCCTCGGTGTTCATGAAGCTGCCCCACTCGAGGTACTACAGCCAGGTGCCGTCGGACATGAGCAGCCGGTACTTTAAGACCCAGTCCTACGGGAACGTGCAGAACCAAGACGCCGCTGGTAGTCAAGAAAGCGTGAATTACTTCGCATCGGAGGCTACGCCGGATGTGAATCATTATTCCATAAACTTGAACAAGGAGAACCGAAACGATAATATCAATTTGAACGTGAACGTCGATGCCGAGGAGGGTAGCGTGTATTCCCAGAATCACTATAGCGAGATCGACAAGCCCAGCCCTCCCATGGCGAGCTGGTCGACCTGGCCCGAGGATCTGCAGAGCGAGGCGCAGCAGACCTACGTGAATGTAGCCTCTCGTAACCTTCAAGGTTCCGACGCACCTCCTCCTCCACCTGTCGCTCCAAACGAGAGTTCTCCGAAGCCGAAATCGAACCACGATCTGGCTCAGAGCATGAACGAGCTGTCCATCAACACTCGCACCGTCTCCCCGAAGAAGCTAGACCCGGCGTTCCTGGCGGAGTTGGAAAAGCACTTGGGCGAGAAGGAAGCCAGCAAGAACATGAACGCCAGCCAAGAGGCTGCAGGAACGTCCGAGTCGTATTCGTCGGTGAACAAGCACCAGGAGAACGCGATTCCTGCTCTAAGGCCGCCGCCTCAATCGGTCAAGCCGAAGTCCCCGCAGATCGACCACAGGGCCAGCAATCTACCAACCAAGGTGCAGAACTCCTGGCAGTCGAAGACGACGAACATCCAGCAGCCACGCGCGCAGCCTGAGCAGCGGATGTTGGAGACTGACCAGATGGTCGGCCAGATTTGGCAGCAGGTGCAGGTGTCTCAGCAAAATGCTTACCCCGTCGAAGCGAACGTGAACCGGGTACTTGGCAACCCGCCAGCTAACCTGAACCTGCTGCAGATTGCGCCCAGCAACCTGGGCAACCTAGGTAGTCCGTGCATCGTCGCCAAACCGAACATGAACCACGCACAGTCGCCGCCAACGGTAGCAGCGACTGTGAACCAAGCCAGCCACTTGCCCAGTCTTCCTCTGTCGACCTCCAGCCACGGGATCACGCAGATCCAGAACGATCTTCAACCAGTCCAACAGCAACCGAGCGGCGTGGTCCCGAAAACGGCCAGTGCGGTGTTGTCGGAGCAGGTGTACGCGGAGCTGAAGCAGACGGTGCCGAATCTCGATCAACTGTCTCAGAACGAGTTCAACACGCTGTACAACAAGACCGTCCAACAGAATATCCTCAGGAACTACTTCGCCGCGAGCACCTCGTCCGCCCCCGACTCCAGTAATCTAAGTCATAGTCATTATTCGGAGGCAACCGCTGCTGCTGCCAGTTCGATGCAGCAGCAGCAACAACAACAGCAACAACAACCGAGAGCAGCTACTTTAGTGAGGAGTTTCTCCGCTCAACAACACCCCTGCGACTTTAGTCCTCATCTGAAGCAACCGCCGGTATATAATCCTCCACCACCGGCATGGAACCCCATGAAGTCTGTACAAAATGGTCTGCAGAGTCAGTGTCCCGTAATCAAGTCCAATCTGCCGAACAGTCCGAATCTGCTGCAGCTAGCGCACACAAACCAGCCGCAGGAGGTTGTCATGGTGCCCCAACAAGCCCCCACGGTACGCACCGCGATGCTACCGCAAATGAACGAGACCGTTGTTAATACTCAATTAGCCCCATCTACGTCCGCGTACCCCTCCGGAGTTAGTCCCCCACTTACCGGCGCCTCGCAGCAGCTGGTCATGTCTCTGAACGACGAATTCCGCGCCAGCAAAGTGATGAAGGTGCAGAGGGAAACCAACGACGCCTCCCAGCAAGAGATACTCACGGCTTTGCAGGCCACTGGATGGGACACCAACCAGGCTGCCAAGCAGATTCTCAAAGACAGGCAGGCCAAGATCGAATCCCTTGTTAGGTGAGTTTTTGAAAGATGCACTGTACAGGGCGAGTCACGAATCGTGATCAATAGATTGCGGATGTTTATGCAATTTCAAGGACGAATTTCAAGGAAGTGAAACCAAATAAAATGTTATTTTCAGTGGTAGCAGCCTTCGCAGGTTGAGAATAAATAAAAATCATATTAAATTCTGTCAGATTTCATACTCGAGCATTTTTTGAAAATTTTTCAAAGCCATAAATGCATAAAGATCCGCAGTCTAGTCATCAGCTTAGATTACTCTGTTGCTAGTGGTTCGATCGGAAATTGTTTTTAGCTATTAAATTAACATGGTTCAAGGAGAGCGTTAAGAATAATGTAAAAATAGGACTTTTGAAGGCGCGATTGTGGCCTAGATTGATCTTTTATCTAGCGCTTTTGATTACTGAAAAACTTCATCCCGCACCCTTGCAATCCTGGAAACGAGTCTATTCTCAAAGCTCTCCTTGAACCATTATTTTAACTAATACAATCTAATCTGAGCTGATGAAAGTAATCTAAGCTGATCACGATTCGTGAATCACCCTGTAGACTAACTTCTACTTACTAGAAGAACATCTGTGTGTCAGTGTACGAATGATTTAGATAATTGTTATTAAAGAGTTTGATATCGTTGCAGACTGGGCTTGGCGGGCAGACATGAGTGCGAGGGTGCTCTGAAGAGGACTGAGTATGACGTAGACCTCGCAGCTTCTCTGTTGCTGGACCAGGTCAGATGAGAACGATTGCGAGACTGAGACGTCATTGTTACTGGAGATGTTGTAAAATAACTGTAGCGTCGACACGTATAGAAATGTATTTACAAGCGACGGCCATACACGCGCAAACGAGGCTACGGTTACGAGCAAGGACATTGTATTTCTTTTCTTTTGTTTCTCGGAAACGATGTACATGTTAACAGAACCAGCTGGCCCTTACGATTTTGCTGAAACTACGCGAAAAAGGGGACACGAGATTTTTTTAGTAACAATTTACAAAAAGTGGTTCAATCCCTTAAATCTATGATGCAAAATTAATCCTGGATCTTAGCCCCGGCTCTCTAAAAACCACGTTTTCATCAAGATCGAGGGCGAAGAGTTTTTTTCGCGAGTCGAGATAGCCGACTGTCAAAGCGATTCGATTATTAGCAGTGTAAATGAAAAAGAAAAAACGGTATTGCATTCCAGAGAACGACGCGGAGCTTCCGTAGCGAATCGTCGCGTGTATATCAAGCGAGGAAAACAAGAATCGCTTTCGAGACAGCGCGCGTGCGATTGTTTCCAAACGTTTTGGTATGGAACGGACGAATGGGTGGGAGGAGGTTCGAAAAATTTCCGGAGATTGTTCGTATTATTTTTTTAACGTATTATATACTTTGTCGTTTGGCGTGTCGTTATCCGAGTTGGAAGAAAAAACGAATTGACAGTTTCTTCTGCCGTTTTATCATGACCCGATGAATATTTTTTCATTGATTTATACCGGTCGGACGATTAGAACGTCTTCGCACGAGTACCGTAACAGTATTTCATTTAAATTGTAAGCGACGATCAGTGGCGGATTATGCTTTCCAAGACCCCCATCAGAAAATTGACACCTAGTTTCACGGGACGAGTTCTCATATTTTTAAGTTACGATTATCGAGATCGTAGAGATGCTGAGAAATTATTCAATAAATTTATTTCTGATAAGAAAAGAATAGCTAACAATTTGGATAGACAAATTCTCGTGGTTTTTATAAGGTAATGTAAAGTAGTGACTTTTAGTGACCTAGTGAACTTAGTGTTAAAAAAGTTTTTCTAATTTTTGATGAAAGTATAGCTGAGGCCCGGTTCCATCGGTTTCGCAATAATCCACCACTGCCGGTAATTAGAAAAAGGGATTAACGATTGAGCGTCTTCCTATCGTCGAAAAGGCAAACGTTGAGAAATTCGTTCGCGCAAACTAAACTAGCAATGTACCATCGCTTAATGACCGGAACCTGTCGATAATTACACAGCCTGTAATTAGGTCCGCGTGACCGGAAACGAAACGGACCAACGAGGACCCTCGAACGAGGATCGACTACTCTGGAATCTTACTTTTCCAGTAGAAAGTAAAAGTCTGATCGCTGACTGACGTCTGAACTGCCGGTCGAGAAATTGCATAAACAAAATTCTCTAAAAAACATACAAAGATACGATGATATTCGAAAGGGTTGCTCGCGGAACCCTTTCAGCTCGCCTCTGCGCTAGGGTGGTAATACGTCCAATTTTTGGTTTCTCGATAGCGTACGATATTTAATTATACAGCGACTCCCATTAATATTCCAACACTCTTAAAAAGACGAGAAATTTTTTAGAAAGTTGTAAAACGCAACTTTTAGTATTTTCTCTACAATCCCGATCAATTGCAATTTTCGTGGAAATATCTCTTCACAATATGTAGTAAACTAATTGCTCTAACTCCTCGAAAAAAGCTCAGATCGCATAGTTCAATATTTAAAAAGTTATAATTTTTTTAGAGCGTCCGAATATTAATGGGAGTCGCTGTAAATGTAACAGAATTTGTTGATTTGACACTGGAACTGCCAGAGCTATCTGTGGGAAATCAATTGCAAAATGAATAAATTTTTGTGATTTCTACAGCGAGGGTTGGATTCGAAGTTGATCGGTGTTTCTAGTGTCGAAGGGGTGGTTGGAAAACGGTGGTAAGAAAACGAGGGGTGGTTGAAGCGTTGCAACATGATTCTGTAGCACGGGGAATGGAAAGCTTGCGCTGCGAGGAATGCGAACGTGGCAAATGACGGATCATTCAATTTGTAACTGTGATATGCATTACTAAAGGCTCTAGGCGGTACTGTTGGAGGTAGAGGCGTTGTCCTTTTTAGGGGTAGGCCGACGAGTAGAGTTTATTTGCGTGACAGGAGTGTACATAGCCGATTAGCGACTGAGTTTAAGCTGTAACTAGAATGTGTGCGAGTGCTGATTATCTTTCGCCTAATTCCGGGGCTGTACAGGATGTAAGACGTCCGCGAGACATATGGAGGAAAAACTGACGTTAGCTTCTTTTGTTGAAGGGTGCCCATCGAATCACGACTGAACGGACTTTGCGAATTTATTGCGGGAAAACGAAACGACATAGAAACGCAAAATTTCTTGCATTGTATTCGGGCATTATTCAATATTGTACGCAAATTTTTATTACGCACTGCGTTCAATGCTGATCATTATACATCGCGTTGATTGGCTGGTTGACAACTCCCACATGCATAATTATTCACAAATAAGACTGTGTCAAATTTAAAATTGAAATAGGTTCTTGAAGCATGTTAGATTGTTCGTAGAATCATCCAGAGTCATGATATTTTTAGTCAACTATTTTTTTATACAACATTTTTCAGTATTTCCTTCGGAACCTTTTCGATTTTAATTTTAGACGATTCTTTATGTCAGCTTGTCACTTAACGTGATGTATAATGAATACTATTGGGTGTAGCGGATTGAAAAAATTTATCATCAACGTTGAATCATGCCTGAGTATACTGCAAGAAGTTTTTTGGTTCTAAGTCGTTTCGTTTTTTTTGTAATTAATTCCCGAAGATGACAGGTTGGTTTGTGTGATTTTATGGGGGAGTTGATCTTAATATCGGATTCCGTTGGTGTTTGCTGTAATGGAATGGTAATGGGAAACGCCATGGCTGTCGAGAGTTGCTAGTTCTCATCGAATCGCTCAAGAGACTATTTTTTAAAAGACCGTTTTCGAAAAAGACAAGTGGAGCCAAGGTCGTTTCTTGTTTTCATTGCGAGCACAGCGTGTTCCCCCGGATTGATCTACTCGATGGGAGACAATGGACCCGTTCAGAACATGTGCGCACAAAAACGGGCGCACAAGCTTGTTGCATGATCTGCGATGAGAGATAAACGGACGAATTCTGTTTCCGAAGGGATAATTCGCGCGTCCCCTACGGACAGTGGGGTATTTGGCCGGAGAAGCGCGAGAAAAGTGAACTTTTCAAATTTTGCGTAAGATGAAACATTTTTGTTATCTGAAATAGTAGAATATACGAGGAATCATGAATCAATATCTTTTTTTTCTCATTTATCATCTTTTCAGGTATAACAAATTCTGCCACTCCTTTTACGAAGCAGCGAAATATTTGTAGCACTTTTACATAGTTATGTATGATATATAGTAGTTTCTCTTTTATTTTATTTAACGTCAATTCCCCTTTGTGTTTAATATTTAGTGTGTGTATGAATATTTATCCAGTATGCGTGTTAAGTTTCTATTTAAGTACTGTTTCTTTTTCTTATATCATTTTCCTCATACTTGGTAAGTATATTTTCGTGCATATTCTGTATATGCATACGTAGTATGCGTACGTTTCAATATGTCAACAAATTATTCATTGCAAACTGCGGGCTCGTCTGGCATTAGTTTTACAAAAAAAGTGTTTCGTACAAAAGTACACGTCTATAAATCTCAATATAAAAAATTTTTCTACTAAAAATGAAGGTCACCTTGATTCTCTAAATGTTAAAAAGTATTTTCTAATTTATAATGTTGTAGTTATAATGTGTTGTGACCTACAAATGACGCTGTTATAGTTTTTACACGGTTTTCCGGCCGAATTCCCCATTGCGCGACGTCACAAAGGAACGAACAAAAAAAAGAAAATACGAAACGGATCGAACAAAGTGTTCTCTCAGTACCCTGTAACATTAGTCCTAATTTATTCGTCGGATGTCAGACTATTTCCTAAACCCCTCTTACTCTTAGGTTCCGTGACTCGGGATAACGGAGAGTGTGTATATCTTGGCCTCCGTGATGGACCGAGAAGATGTTCGATGTTCACAAATAAAACATACGTAAGGAGATCACGCGCCTCTTTCTTCACCCTGCTGTTCACAATTTTTCGATTGTTATTAAATCTTTCTATATTCAACATTCTTCTATATTCAATATTTTCTATATACAACATTTTTCTATTATTATTCAATTTTTCTAAGAGCTGGGGGCTGATGTGGATGGGCACTTAGGCGTATACTTTACGTATTTCAATAGTTGAATCTACTGGGACTACTTAGGCCCAACACACTTAGGGTGCATGAACTTCTGCGCTCCGGACAGTTATGGCAAGTCATGAGATTTCTATGAAGCTAGATTCCAGGAGCCTGTGACCGAAGACTACCCAGATTCTGCAGAACAGATGCGATTATGTATCTGATTTTCACATTGGAATAGGAACACGAGGCCAGACGAAGGATTGCACGCATTCCGGCTAGAAAGCAACACAGGGACAAAGAACTATGCTCGCTTGAATGCATTGTGTACCGAGTCGGAAGAAAGTGCAGAACGATTCCGACTTTCTAGCCCGTTCGATTTTCGATAGACCGGATCGTACGATATGCTATGGATATTCATTCAGCGTACACGGAAAGCAAAATTATTCGATTGGTATTTTTACAGCTGTCGGTCAACTGCGATTACGTTTTATCTTAACGCTCCAGTGATAGTCGGCGCAAGAGATTCAGGATGAACGAACGTGTACTATGGCGAAGATAGAACTTTCTGTAGATTCTTTGTGCTCGAAATATTTTAGTTCAACTGGTTATCAATGATTAATTGTATCTGCGTACGCCAGTTATTTAAATAACAGTCTAATCGTTGTATTATTTTGCAACTGATCGCAACATTGAAAAATAAAGATTTCATTTTTCATTATCCAGTTTTAATTTAAAAGCTAATCCATAGTTTAACTTTGCACATTTTCATAACGAAATTATTAAATTGAATTTAGCAATCCGGTCGGAGTTGCAACCGATCCGCGGAGCATTAGGTGAGCTATTTTAGTAAAATAATTAATTGGGCAGGTTTGCCCGGCGAGAATGATCGACTGGTTATGCTCGTTGGCCTGGAGCACCACGATATATCTCGCAAACTTGATTGACCCGCCCGAGGTATTATTCGGCACCGGCAATAGCGAACGATAGCAAACGGCATCACGTCCGGCCGATATAATTGAGCGGAATCAGGTTGACGAGCGTTCCTTCAAAAGGCCAATGAAAGTTTATATTGCGCAATGAACCCGCGAGCATAGACGTTTGAACCGTTCGAAGAACTAACGAGCCATTGGAATGTCGCCACCCGTTGGTTTTTTGGTCGAGTATATTTTCAGAACCGCCGGTACGACCATAATGAACAATCCTGCGGAATTCCGCAATGAGTTATGGCTACTATAAGCCTGGGAAAAAGTGCAACTTTTTCTTCGTTCCATTCTACTTTTCAACGATACTACCTTTTACTATCTATTTTTAAGGGGATCGTATTATGTGGGATTTCTTCGGGTACTTGCTCGTTCTTCAGGACCAATTTTAAAATTTGGACACCCTTCCAAAATGTGTGGTGCCATTTTTAAATTTTAGACACCCTATCAAAGTATGTGGTACCATTTTCAAATATGAGACATCCTTCCAAAATACGTGGTAGCATTTTCAAGTTCCAGGCACCCTTCCCAAGTTTTAGATACCCCAGCCTAATTTTCTGGCACCCCTAACTACATTTCAGGTACCCGTTTCTAACTTCAGAAGTCCTATCTAGATCCTCTTCTTAAATTTCAGGCATCGTTCCTAAATTCCAGATACCCAATATTAATTTTCAGATACCATTCAACAATCGTATTTAGCCATCTAGTACCCATTATCAACGAAGTAGTTCCCGGTACCGATGTCCAACAATGGTCACCGGTACGTGCAGATGACGTACAGACGATTGCAAGTCGAAGGTGCAACGGAATGATGCACCAGCCCGTAGGAGAAGGTGGAGCCAACGGTAGCGCAGGCGTGAAAGTCTTCGGTTTCACTTGTTCTTCGAGGAGATCGGCGTACACCTGACCGGTAGTAGGAGAGAAGAACAGTGAACCACAGTTCGAGCTTAGACAGATCCAGAAGCGAAATCGTAGTCGCGCCGCACGTTGTGTGCTTCTTACCCCCGGAAACGGGTACCAGCTCGCTGTATACGAAAAACGGTCACGCATCTCCAAACTTTCCCGCGCAACTGTGTTTATCTCGTGGGTGAAAAACGGAATGTCAATGTCGAACTCCAGGATAACAATCGGACCAACAATGTCGTGATATGGTGCTGGACAATCAATTGTTGCAGGTATGAAAAAATTGTTTAAACGCTCCACAAACTTTTTAAACAATGATTTGCACATCTAAAATACATATACATATACTCTGTTTAAACATGATGAATTGTTCGGAAATATCTTTCTGACATTCTGTTTTTAAGGTCAATCTTCTACTAGATCTTCTGCAATGTATTTTTCTTGAAATGATCGTGAACAAATGAAAAAATCGCAGCGATCAGATTAAGAGAAGATGTATAAACATAACATTAATTTGTTTAGCAGCTTATCGAAGATCGTTTCCTGCGAACCTCCTGCTTAAAGAGGCAGATCGCCGGAGGGGAACAATCGCGATCGCTATCGGGGGATTTTGATAAAGCCGATCGAACCGATTGATACAGTTGAACAAAAGGGAACCGGAAGACGGTCGGCGATGAGAATGCCAGCGGAATCCTCGATATATTGGGACTCTGTGGGTTCCCAGCGCTCGACATCCGGTGGCAGCTCCGGAGATGCTTGCAGTTCCGGAAGTGCTAGCAGGCACTACGTAGATCCGTGGGATTTGGAGAACTATGCGTACCTAAGACGCCACAGTGTCGCTGGCATAACGCAACAACAGGCGCCGCGACGCCATCGACGCCCTGACTATCATCTTTCACAGGAGACTCGTGCTCAGTCCGAATATTGGTGAGTGCCATTTTTCGATGAGTTAGGTCACGCACATGCTAAAATGTTCGCATTGATTGTAGGACACAGGAGCAAAATAAAAATACATAGATGTCCATAAATATTTTTAACACTTTACCTACCGAAAGCCTATTAATATGATTTTCAATAATTGTGCTGTACCAAAAGAAAGCATAGAAATTTTCTTTTACACTACAATCTGAAATGAAACTATTAGATGACGTTATTGAGGGTGACTTGTTAGTTCATAATGAAAAATGCTGTTGCTATTGAAGGTTCCATTAAAAAATGTTTAGCCATGTACCATAGATTTTTCAAAATTGTGCGATAATCACCGGTCGGTAATGTGTTAACATGTCCACTGCCTCAAATTGTATGCAACCGTTTTTGTCATAAATGCATAAAATCCGCAGTCGATTGATGAGCTAGGTCATGCATCATCCGAGTTTGGATCGCAAGATCACCATTTAGGTCAGTCAAAGTTGGGCTCATGTTATTAAAATTTTTAAGAAATCCTCTTTACTATCATCCTCTTCTACATTTTGACATTGGTCATCTTCCTCTGTCCTCCTTCACTATAATTTCACATGATCGCGTTCCGAGGTGTCCCACATTTGCACACATCCTCGTATCCCGGTACCTCCAAGCATTTCTCCATTTCCAAGTCAGATTTATGTGCGACGGTTAATGCATTTTCTGCTGGATGTTTCTGCAATCAGCATCACCATTTATCAACGTTCGCATTCGATTTCTGCGGAGCGTGACAGAAGGCCGTGCGTGACATTCTAAGCGTTCCATTTTTTTTCTTGCTTTTCCTATACCGTGGGGTTGTTCGGGAAATCGCTTAGGCGACGCGTGTGCCACGGTTTACGCGATTTCGCCTTTCACCGGTTCGATCCGAGTCATCGATTTAAGTCGTCGTTAGGGGGTTCAGTGCACCGTGCGTCGGATCGTTGATGGATGCCCATTACGATCGAAGGAAGTATCCCTTTCCGGCAATTAAATTCCCGGACGATTGTGTCCCGTTCGAGCAGCTTCGTTGTGCAACGTGTTACGACCATTGCCGTTCAAGGACTCGCAAAGAGATTTAGGGGTGGAAGTTGCATTCATTCAGTTAATTTGATAGGAATACATATTCATCTAATGATTATGGCAATCCATAGGAGCGATAGTTGCAACAGAATGATTAATAATTAGACTGCGGATCTTTATGCATTCATAGCAAAAGTGAGAAGATGAAATTGAAGATGTCCATATATGATCTATTAGAATCATTAAGGGAAGAAATAACATTCGATTTAGTTTCTATTTCTTGCAATCGATGCAGACAATTTTTATTTTGCTTCTTTAAGTTCTTCAGTTAGGTAAACTTGTCGGACCAACAGTATTGCTTTACTTTTGAATCATCAACAAAATGAATTTGATTTGAAAAAGGATTAATTTGGGGTGCAAAACAAATGCGTAAAATCCGCTGTCTAATCATTAATCACGATTTTACTTCAGTCGTCTCTGAAAATCTTTTTGCTCGCCATAGAGGGGCACGGTGCACATTAATGGAAGGTGCATATTAATAATAATCGCTATAGCGCGCTAAGCGCATCGCTCAAGAACAGCATGCCCTACTTCGCGCCCACCGATTACAATCTTTCGCGGGCAGACTGCAAGCCGTGAAAAACCATATTGGGTTAAACAGACTGTGAACGTTGTCGGGAAAAGAAAAATTGCACCTCGGCCGGTAAACAATGCCGAGTTTCTTTGTGCAACCGCGACGAGATCGATTATCAGCTGTTTCGCGGTGATCTAAGTTTAGAAATTTAGGGGCTCGATTCCGTTCCGCCGTTTGATTCGAAATGTTTCGTCTCGTTGACCGATTTTTTTCTCGCTAATTCGATTCACGATCTACGCTCAACTTTTTTCCCGACGTTTTCGAATTGTGTTCAGTTTTTTTCTGGTTGTATCTGTTTTATACATATAGTTGGCTCTCTTTCCGTTCCTTGCGCAATTTCACCGTCCCAGATCGCGAGCGATTCAGTTATTCAATTATTCATGGAAATTGCCTTAACATTACCTTAATGTTTTGCAATGCAGGAGGAAATGCCGGTTAACAAATTATGAGCCGGTCGGTGAAACTCGCGTGCAGCCGTTCTGAGAACTATTATTATAAAGCTTGTTAATCTCTTGTTTAATTGTTGCCAATTCGTTGTGGTAATAATGGACTGATCATTGCTATTTAGACGGTTGATTTTGTCAAAGACTTTTTCCAATTAACTTTTATTTAATGATAAATATTATTGTTATTTAATGATAATTAATGTGTTTCCCCTTTTTGAACATTGTGGATTTTCGGGTTTGCAAGTGATTAACAGAGAATCCAAGGGCAGCCCGCAGGTGTTTTCACGTTAAATAACAATTTCACGTTGAACAATCGATGGGAAAGAACTGGAATAAGGGGAAACATTGTAGGTATTCATCCTCGGTGAGAGAACCGGGCTACGACGCACCAGCTTTCGTGGAAGAATTGTATTGTCGACCACCTAGGCCAGCGAACAATAGTTGCTACTATCATCAACCGATCTACGAGGACGAGGTACCGGATTACGTCGCACCGTTTCCGGTCTACGCGCCTCTCTCTGGTAAGATTAATTACTTTCCTCTTCGTTATGCATCGTATCGAGACTTCTAAACTCGACTATGGGAACCCTAATTGTCCCCTGATATCTCACAAAGATGAACGATTAGCGGAGATGGTCCATAGAAATTAATGCTCCCTAAACGCTGACACAAAAAAGTTCAAACCTCCAGAAATTTCCTTTAGAAAATTGCAAATTACAATTTTTGGCATTCCCAATTTTGTATAAAGCAACATTGATAGTGCAATGAGATTTGCACGATAAGCTCCAATGAATGTGCTGCAATAAATTGTCCACAAGTTTCCAAAGACCGAAGAAATATGAATCGCTAATAGACCAACATTTTCGCGCAACTAATAATTATTTCGAACCGATACGTGATCAGAAGACCGTAATATGGATTTTCTATTACGCTTTCACCTAGTCAATATTCAGTTCGCCGCGTTTTCCTGGTGAGCGATGATTTCTGCAGGAAGAACTTCCTTCTATCGCTGATCTTCGCATAACTTTAGACATTCTTTACATATTTTCGCAGTAGACTAATATATTCTTCGCGCACGACGCTCTTTGTTAATTTGCTGGAACGATTAAGCCATGTAGAATGCAATTAGCTGTGTGCAAAAATGCAAGACAACAGAAATAACTTTATCAACACATTGTACACCTCCGAAGAATTTTTATAATGAATTTCCATCGCCCAAAATTTAAAAGGAATGGATGGGTCGAACCGGGTGGATTTAGAAAACGCTAGAAATTTGTGTACTGTGGAAGCAAGAGAAATTTTTATCGCCCGAGGACTAGAAATTTTCGAGAAGAGATTTTCACAGCCATGTTGAACAGGTGACAAAACACATCAGTAGCATAATGAGCTGACGTAACGTTGGTCTCTCCTGAAACTAAGACGTCGACGACCCGTCTAAACCGGTTCGTTGGAGTCTTCGTGACCAAAAGCCACAATGTGCCGGCCGAGCGCGTTTTCTCTTCATTGCCTGGCCCGCGTTAATTGATATTCTCGCATGCGGCGACACGATTACGCGCGCGCACGCCACCCTTGTGTTTCGCATGGGAAAAGCCCGTGAAATCGTTATGCAATTCCGATGCAGTTGCATCGATGCGATGCTTACGCGTGCTGCTCAATTCAATCACGAGCTGTCCACTTCCTTTCCTACGGATCGGAAGTAGCGTTTAAAATTCGATCGTCTAACACATTTCTGCTTTTTAACACTAGGTTTACAGTTTACGGGACCCATCAAAATGACAGGTTCTAATATTCTTAACTTGCGATTATTAAGATTGTAAAGATGCTCCCCTGAGGAATTATTTACCAAATTTATTTCTTTGGGTATATATTATTGGAAAAATGGCCAAAAATTTGGACAGACACATTCTTGTTATGTTTACAAAATAATGTGAAATAGTTATTTCTAGAGGTCCGTAAACCTAATGTCGACAATGTTTCTCTTTGTTCTCAATTTCTAGAAACAGAACATTCACCGACGACACTTGAGAAACAATCAGCGAATTCAACAAATGTTTCTCCATCGACGTCACCCGTCGCAAAAACGTTAGAAATAATCGCACGGTGACGGGAGAAGAACGAATCGATTTCGCGGGAAATCGGCGTCGCGAGTTCTGCCGCAATAGTTGGCGATTTGTCACACGTTCTCCGACAGACCGCCCGCGATTTCTATCATGGCCTAGAAAGTCGTATTTCCCGCGAGTTTTCACGTCGATATCGCGCGGACTCTCAGCTAGCGCGCCAGATTTGACGTTCGACGCGCGTGATTATTATTACCATCGGCTTTCCAGTCGTCTTCGCTTTCACCTGGACGCGTCAAATCGCGCGTAAACGAGCCTAAACAGTCGTAGAATACCCCTTTTAATTTACTTCGACGGACATCGCCGACAATCTACATTGCAAACGACTGTACATCATTTTCTCTCGCTGTTGGTCGTTTCTCTCAGAATTTTACTGTCCCATACCAGTTCTCTGAATAACTAATGAGCGGAATCAAATAAAATCCTATTTTTAGTGGGAACAGCCTTTGTAGATCAAAAATAAATAAAAATTGTATTAAATTCTATCGACTTTTACATTATCAGGTGAGCAGAAGGACTGTGGCACCTGTTTGCGTGCTATATAGCAGCAATTTCCTCGTCCTCGTTTCGAATCGTAAGAGAGACTGAAGGCGTCGGTGGGCGTCGAATCTATCGACCGATTAAAGTCAAGCCTATTAGCGAAGACCTCTGCTGCGCTTCTATTATATTAATCAGGGGATTACTCATGCGAGCACTGTAGCACGAGGTCCCGATAAACACCGGAGAAAGTAGTCGAGCCGTCTGACCATCGACTATCCGCTACTACTTTCTCGAGAACTATCACCCTTCGATCGTTTATGCACACGTTCATACTTTTTGTAGACCCCGAAAAACACATTGTTCCACAGATAAATTCATCAAAAGAATTTTTTGAACATTTTCGTATGTTGGAAATCTTCGAGATTTTTATGAAAAAAATTGATTTCTATCGATCTGCATTTTTGCGCATTGAATTTAATCATGTTTGTATGGTTGATATGGCTATTTCAGAAATAAGACATGGCGGTGAATTTATGGAGGACCACAGACGGTTCAGACACAGGTGTAAATCTACATCGATGAGAGACCTTCACAGGTAAAAATGAACATCGATAAAAGTGCTTATGCAACTCTTATAGTAATCATTGAATAGTTAATAAATGGTTTTTTGATCAGGCCTGAGATCGTTGACCTTCACGTGCCCTCTGCGAGCCCCATAGAATTAGGTAAGACCGAAATAGAATTTAAAAAAATAGAATTACTGCGAGTTCTAAAACTGTAATTTCCATTAAGGGGATATAATGAATTGTTTGCAGACACTTCACGTCATCCAGAGCCAGAATACCGATCGATGATGCAAATAGTACCACCCCCGCACATCGACTTGAACACATATGGCCACCTGAAGATAGATTACACGAACAGTTGGAACTCGCTGAACCGCAAGATTCGTAAATGAAGCTTCCAGAACAAGCCCGAAGCCTCGAGAGTCTCGAAAATTCATGATTTTTCAATGGAAAAATCTTTGATCAATGTAATATATATATATTCTATTTAAGAATGCCGAAATCGAACCAAAACATGTTGCTAGTTTGACGAGTGAACAAAAGTGAATTACTTGTATCTGTACGAAAATTAATTACTCGTATTTGTACAAAAGTGAATTACTTAATAATTATACATTTTATATGGACCAAAAGTGTATTTGTTCAACACCTACTGTTTTAGTTATTTTTCTATTTGAACTATGCTGACCGCGTCATCGTTGTCTTCGCAAAACAGTTTTCTTTTTTTGTTTACGTTGTTTACGGTGGTTGTAACTTCTTCGACGTCTATAGGAACGTTGCTGATCCTCTCTATGGTTAATTCCGGCCATCTTGGAACATGCGAGTCGATCAATATTACAATGAGAATGCAAACTTTTGGTAAATATATTGAGAATGATGAAATTTCCATTTTTATAAATGAAAATTTCTAGATCAAATATTTGTTTTGGCTTTGTTAAAATGTTCATAGATCTTTTGTTAAAATATTGAAATGACTTTTTCATGAACGAGAAAATGGTACCTGAAAAAATTCATATCGTCCTCCTTGGCTGGTTTTTTCGGTTTTGCTTTTTTCTTGATTCCGCTCTGCAATACAAAAACATTATTCCATTATATTAACAAAATATTATACGCAATAAAAACATTGTTTCCACAATTTTTACCGATGCAGCATTCAGTTTTGTGTTCTGTAACAGCATTTTGTACTTCCGCAACTCGTCGGTGTGTTTTTGTTTCAGTCTAGCAATATCTTCGTTGTGCTTTGCTGTCTGAACTAGCAGCTCTGTTTTCAACATTGCGACTTCATTCTCCGATTTCGAGACTAAAATTAATTTAAAAATTAGTGGATAAATTAATGAATTATAATTAAGAAAAATTAGATCACCTTGCTCATTGTCGCCATTAAAGTCGGTGGAAAGGAGACGTAAATGGTCACACTGTTCTCTAAGATGCTCGATCGTTTTCTGTAGACCCTCTTTTTCCTGTTTCGATTCCTCGATCATCGATTTATATCGTTTCCCGAGAAGACTGTAGGCTTCCGATAGCTTTTCGAAATTCTCCTTCATTCTGCTCGAATGCGACTTTTCCATGGCTGATATATCTTCTTGGACGTTACAGTATGCTTTCAGAGCAACATATGCCTGTAAATTTCCATTAAAATACAATAACTATAAAATGAAAATATTGAAAAACGCGCAAATCAATTTTTAAGAGTCACACATCTCGGATTCTTGCAAATTCGTCTACTATAGTCTGCAGCTCTTGACTCAGCGGCTCCTTGTCGTTCATTTTGAAATTTTCAGCCTTGGACACGAACCATGAAACTTATAGAAAATACCAATAGTTGATAAAATTTCATAATTTTCATCTAGCGTGTGTTTAGCAACTCAGACATTTTTCCTGTATTTTGAAAACACAAAAAAGGCTAAATATTATTATTTTAAACATTATTTTGCATCATGCACCAAGGTAGAAAATGTTTTGTCGGTAAGATAGAAAATTACACTAAAATGATAGAAAATTCTTTTTCGGGTCGCCAGAAATCCCTCCGGAAAATATTTTTAATGCAAAATGAATGATGAAATGATTTTCGGAAGTTTACCTCAAAAAAATATCATTTTACAGGGAACATTGCAAAATGTTGATGTTTATCAATGAATTAGAAAATTAGATTTAGCTTGTACAAGAAGCATAAAATTTTTCAAGTCTGATAAGGAGACCAATTTTTTATTGCGAAATGTGTGGATTGATCACGAATGAAATAAATGAAAGGATTTTTTTAAATTGAATTTTGAACAATTTGGAGCAGTATCGAGAACTTGTCTATTGTGAGACGCAACGATTGTGAAAACGTTTTGTTTTCGATCTCGCATTCGTGCATTCGCGCGCCGAAAATGACATGCAGCTCGGCGAAACTGAAAATACGCGATGCAATCTAAATCCACGAGCACCGTGAACAACGGGGACACCGTGGACGAGTTGATGGAAGAGTCTGTCTTCGAGCAGATATGCGACACAATATTCGTTCTGATCCCCGAAGGTGTGTACGTCAAACCTAAAAATACTTTCTTCGAACGTGACACGAAATTATTTTCAAAAATCCTATTTCTATCTCCCAATATTTCTTCCCCCCCCCCCAAAAAAAGAAAAATTTTTAACACAATTTATATTGAATAATTTAATTTTCTAATTCAACAATTAATGCAAAAAGTTGTCGTAAACATTGTAATATTGGATCAGTACCACGGCTGAAGCAGCTGTTTCTAAGCTGGTGCCAGCTAGCCACCGAAGATAGAGTACAGTTGGATGCTAAAGTGGCGAACTGGTGTTGTCCTAACAGAAGACAACTATACAAACCCTTGCAGGAAGCTCTGATTCGCTGGGAGACCGTCCAGGATACTCAAGGTTACCTTTCCCTTAAAGTTATCATTTATCATGGGCCTCATAATTTTTTCTAGACCCCAAAACTGTTTGTAAACCCCCCACGATGTTTTTTTAAGTTTCTACAATTTTTCTAGGACCTGACCATTTTTCATTTAAACAGATTCCATAGGGCCCAAAATTTTTTGTACCCCCTCCATAATGTCTCTGTAAGTCTCTACAATTTTTCGTAGACTAGGCAAGTTTTGACAAAAATGTATTCAAAGGGCCCAAAGTGTAGTCACGCGTCCCACAATGTCCCCATTAGCACTAGGCATTTCTTGTTGCGTCCCAAAGGTGTTCCCCATAGATCCGAAATGACTGTTATAAGGCCCATTAATGTCCCATAAATCACCGCTTGAACAGGCGCCCCCGGTTGCGAGCCAGGCATGGTCTCGTTTTCGTGTGACCCACAACTGGAGGAGGAGCTCGTCAGTGTCATTTACAGCCTGGAGCAGCTGTTCTCGAAGGGCCGGAGGCATCGAGAGATCGACGCTGACTACGAGGTCACTCGATCTGCTGGTGTTATGAGGGAGGTGTCCTTGAACCTGAACTGCGAGAACAACCTGCGAGTGGTCCTCACGCCGAAGGACAAAATACCTCACTCGGTACACAGCTGCGGATACATCGCAGAGTTCAAGAGATACGACGACGATTTCAGCGGATACTTGACCAATTAGGCCAACGACGAACGGCAGAATGGCTCGGCGCCTAACTGTACCTATTTTTGACAAGTAGACTGTAACATCTAATGAAAATCTATATTGTAACAGGAACAGTTGTTTTGTCTTTTAGATTTAGTTTACAGTTGGTTAATCATTCAGGCGTCTTGTTTTTGCGGAATGATTAATAAATTATGAATTTATTAGTCCCAAAATTTTTCTGGGCGATGTAAACTGTATCATAGGTTCCAAAATGTTTTCAAGGATACTGTGTGTTGCCCCCTCCACGTAGGCTACGTTGAATCACGAGATCACGAGATCCATGTCATCATGAAAATCGATTTATTCATTGAAATAGCACAGAACACATTCGACTGGCGCTCCGATCCACAGGGCAGCGAGCAATGAATGACAGCGAGTCGTTCGTTTATGGTCACTGAACGCCTCCACGTGGTTTAGCGACATAAAATATTTTTATTAATCATCAGTTATAATGGGCCAAGGTGTACGAGCATACACGTTCAAACTTATACACAATCAATCGTTTATGAACGAACCGAGAAGGTATAAACGACAGGGAAGAAAAAACGAGGTAAAGGGTAATTGAAAAGAGAAAGGGGAATAAAAGAGGAGTAAAGAAACGAAGAAAGGAAAAACGACTTGCAAAATATCGCTAAATAAAATGAACGAGGAGGGGTCCGGGGAATCACGGTGTCGATCAGGACGCAGATTTAGGCCCCTGGCACCCTAACGAGATAAACGGGGGGTATAGTTACAGATATACATGTACAATACACATTTACGAACCGCACACTAGTCTGCAGGACAATTCACATCCTGCTAGACCCCTTTCATTCTTCACTTTCAGCTAGTTTTTGTGCAGCCCGACTCGATACATAATCAATTCTGGCAACCTAGAGACCGTTGTGGTCCACGAGGGATTTTTCACACCATGGGACACCCTTTCTTCCCATGGTAAAACGCGACTGAACACACTTCGACACGCAGGATCCTCGGCTATCCTCGTTTTCAACCGATTTAGGCTACTCGACCGTTCACTGGAGACAAAAGTCGCAAGGGTCTCGCTGGGATAGAAAGGATCCTGACTGTGTCCTTGAAAGTCCTAGATCACGACGAGTCCCGTTTCAACGAGAGCAATTCTCCTCGAGACGAGGATCGTCCAAGGATCAACGAATTCAGTTTGAATCACAGGAGTTTCGCTAGGTCCAATCACTTGTTGGACCAGACTATTGCTACTAGCCTTGGACGATATCAGGTTTCTGTTTTCTTTTTTTTGGGAACAGGAGTCCTTGGAGACGGAAGAGAGACACCTGGAGGCATTCTCGGATGCCTTGGATTCGTTGAAATTGGGAACCTGGCTCCGGGGTTCGCTCTGGGTCACCTAAACTGATCGGGTTTGGACATAGATCGACCTGTACCCTCTTTTATTCTAGATGCATTTATACCCTAAGTCACTCAAACTTTCGACTATTTAGGTCTCGATCCTAAGAACTGCCTTTTGTTGCATTTAAGGTGAAATCTAGAACTAGCCTGGTAGCACCAGAACTTTCAACAATACTTCACTTCAATACCACAATAATTTACTGAACCCGTCCCATCGAATCGGTGACCCCCATAAAATCCCGGAGCGCGTCAGGGCTCGTAGTCATCTCGAAACCTCCTAATCGCTTTTCTTCACAGAAGAAATTTCAGGCAGCCAGATTAAAGTCGTGAATTTTCTAGCAAAAGTTACAGTTTAAAATTCTTCCAGTCTGCTAGGACACCTGCACCCACCGGAAAAAAAAAACGCAAAAGGAAAACGATCATCACGCAGCGTGTCGTTCATCGTGCTTCTCTTTAACGAGCTTGCGATAGCGCGCGCGCGTGTGTGTGTGTGTTAGAGAGAGAAATAGTGTATGTGTAGTTGTCTTGCACAGTACGCCGCCTCGAAACGCATTGAAACCATCGACGCGCTAGAACGCGCGTCAACTATTATAATATAGAAACCGATTTTCTCGTTGGAATCTTTGTTGCTCCTCCGGGGGAGGAGCTTAGCCGCGTGGGAATGATTCGTCCGGACGATACGGGCTGTTTTTCTTGGATCGAAGAAGAGAGACAAAAGCATCTTTCTCTCCTTTCTGTATTTCTCGCCTTGCTTTCTCTCGTTCAATATGCTAAAAACTTCGCGAAGCTTCTTACATCGGCGCAGCATAGTCCCGCGTCGGGACCGCCCACGCTCGCGGGCTTATACTGCGCCTGTCGATAGCCTAATTAACTAGTCGCTACTAATCTGCATTACCGTTCAAATATCGATCGGATATCATATAGACTGGTACCGCTAAATAAATATTCACCACGGCCACACCCATCGCGACAAACACGCGCTGTGGTCCGGTCAACCGAGGTACCGCCCCTCGGAAGCGCGTTCGACCAATCGCAGCGCGTGGGCGTGACCGGCTCGGCGTCGTCACGCCTAGATTCCTGTCCGCTACGGTGAGGAAAGCGGGGCGTGGACGGAGCAAGGGCAGAGCGAGGGCGGGGGCTAAGAAGTCTTAAGAAAAACTAAAGAGTTAACTAGAGTATGAGTAAGAAACACATTTTCCCCATACTAAATACAGGCTAAAAATATATGCACGCGATCGTATAGAGTACCATAGACGAGTCCCAGGAGCCTGACTATACCGCGCACCATAACGCTTCGTCGTTGCTTTTGGCCCCCGAGTCAATAAAACTGTGCTCCCCGAACGATGGGAGTCTTATGGTCGGTGGGCGTGGCACAGCGAGCTTGGAGTCGACCACCGGAGAGTCGGCACTGTCGACGAGATCCCATCGAGTCCTGAAACTTGACGCGAACGTGTAATGAATTGCAACTAAAGATTCGTAGGACTGTTCCGATAAACCCAGGGGTCTTTCTTTCGTAGTTCTGCCTTGAATCGTATCCTCCTATGCGAGAAACGTCGCTGAGGATACTGAGGGTGTGTCACCAGAGCTCGCTAGGCCACGCCCACGCGGCGGCTAAACCATGCCTCGCGCGTCTATGAACATGATACATCGTCGCACGGCGAGCAAGAACGCGACAGGGGTTAAACAGATTAGCTCCGCGTTCTTGACTGCTTCTCTTCATTTTTTTTATCCTTTTCTTTGCTTTGCTTGTGTGTGTATGTTTACGTCTGTCCGGTTTTTCTCGTGTGTTATCTTCTTTTTTTTTCGTTTTGTTTAGATTGGTTTTCTTTTTCTCTGCTTTAGGTAGAAGGTACTCGAGTACACCTTGGCCTGAGATCGAATGACTAGTAGCATTTCCGGTTGTTGTTCGCGCCGCTATGGTGGATGCGCATACGGTCCTGCCTGCCCTTCGTGCCGAACACTTCGCGCAGCTTATTACTCCTGTCCAGGCGATTTCGTTTCAGCGCTTGCGTAGTCCTCTTCTCCAGAACCTGTAACGTCCAGAACAGGATTCAGACGGTGTATTAGCAGGTTACTCGACTACTTACACCCCCCTCTAATGGCTCATTATCGAAACAACTTATTAGTAATTGTAATTGGGATTGAAAAACTCTAAACTCGGCGCGGTTCTTACGGGTATTGTGCCTTCGCCAACCGCTGCCACGAGCAAGCGAGTTGATTACAATATTAAAGTTTTATAGGATTAGATTTAATCCGTCAGATTACAGAAATAACATACGAGATTTTTAACATACTGCGGATGTTTATGGAATTTTCAAGTTTCGTAGGCAAATTTTAAGATAGTTGAACCAGGTAAAATTCTATTTAAATTGGTAATAGCGTTTGTAGATCGAAAATATCTAGATAAATATCGTACGAAATTCTGTCGAGTTTGATATCCCAGCATTGTTTGAAAATTTCTAGTAATCAATTAGGTGTTGTTGGCTAGGCGATAGGTACCTTCTGCGACGATCGGAACATAAGTACTATCCTTGAGCTGCTGTGTCTACGGACCGTCCGATCGTCTTGGGTTCTTGTCGGGCTACGTTCTAGCGAGGCTGCCGGTGGCGCGCCGGAAACATGAGAAGGAAAAACATCGTTATCGACGTCTCGCTCTTCCGGCGCGTCCGGGGTGCTTAGTGGAGAATCGAGTTCAACCGGAGAAGCTGTGGCTCGGTAGACGGACATGCTAGGATGCTCGATCAGCAGGTCCTCCAGCGGTGATATCTCCACGGTAACTGGTGTTGTCCGTGTGAAACAAGGGGGTGGCGTTACATACCACGACTCCTCCAGTGCTGTCGCGCCCTCAACTGCGGGTTCAAACAGATCTGACTCAACAGTCGTTTCTGGACACCCTTCTGCCATATGAAAATCGCAAACATGTTAACACGTCGCCTACAACAGCCAGTCCTACAGTAAGCCCAACATGCTACATTTCAACCCCCGCCCCATCTCAACCGAGAAGCAAGATACAGCAAGTCCTCGATTTCGTAATTTACTATTCGAAAAGTTATTAATACGATCTGCTTTGTACATAGTATATGTATTTACTCATTTCAAAGAAAAATTCATACAAACCAACTATGTTCGTGTAAATTTATCACTCATAAATAAATTTATCACTCATAAATAGCTGAACGCCTACACCGTACACAAGCAAACACTTATCTTCGCTTCTGTTCTATGTACACCGACAAAGCTCCCGTTCTGGCAATCAAAAAACGAATTCCACAGTTCGGAATTTTCTGATTCGCTTCTAAGAGTCCGCGTAAATCGAGGACTTACTATACAAAGTAGATCCGGATTATCGAGTTCCGGTCCGTTTCCCCCCACTCAGCGAGGATGAAAAATTTTGAAAAAATTCTGCAGCCAGTATCGAGGTACGCGTCTGAGAATTTTTTCAAATTGTTTGGTCGGGCTGCTCGGTTGTAAAAAGATGTGTTAGTCGGGGTGGATGGTTATCTTGGTGAAATATGAGGTGGTTGGAGGGAGTCTTGTTGGAATGTTTGGCGATGCGTAGTCCAAACACGTGTCCCATTCGACTTGGCTGGAAATGGGTTCAGATGTCAGAGACGGTGTGAGAGGTTCGGGTTTTTCGATCCTCTTGAAAAGGGCCCCCCGTTGAAAAGGTCAGACGTACCTGCACGGTCAATGAGGATCCAGTCATCGCCCTCCACCTCCACTTGGCTGAGCCTCGCCATTACTCTAAGGGACTCCGGGGTTTCGTTATTGGACCCATCCCGGGAATCTTGCGCGGCGGAGATATTGCCTCCGAGTAAGTAATTTGCCAAACTGAACAGCATCCTGAAGTTCCTTTTTACTCTGCAGTGCCTGCAACGACAACGCACCCCCATCGGTCAAACAAAATGCTCCACCGTGAAACGTAATATTCAATGGACCGGCGTCAAAGGATTCATACACAAACGTGTGTCTGTCTACCCGTGTGTGTGTGTATGTGTGTGTATGTTTTTATGGGGTTGGATCTATTCAAACGCAAATGCCCGCTCCTGAAAGAGTATCCATCAGCCCGGGATACCATAGGGCCCCGAATTTTGTAGCATTCAGTCTTTTTACGTTTCTCTTTTGTTAATAAGTTTATGAGAGTTTTCTTGCAACTTCTATTTCTAACTTGAGTTTGAGGGCTCCAAAATTTTTATCGCTTGGGGCCTCCACTTGACTTGAGCCGCCACTGTTTTTTTATTAAAAAAAAAATTAGAAAAGAAAGATCGAACTCTGTGCTTTAGCTGATTGACTATCGCCGCGCAATTAGTACTGTCCACGCGGAGAAGTGCGTTCGAGTACGCGCCGCAGTAAGATCGCGCGATCGGGTCCATGGTCACCATGTTATAATTATTTCAAGTCTGTTACACATCGGATAGCATGCGCCACGGGGGATTTACGCTGAATCCTGCGAGAATACCGCGACGCAGAAACCGTCGAGCGAGGATCGGTGACGATCGTCTCTCCCGAGCATTTCGCGATTGTTGCGCAATGCCAACCGAGCGGGACGGTCTACGGCAGTCTACGCCAATGACACACCTGTATGCGTGCTAATCTTATTTCTTATGTCTGATAACATCATTGCCGATTCTTTCATCTGTAATTCGATTATTGAGTAATATGTCAATTTATTCTTGGACATCAATCGCTCTCTCGACTTCCTCGTTTCACTTGTTCGCGGAAATTGGACAAAGTGTTTATTGATAAGCATCACTGATAAACAGACAGCGGATTTTATGCGTTTATGACAAAAATCAGTAGGTGAATTTCCATGCAAATGATGCACAAACATTTTACAATTTCGCAGAAAGATCCGCCGTCTACCGATAAATATCGTTGATACAACATTTTTTTAAGTCCGAGATTATTCCTAAAATTATCTGCGAGATATAAGTCGATTTTTGTCGCACACGCCTTATGTACGACAAGTAATATCGCGGAGAAAAATTGTAATTCTTGAAAGTCCACCGCCAGAATACATGCCTAACGCGGCTATAGATGCTCGTGGGGCTTTTCCACGACTTTTCTTTTCGCGCGGCGATCAATTGCTATGTCGCGAGCGTGTTGCCGCGCCGTTTAATTACACCAAGTATCCCTGAACGTAATCGCGTAAATGGACAACGGTTCGGTTTTTGCAGTTCGTAGTAAACGCGGATCCTTGAAGCCTCAAAACGCCATTTTTCCTCCCTTTCGTCATCGACTGTTATACCTCTCGAAGGAATCTCAAGTGAATTTTCTTTGGATCGTTGTTATCAAAATTCTGGTAGTTGTTCAATATAAAAATAAAAGAAGTCTTAAAAGAAATCTTTTTTCTAAGAACACTCGATTAGACCACATAATTTTCGGATCATTTATTTTGACTAAGTTAATTACCCGGACTGATCGATGAGAAAATATATACGACGCGGAAATGTCACGGAGAAAATTGTCGATCTATCGGATGGACTATTTAGAGTAGCAGCGTTATAATACACAGCTGTCCCTATTGTAAAATAGCTGTCTATTGTTAATTATTGTATTCGAGCTGGTATTGTTCTGTACATATCGCGTTTCCCCCGACCGTTCGAATACAAATGAATCTAGCGCTATCTCTGTTTCTTTTCGCGCGGATATCAAGCGAGCGCTCGCTCCCTCGTGAATCGTAATCGAATTAATCACACTAGCTTTATCGTTGCGTCAGAAAACTCTCTGATTTCATCGCTGGAACTGTGGCTCACCTTTCGGATATATATACACATATATATATCTGCATATGTATAAATATACATACGTATTACCGGCACACGAACAATCGTGTACCAACGCCCGCCTGCCGCGATTCGAATCATCTTTTTATAGTCATTTCGAAACCGCCCAACTTGCGCAACTATAGCCTGCGATATCTCCAAAATGGTACAACACACACAAAAAAGAGTTTATGGTTGCATCCTACCGCAAAGGTAGTTACAGGTTTAACAAATTATTTCTTCTGTTCTAGTCAAGGAAAAATTACGAAAAAATTCATGAACGTTCTACCTAACAGCACATACGACAGTGAATTATTTCCGAATTTTAGGTTGCGAGATCGATTTTGGAAAAAATACGGAAGCATAAAATTGCCGATTTTTTGGAGATTTCCGAAAACTTATTTTTTTAATGATCGATATGCAACCGAAAATTCTGAAATAATTCACGATCGCGTCTGCTGTTAGATAGAACGTTCATGAATTTTTTCATAATTTTGGTGTGGATATTTTTCTGCGAGCAATCTATGCGATCCTGGGCTGGGTAGAGCGATGCGGAGGCACCGAAATGAAACTGGAGCTCGTCCCGAGCAGAATTGCATTCGAATCTAAATTTGCGTGTATGCCTGGTCTGCGTCAGACGGCGGACAGCGGCATAGGAAATTGTTTTACAATCGAGCAGGAACCGCAAATTGATGCGGACCTGACATACGTAAGGTTGGCCAGACATCGGAGTTAAGTAGACGGACGTGAACGGCCGCGGAAAACTGAAAGAGAGAGAACGAGAGAGAGAGAGAGAGAGAGACCGTGTTCACCACGTGCGTCTATCAGTCCGGCGATATCTATACTCGCGCGGAACATATTAACTTCGTTACATGTTTCCGCGACGCAGTAGCGGTCGCGTTAATAGCTTAACCGCCGGTCTGTTAGTGCGTAGAACGAATGGTAGTGTCAGATACTGCATGCTCTTACTATCTTATACCTGCTCCAGCCTATGCCTTCTTAACCCTTTGAACTCGAAACGATTTTAATTCGAAGATCAAGACATTTCTTTCAACCCAGATCAATTTTATTCTATATAATCGTTTTTAGAGGAAAATGTTTGAAAGTGATAGACGTATGCTTAATCTATCTCGATCCAATCTAGGTTTAAGTTCGATGATCATCAGACCCTGGCCTGATTCGGAATTGCACTTAATCTATCTCTAATCTGTGTTCAATCTATGCGTGATTCTTCTTCTCCAATATCTTGTCCTTAATCTATTCTCATCTAGTCCAGAATTGCATCTGTTATATGTCTAATTTAAATTCAATAAATTCTCGATCTATGTCTGAAACAGACAACCCTGACCTGCGCTAGAGTTGCACTAGATTTGCTTCTAATCTATCCTCCAGTTTCAAATTATACCGAACATTTTTTCAAGAAATAACCAAATCTGTCTACTCGGTTCATCGTAGCTACGATGAAACCACTCGCTCTCGAAATACTCATCGTTTCCCCATAAATCAGAGCTCGGAGACAATGAACTAATCAGCATCTTCATTAATTCGTTCGGGGGTCTCGTTTTTTATTACTGCCCTTCCGATCGAACGCTCGGAGCACACAAATTATCGTGGGGAGAGGGGCAGGCACGTTAATTGGCGCGATACATCGCGCAAATAAATCACCGATCACCGTGAGACGGCGTGAAGAAACGTATCGATTAATTTACCGGCCGCAGAATAATAATAATAATCGTAATAATCAGCGCGGAGAGAACGAGCTTCTGGTAGATTGCATTCTCCAACACCAATCTCGCGTTTCTATAACCAGAACACGATTGCTTGTAGATTCCGAAATTCGTTTTTTTTCTAAATTGAAAATCCAGCTCGTAAAAAATCAAGAATCTCTAAAAAATCGAAAAAATGCAGATTTCACATGGAATTTCTGGAATGACCATATTTATATTCTTACAGTACCGATATATTGTTATGATTATTGTGCATGAATTTTTTCTTATCCGGCTTCACCGTATCAAAACGTATGGAAGTGGAAAGGTCTTGGGATTTGCGAGACATTATAGTCGACACGATCCTCGTCGGTAATGCTTCGCACCGTTTCTTTCCCTTTTTTCCGTGAAGCTTTTCTTCGTCGCAATTACGGTAACCGTGAGTCGCAGACTCGGCTGCCGCGCAAAATGCAATGAGTCATGAGTCAGCGGGTCGCTGATTCGAGAAGTGATTGCGTGTCGTGCTTCGATTTGTAAAGGGAAACGATTGGGAACCATTGTTACACTTGGCCGTGCACTTTGGAACACCGGCGACAGATGAGTGAGACCTTCTTCTTGTCAGTTTTGATCTAATCTTCAGGAAACGCGAACAGAAGAATGCTGCTGTCCATTGCCTTTATTAACTTCCTTTGGAACTCAATTTGTCATTAACAGACTGCGGATGCATTTAAAGTATTTTTACATTTTCAAAATGCTGGAAAGCATGTATAGCAATAAACATTAATGACATCTCAACTCTATGCTTACCATAAGAAATATTCCAGCAGATAAATTGAACTTATTCAGCGTACTGATTTTTATATAAAAAATTTGTTACCTTAAGAAATCATTTTTTTAGCAAAAAACCACTGCCGTGAATTTATTTTGATAATTTTATTGAAAGCTGAACTGTGGTTCTAATTTTAAACAACTTTTGCCGGATAAAGTCGATGCTATCTCGAAACACGAATTTTTCAGTTCCACAACAAAAAGACACAATAATATTCTTGTCGATTTTTCTTCGATACAGATTGTTTAATATTCCTCGTAGATAAGGCATGACTTTTGTTTCAGAGCGGTGTTATTACACGAAGAAAAGATTGAATCACGTTGTTAATCTTAGTGTATTCAAATGCGTGACTCGAGGTTCTGCTTATCGTGAAAATTACTTTTTCTAACATCAAGATACCGGAGCTTGTTGTTTTATTTTTGTTCAGTTTTAAGGCGATACGAATATTTTTCATTACTCCGCGAAGACAAAGTCTGACTGTAGATTACTTTTAGAAGAAGAAGACGATAGAATGACTGGAGAGGCTGTGGTGGGGGAATACCAGATCCTCCGCATACTAAAGAGAACTGCTACGCCGTCATTTTCTACGACCTAAATTTTTGTACAAGGCGAGGATTTTTCTATCCGCCTATTCGAGCCTGACAGGGACCATACTAAATGTCACACGTCGGAGAAACTCGATAAGTGAACGCTTCAGGGACAAATTATAAAAATATACTTTATACGTGTGATACATACAGTGGGTGTACGAAGTATTTAGTAAATAATTTTACAATTATTTCGAAAATCATTTTTTCAGATCAGATCGAAAATATTTTAGAAATTTTTAAAATCCACACAGTTCTACATTCTTGTCAAAGAAATTGATCAATACAACGTTCAGCCACAATTCAAAAATTTAGTGCTCGAACAGCTCAATAAAATTTATTCGTTTCCCAGAAAGCATTGAATTCAATGGAAGGCCTCGCGGAATTTAGAACGGAATGCGACAGAAGAAAACGATCGACGAGAACAATTGCTGCGAAGAAAGGCAGCACGTGTACCTGCCGCGGAAGAACTTAAAATAAAATGTCACATATGTAGCGGTACCCTTGAAGATGAAATTAAATTACCGATCGCATGTTTCGACGCAGATTTCCCGTCGAAGAGAACAAAGAAGAAGAAGAAGAAGTCAGACGAAGTTCATGTTCTGGGTGCCTGGAAGGAAGTTCTGAGGCTCCCCTAATCATCGATTCACATCTAACGGTATCCGAAGAAACGAATGATAGCTCTCGGGAGTCAGGCTGGCGGAGCTAACTCGACAGAGGGATTGCTGGCGGCGGACATTCTCTTTCCGCCGCATAGAGCCTCTTTATACGGAATACAAAGAAGAAGGGACTCCCATAACCTTTTCCATCGAGCATCGACGAGCCACGACGGACACGGACTAACTCAGGGATTCAGGAGACACGATCTACGTATTCTAGATTTTTCCGAGCACGTTTGGAAAGTCCCAGCAGATTAAAATGTTTTAGCTTATCAAAATGACAAGGCTCTATTTATTTGGATAAAGATCAACTTCATAATTTCAATAATTGTGAAACGGAAAATATGAAACCGGTCATTTAAATATCCGAACACTATTGCCACTCTGTTTTCTGTTCAAATAAATATTCGCTGCATCAAACAGGGTCGTACCAGCTCTCAATATTTTTTTAATCGATCCTGGAGTGGACAAACATCAAAATACAGTGACGCCGATCCAGTTCAGTCTGCGAACGCTATGCGTCGAGTCGGTTTCGCCGGAAATCGAGCCGCTGGATACTGCTGCATGGAAGCAATTGTGTGTTGTGGGGTACGCGCGTGCCAAAAGAAACATTTCCGTTTTTATCTCTGGCGAATTATGTAACGTCGCCGACGACGATAGTTTACATAACAATCGACGAGAGAGCTCGTTGGCATCCGACTCGCGTCAAAATGACGGTCGGTACACGAACGATGCTCGCGCTGCATAGTACTCTCGCGAAATCGGCGGGCAAAACCGATTGACAACGGGGTCAATGTGTCCGTGGGACGCCGAACAAAGCGAAAAGAGAAAAAGAAAGACACTCACTACTGCTCCCCCCACCACTTCCACCCGGAGGGTGGAGAGGGGGAACTCCGGAACGGTGGAATCGCCTGGAAACCAGTTTGCCGGACGGAGAAGACGAGACCGTGATGAAATTTCTGTGTGTATAGGTTTGCGAGGGTTTCTAATAATACGACCGCTGATCGATGAAGGACAAAATAGAAGACCCGCGGGCCGATACGCGCCATAACTTTCGAACCCGTCGATTGATTCGTCCAGCCACGGATTACGTCCCTCTTATTAAACGGAAAATACGCTTTCGATACAACGCGATTCGCTGGAGACATGGTTTCAGTATCACACGGAACGAATGAACTGCGTTATGGGGATGCAGGTCTTGTGGAGAATTTTTTGGGTTCAGTATAGGTTTTGATCAATTTCAGTATCAATTTCACCCATTAAGAATATTGAAACGTAAGACTCAATACTCAATACGCTTCAATAAATACATATGTACTTTCATTTTAAAAATTTACTAATCAGAAAATGGCTACAATGAATATACATATTTCATATACACCGTTTTCATACATTACAAAGTTAATGAATTGGTAATTGCGGATCTTTATGCAAAATAAAAAATTTCTACATCAGTTGCAAGAAACAGGGGCCACCTAGAAATGTTTTTCTTCTTCTAATTATCTTATACAGTTGAAACTAATACACTTTTTAATATGCCCACTGCTTTAAATTGTGCGTACCTATTTTTGTCCTAAATGCATAAAATCCGCAATCTAGTAATTACTTTGAAATAAGTATTTGATTAGAGTGCAAAACTTGTGCAATATTCACAAGTAGCCGTTAAGACGAAACCAATAAGCTTCACTGTCTACCTAGACAATTGAACTTCCCCGGAGCCGAGCTTTATGGTACCTAGCTTTACAACACCTAACTCAGGTCTAGACAACGCTCAGTTGTGTAAATCATCACGACGAGACAATTCTCACAGTATACATTACGTTTTCTAGTAACACCGTTTCAGATAAATTAGTATTTAACAAAGATCTCGTGGGAGATAATGTGAAACAAGGAACTGACGCTTCGTGAATTGCATCAGCCGAGTTGAGACCCTAACCTTGTGTCGCCTATCACGGATACTGTCGAAAAATCAACTTGTAGAGAAGTTGATGAATGTGAATATTTAACGAAGACGTTGCTGAAGTAATTATAATACAAGGAATAGCTGCTTTGAGTATTGCGTCAGCCAGACACAGCAACTTTAGTACCCTAACTTGACGTCACTTGAATGACAAGACCTAATTTGGACAAACGTAGTGCCTCGTCGCATCCGGACACTCAATTATGTGCTACTGAAATTTGCATTCTCATTAGTTGTTAACGAAAATTATCATTATACTAGCAGCAATATTTACAGAATGGTAAACTTCTAAAAATAGAGCCCCAGAGACACGCATTCATCAGCAAGAAGCCAACAGACCCTCCCCAAACACGACAGAATCCAATATACCAAGCTTAACACAGCACCTACTCTAACTCGGGACAGTCTACCTACCACTGTCTAACCCTAACCCATAACCGTCAGACAATTCATCGGCGAATTTCCTCGCGCCGTATATCATACTTCGCGCACTGTAATTCTCATCCGTCACTATACCTAGAACCACCCTGCAACCGGACACATATCTACACGAGAACACGGGCCATTGTATCAGGTCATTCGGTAAGTAATTTCGTTGTTACTAGACTGCGAATCTTTATAAAATTTTCGAGAAAGGCTAGAATATTGAAAGTGTTGAAAAAACAGAAATTCAACGAGCTCGGGATCTTCAAGTTGCCTGAAAAATCACAATAGATAATAGAACAATAAAACTTCTTCGAAATGGTAAAAAATTCACTTTCATTTTCCCTTGAGAAAACGAAACGACTTTCCGAACGACCTATATAATACGTGAGACCGGTGAGACGCCTAATATCCAGGAGGTAAATCCCTATCGGAACTTGTCCAACACACTTACACACACACACTCTCGGGACCCTCAAAATTTCGGGTCCTGTCCCGAACCCGAATTTTCAGGTACCTGACCACCCGTACCCTTAACGAAAAATTCCAACCATTCGAAAACGACGATGAATCACCGGAGGGTATCCATCGATTGCTAGCCTCGCATCTTCCAACATTAGGACTCTGAAACCGAGAACTCTAAGCACGATCAATTCCCGATCGAGATCTAGTGATCCAGCTCGACTGATGCAGACCGATCCGATGTTCACGAATAAACAGTGTTCCCGAAGCGGAACAAAGAGGATAGCGCGGGGAGAACGGGATAGAAGAGGAAAGAGAGAGTTTTCTCTCTAGCCTTCCCTCGGTAAACACGGAGAAGCCGACGAATGGCAGGAGAGATCGGTAGAGAGATCGGGGAGAAAGAAAAACGGGTGGTGTGTATGTATATGTATATATATATATTCGGCGTGAGAGGCGGTGGTGTGGCGGGTCCAAGGGGGGTGTTAACACACGTTCCCCGGTCTGAAACGGCGGGTAAGAAAACGGGTGTATATCGGGGCCGAGAATAGCCAGCGTTGGCTCACGCACCCCGTTCGTGAATCGGCGACATTGCACAATTGACGTTTTCCGGCGAGGAACGCGTCTGAACCAGGTTTGTGTCTACCCTGCGGTTCGAAGGGGGCGTCCCCCCTCCACTGAGTTTCCTTGAACTAGAGGAGAGCCTGCTACTAGAAGCGCGCGCGCGACTACGAATCCGAATATACGTGTGTACGGCATCACAGTGTGTGTTGCAATGTACGTGTGTCCAGATCGGTGACAACCACTGTGCCATTGCCCTTGCACTTCTAACAATCCCGCGCGTCGATCAAGCGGTTACCAAGCGCTCTCTGCATTGTTTCGATCGAATTCCCCACTACCACATCATCTTTTCCCTTTCTGTCTCTCTCTCCTACACACTCTTTCCTTCGAAATCCTTTCCTGCTTGCACACAACTATATACATCCACACCCTTTCTCTCTCTCTCTATTTCCTTCAGTTCGATCCTGACCGCGGTACAAGGCCGTCAACACATCGCACACTATCTTCCCAAATATCACTTTCACAAACGCAACACGACTCTAAGTTAAAACTATTCTCTCGAAAATCAACACAACACGTCATCTGGAAGACTGTTATTGTTATGATGCACATTCAGAGGAGAGAGAGTGTTTTGTTTTCGTTTCCCGGAGGATTGTGTCACACGTACATGGGTGACGCACACCATCGATCTCCCCCATCGTCGGACGAAAAACGGGTTTTTCCTCGATCTCTTTTATATTATACTACAAAACAATACCGTAAGCAGCGTCGTTCACCCTCCAAGAGGTGAACGCGGCGGAGCGACGCTTTACCTCGTAGATCGGACCGAGACGTGTCCATCGCACTTCGCCAAGCATCCCTCACGAGCGAAAGAACCGAACTCGAGCGACCTTGATCTCGAAATCACACACTCTCCCTCTCTCTCTCCGTGTTCGATCCTCGGAGAAACGGACAAGGAGAAGAGCTAGGAGAGTGGTTTTTCTTAGCCAGAAAACGGTGTTGCTTTTGAAAGAACACGCGGAGATCCGTTCGCCTACACTCACGCATCGGAACGAACGCGTTCTCTGCCGTTACTCCACGATATATATCCCGGTGTCGATTTCTTCTACTTTTGTTCTTTCGTTCGTACGATCGCTCTCACTCACTCTCGCTCGCACAGAGAGCGTCCCCGACACGGTCACTATCAACTATCAACGCTGGGGCTCTCACTAACAGGTAGACAACGAAGACGAAGCAAAGGGAACACAAGAGAGATGCTCTGTGGTATGACAACGTCGTCGCTATCGTTATCGGCGACGATCGATCGACAGCGTGTGTATTGTGTATCGTATGTGTGTGTGTGTAGATGTGTAAGTTTGTGTATCTTTTTGCGGAAGGAAGAGAAATGGAAGAGCCACTCGCCTGAACCGTGTTGCGTTTGAGGAGCCGTGGTAGCAACTGCCCGCAGTAATAGTCGTCAGCTGATTTCGACTGGCTGGCTGGGCAGTCAAGCCGTTGCCGAGGAGCGGAGAGAGGGGGCGTACCGTGTAGCCGGAGTGGGGAGGGCTTTCAAAGCGATACCAGGGACGTGCCACGTCGATATGACGCCCCTGTGTGTGATCGATCATCTGGTCGTATCTTGGAGATCCATCGCGCGTCCAAACAAGAGGGAAAATCGATCGTCGATAAATCGCGATTGTTTACGCGCGAGAGCACTGTTTATCTGTGTCTCGTACCACCTGCTCCCGTCACCCCCGCGGTATTTGTTTCTCGATACACATCGTTCGATCGACGTCGCTCGGCTATTTTCGGAGATGAGGGAACGATTTTGCCTTTGAAAATAATTTGCTTTAAGGGCAGTGGTAAGAAGTTCCTTCGCACAGACCAACGAAATCACCGGAAAATGCAGAAACCGGAAAATCGATGCGCGACTGACTTGGGAACTGTCTGGCAGCCGCCGACGCTGTATAAAATATGTAGTCGATAATCCGAGCGCCGTTGTTTGCGTTGTCGAATGATGTGGACAGAGTTTGCTCGGCGGGGGCGGACGATTGTCCGGATTGTTCGTTGGGTAACTCGGGAAGATAAGGGAAGGTTTTCCGATTTTTATTTTTACGGTCGACCTTCGGATGCTCGCTCGCGGATCCGGAATAGTTTCCACTAACGTCATCCGCCGGCGTAACTCGAACGTTTCGTAATGCGGGACGATCTTATTTTTATCGGATCTCTCCGGTGACGGCGAGGGCCCCGAGATTCGTTAATACAACGGTGAGAAGGAATAATAACGGTGGGGGAACGCTCAGCTGGGCGGACAGCTGCTAGCCCGCTGTTTAACGCCGGGACACTTGGAAAACTTCCTTTTTACCAGCGTCCATTAAATTTCCGTTAGTCTGCGAAAAGCCACGGTGCACGATCGAGCCCGAGACAATGGGTCCCGCTTTCGAGATCGACCTCACCGACTAATTATCACCGCCATTACGCTGCCGAGGCACAAAGCTATTTTGTTTGGCTCGCAGCGACACCGCCAGCAAGATGGCATCATACGTAGCACTGTCTCTCGAAATAAGAAACGGGGATAGAGTCACTGAACTTGCCAGTTAGGCTACTAGCTATTACTGATGACGTGCAAAATCACTAACGGCGATTTATCACAATGATCGCAGAATCACGATCACGGTCTTCACTTTAATCTTCATTCACGCCGTGATTGTGAGTTTTCGATCTAGAGTGAATTCTCAATGACTTTATTAATTATTCCTCGTTGTTCCTCGTTATTCCTTTACTTTATGCGATGTAACTCGCTATTTTGTTCATGTAAAACGTACAGATTATGTTTCGGCGAATTGCACGAAGAACAGTTACGCTCCCCGCCAATCAGAAGCGATCACGAAAGTCACGAATCGCTGTGAAAAATCACCGTGACTGCGAACGAACGTGATCGAATCACGAGTGATCCAGAAATAGCAGTTCACGCTATCTCTACTAGCTATATCTATTCTAGTACAATTATTCTATAGATGTTATCGGTGTAAATAGGGTACTTCGATTGGCATTGTTGAAATCCGCCGGGACTATTGTTGTTTATGAATGGGAGAGATTAGGTGAATCATTGTAAAAATGTAGATAGATGTATAGAAGCTATGAAACAGATACGTAGAATATATTTTTGTATTTCACCCTTCTGAACCATAAAACAAAATACCATTACCCGGGGCGTGACCTGATACAATTGCTGCGAGGGTTCACCTAACTCGGCGAAACCCCGACAACCCCCATGTTTTATGGCACGGAAAAAATGAAGGAAAATTGACACCCTTCCACCCACCCGAAATATGAAATGAATCTAACCTAGTCCTCACTTATGGTATAAGCCACGCGTTTTCGAGTCGTGTAGCGTTTGTTAGAGGGGTTCTGTGGGTAGAACGGCATAGCAGTCAATAAAATTGGGCCACCACCATTCTACCTACATGGCAATATGGCATAGTGACAGTCCGACCAGAAGGGCGCCTGCGCGAGTCAGCCCTGTCAATACTGTTTGGGGGATCCCTCCTGTTGGATTGATATGAGTCAATGCACGACAGTGCAACTTTTTGCTTTCCAGCGACCCAGTAATCGTGGTGTACTCCACATTTCGAATTGATTTTCCGTCCTCGGGTGGCGCTATGCTCTGGAGCTTTTTGCAGGCAAAAGTCAATTTTTATCGAAAACATTTGTTTTGCAACAAAGAACCCTCCGAAGCTTCCACATTATTATTCATTTCAAATTATTCTGTGCTCAGATAGGGTAAAGGTACCACTTACCATATCCTACCTGGCTATCAGACATAAAACAAACTTTTTAGAAATTCATAAAAATAGCTGGTGTCGAAACGAATTCTTTAACTTTGAAATAACGCTAAAATACTTTTGGCCAGAAAAAGCGTGTTCGAAAAATATATATAAGTCAACAGAGCCCGATGCAATCTCCGCACCAACACCGTCGTTCCCCTAGAACCGTGAATGCTCATGAAATTACGAAATGCAAACGATCGTCGAGATAAGTAATGGATACGCGGAGATAATGGACTTTTAATGGGCCGGCTACACTGCGTTTCTATAGGACGACAAAATTATGATAAAATGGCGAAATAATTCTAATCTCATGTCCTAGATACACGAGTTCGAATATCATCTTCGGAAACCCGCTGCGCTATGTTGACTTGCAACTAATGTTTCTCTAGCGTGTGCGTCTTTCGTCGAAACAAATATTTGTTTGCGTACATAGAGCGTGTACATCGCGGAAGTACTACGCGGATATTTGTCATTAATAAATGCGAGGACGCATACTGAATTTTCCCCTTGGCATGTTCTCGGTATCACGAGTACCGCGCGTCCACATTTGGCACATACCAGAGAAACCCTTCTGCCAAGATTTCTGCAATCTAGAATCGCATACCGGCGACATTAAAATAAGATCACACGTTTCTTTCGTTCTTTTTGTTATTCGGGAAGACACGTCGTCGCAAATACGTTTGGGGAACTGCCTATTCACGTAGAGGACAGGTTCCATGGAACCGGTTGCGTGTGTTTCCGCTTTGCTATGTAATTAATTTTTTCCGTCGATACATACGCTCGAATCGCCCATTATCGCTAATTGCCGTAATGACAGCTCGATTAAGAATGGAAGAAGTGAATGACTTGTGTATTAAAAATAACCCAGAGATACTGCGGAAAGTGTATACTATTCTTATGCTAAAGATTTTTCATTTCCTCCTCATTTTCGTCATGAAGTCGTGAACCCTTTGTTTATCGACTCTGTTGCTCCACAGTCCATTCACCTTGAAATGGGTTCCTACGATCACAGCATCGGAGGAGCAATAATTGTCTACGTTGTCTATCGTGATCCCAGAACCGATCAGCACAGGACCTTTAGCAGCCTCTTTCACCTCTAAACATTATTCATATGCAAACACTTTACCAAGGTTTCAGTATTAAAGGGGAAATACCTGCGAGCTCCTTCGTGCTAGCCTCCTCCCCAGTGGCAGTTCCTGTCAGTACAATTCCATCGGTCAAGAAAAACTCTGCTGCTTTCGCCGTCTCTGATAAGCTTACATCCGAGGTGACCGCATGTGAACTATTCAGGCAGATAGCAGAGTTAACAAAAGCACTGAATGTCAAATTGGTCTCCCCCATTGTCAAGATACGACAAATCACCTATGTTTCTTTTTAATGTCGGTGAAAATAAGGATGTCATCGGCGTCGATCTGTTTCCTGTACCTCAATAAAGTACCTGCACAGGCGTCTGTGAAGCCTTCGTCCGCAACATGCGAAAACACAAATCCCTCTGCCCTGACGAATTGGAAATCTGCAGCCTTTGCTACCGCAACTGCTTCCTTGTTGCAACCTGCTAAAATCTGTTTGAATTTACTTCCAGAACTGTAGAATTAGAACTTGTATAATGATTCCCTGTTCCATACCTGTACACCGCAGGGTATACGAGCGGGCAACAGTCTTCTTATTTCTGTGCACACTCTGGTCATGATCGCTGTAGTTTCGGGGAGTACATTTTCAGCTGTTACGTAGGGAATGTCGTGCATATTTTCCACTAGGATACCGTCCTTGTAACAAAGTAAAGATTACAGGGTTAGGCATACACGGAACAGCTTTTTATTATCAAACTTACGACATTACAATCCCTGTAAATTTCAGCGTCTTTGAGTGCATCGTTTACAATCTTCGTCAGGGGGTGTCTATGTAGAGGAGTTCCTGCGAACATCGATTAAAATATGTACTTCAATTAAACATTCGCAGGCCAGACAATTTGGTGACCAAGTGGAGTAACTAACTTGCGCTCAGAAGTATGAAAACAGTAGATTAAAAATGTGCAAAATAAGCTGTTTTTGATGAACGTTATTTACAACAGATATTTTCTCCTATATTGGGAATAAAGATAAATCATACGGTGGCACTTCGGAAACGATAATATGAGCAGCAGTCAGTAAGTTTTTTCGCAATCTTATCTAACGGAATAAACTGTATTTTTAATCTTACTTATTGTAAATTAAGAGATAATCTATACCAGGTAAAGCACCGACGTGCACCATTCCGATCACAGAACACTTTCCCTTCGCGAATAATTTGTGAAAACGCGACATCTCGTTTCGATAAAAATTATACGAGCGTGTGAACTTTATTTTACAGTCACGTTCGAAAACTTGCGAAACGGTTATGCGTATGGATCTCGCTCAGATAACTGTGCCCTGTTTGTTTCGCAGAATTTCGATTCAATAATCAGCTGTTCGACACGGAGAAGACTTTTATTTTCGTTAGATAAGGCCAGCTGGAAAAAGCAGCTGCAACAACGGATCGTCGAATGTCCGTAGATTGATAAATAAAATGTTTCAGTATTGCAGCATTTAAATATATAAGTACATTTAAATATATCTGCAGACTCTCAGCTGTCAGCATGAATAAATTAGGTTAGGTTAGCCTGCTGGTTTAGCAGACGACTTTATGCATAACCTAACTTACATAACATATTTTGGTTCTAATTCATAAAGGTTGTAAGGGTGAATCGTAGAAAAGGAATGTTTAAAAAATAAACATTCTTCTGGTAAATTGCGTTTCGACCATTCCTAGCGATGGTATTTTCGAAATTGAATGTATCATCGCTTGGTAAGCTTTTGAAAACCGTTGAGTCGCCATCTGTGACACGGATTTGATATTCAAACACTTCGCGCGCTTTCGGTTTGAATTTAAAAGTGCTATTTCGACGAATTTAAATAGAAAAGTTAGGTTCTGCACATCACCCTATTTATTGTTCAATGAAAATTGTTTAAATCTCTATCAAGGGTAGAAAGCCCGTCTTTAATCATTTCAAGTACTGAAATATTAGGTTGGAGGGAAAGTTCTGTTGTATTTAAAAAAAAACATTTGAGTCAATTTTTCAACCATTTAAATTTTTATCGAGGGTAGTTTGATTCGACTTTGACTGCGTCAATTTCATAGGAAAATCTGTCCTTATCGAATCTTTGAAATGATTTAAGCTTTAGTAAATTCCCCTAATTGCTAAATGATTCAACCATTTAAATTTTGATCGAGGGTAGTTTGCGTCAACTCCGGATGTTCCAATTCGATAGAAAGGCCAGCGGCTCCTTTCCAACTCTAGTCTAATTTCTGTGGCATAAGCCGTTCGGGGGTGGAGGGTAGGTCGGTCATCGGTCTGACAGGGTTGTTCCAATATTTTATTTCAATTTCGTTCGTCGCCTAAGCGGGTCCACTTGAGAAGGATCGCGTACCATCCCCGTAGACACTGATTTTGACATGCGTTCCGCGTCCCCTATGTGTTCCCAAGCTGCACGCGCACGTTTCTTCCGTCAGTGTCGCCCAGTCCCTCCGAGGAGGATGTACTCCGGTGTGTTCCGGTCGTTCCGGAAGAGGTTTCCTCTCAACAGCTTCCTGTCCACCCAATAAACCAGCCGAAAAACCAACGATCATCCTCCATAAATCAACCTTAACTCAACATAGCGATCACGTCGCACACAACGTTCCCACAATCACAGGATACCGAACACGGTCTTCATCGATCTCGTGCCTCGATCATTGACCAAGAGATATTCTAGGATCGGTGACAGAAAATCTCGGTGGACTCCGTGGAAATTGTCCCAGTTGGATGCTCGTGTGGTGCTCGTGTCGATCAACAAGTAGCTCGTCGAGTATATAGGCCGGTAGCACACCGGTTGCTAAGGTGCAGTCGCTGTTCGAGCTAACACGGTGTAGTCTTTCTTATTGCGGGGGCGGGTAATTGTTTAATGAGTGAGTGGTGGGAATAGGGATCGAGTTAGTGCCGTTGACAGACCATTGTGTAATCGCCTGGGACCTGCGGTGACGTCTCTGGTAATAGAGAATTCTGGTGTCCAGTGTTGACAGTGGTCCTGGGTTAGTGTTAGAGGATTGCTACCTCGAAGGTGCTCATTCTGGAGCTCTTAATGGGGTCTAGAATACGAACCTGGTGAAAACCTGTGTCGACTGAGCCATTTGGGAAAGTTTAAAAAAGGACTGGTACTAATTTACTTAGCGAAGTTTCGATCTATCAAATCAACGTATTAGCTTCGAAACTGGAGGACTCGAGCGATCAGCAAGGACTCTCAGCATTTAGGGACACCCGATCGATTGATCAAACGCACCCCATTTCATCCCCTAAGTAAGCTGGAGGCTTGATGAATCGGTTGTCGGGATTTTCTACAGCACTAAGCGGGAGACTAAGAAGACAAACCTTCAGCTGAACATCTTCCAGTACGAGTAGACTTCTCTGATACTATAGCGTGCATGAAGATAGCAGATTTTCTACGGGACATGTAACTCTAATGGCGCGAAAAGTTGAACTCGAAGCAATGCAATCTGGGGAATTCCGTTCAACTGAACAACAACGCGACTGTGGTGGGGAGACTGTCACGTGGACACCATAAGAGTCCGTGACGAGCAACTAGAGCCTACAACCTGGCAGTGACGTCGATGCACATTTGCGCGCGAATCTTTGCCTGGGCATGGGACTTTTTCGTCGGTAGCGCAGCCTATCCGATGCAGCCTGTGAGTACGATGGACGGTATCTTTGATCTTGCCGAAGCCCTTTGCTTAATTGGAAACATTCATTTCGCGCTGAGAACACGCGATAAATTAAGCGCTTTGTAGGAGTTTATTGTTAGACAGCGGATTTTTATGCAAAATAAAAACTTTTCACTTGAATTGCAACAAACCGGAGTAACATAGAAATCAATTTTCTCTCTTCATATATTCAATAGGTTGAAAATGATATAAAAGTATTTTTCAATTCGTCTAATTCAGACAAATTTTGATTATATTCTCGTATTGTGACAATTTTCAGCAAAAAATACATTAAAAGAAGCAATATAATCCGTTCACTAGTTGTTTCTACGAGGTGATTTCTGCCAGTTACACAGAGACTTTCATCCCATCGTCCTTATTTCATCCCGCTGACAAACTGAAACAACTTCCGGCGCTTCCGTTCGTCTCCGAGAAATCCAACTCCTCCCTCTCCCCACTTCCATGACAATCGCAATGAGGGAGGTTGCGGGGATGGAGATTACACTTCGCCATTCGCTTTCGAAGAATCAGCATCTTGCTGGAGCCATAGTTTCCAACCCATCTTTTCGGGGTTGGAGCCACCCCTCTGAAAAAATTGGCTTTCTCATGAAGTATCCGAAGAAGGGTGAGAGATATCTGAAAAGTATTTCAACGAAAGTTGTAACATTTCAAAATTTTCTTTTAAAATCTTTAAGAATTGTTTTTCTAAGAAATGAAGAGTGGGGAGGGGGTTAATTCGATTATTTGAAAAATTGTGTCGAGTAGGTGGCATGCACTGCAACATTTTCAGGGATACTATAGTATAGATCGAATGATACCGGTTAGGACGCAATCCCTCGCACAAGTTGCGCTCGTGCGAGCAACAGTTTGTTTCACGCGTCGTCGGAGAGGAAGTCTCGCGATAGAAGCAATGCGAAATGCATAAGCGAGGAAGGCTGACGTTCGAACAAAAGGAAAAACCAAATCGATCGTTCGCCGAGGTCATTTCGCGAGGGTGTGCAGGGCTGTAAGAGGTGAAAAAGTGGAAAATGTGCTTCGCACGTTTCTTCGGTCTCCTTCGACTGACACTTCCCCGTCGCACGATTCACTGTGCTTGTCAGGCGGAAAAATTGATTTTTGAAGAATTATTTTTGATCCAAATTGTCTTTGGGATATATAATCCACCCTTAGTAAACACGGTAAATCGTGTTGTTGGCTTGACTGTACTCGGCAAGCGGATTCGTTCTTATGAATTGCACAAATGAATTTAATTGGAATTTCACGCCCCGGGTCACGATCGACCCGATCACCGAGGGAGGGATGGAAATAACGATTGGAGGGTGTAAAGGCCGAATGCAACTTTGACTTCCCTCCTCCCCCACCGGATGACCGAATAATGATATTATAGTCGCGATTAAGCGGGCGAAATTGATGCGTCTCGCCGAGGAAAACTTTTAATGAGCTGCATAAATTTTCGACGGCGCCGAACATCCGTGTCCCGCGCTTTTCGACGGAAAATTATCTCTGTGGAAATACGATAGTCGGATAATTTAGCCTTTAGCCTAATCGGCGTTTTCGATTAATTATTGTTCAAATCGTTCCTTTTAATTGTTGCTATTCAATCTTCTCGAGGCCCATTGTCGCAAAGGTAAAAAATGAAAATTAGCAAGATTGTGTATAAAGTTCCCCTTGTTGGAAACGTTAAAAAATATGGGAATATATTTTTATTTTATGGGTGCATCAGGTGTACCAACAATTAAGTCTTTTTTATCGATTCTACATTTATTTTTAGGTAGAACATTCTAAGAAAGATGTTCTTCCTTTTTTCGTAAGATTTTTTACCATTTCCCCAAGCAACAATGTGGAGCGGAAATTTTAGTCAGTGAACCGAATGATCGTTTTTATAAAAACTTGAAGATATATTATTTCTATCAGATCTGTTAGAACGTTTAATGACAAAGGATGTCGTTAAATGTTCCGTACTCGACGTGCTCTACACTGTCACAGAGTATCTCGGAAACATATTTCGGAATGTTCCGTGGGAGCTTGCAATTTACGGTCTAAACGGTCGTTATCCGTTTTCCAGGAACGCTTTGAAAATTCCTGACCATTTTCCAGTGCAAGCATGTTCTCTTCAAGGGTGCATCGAGCTGGTCGTTTGTCTCGTATCGTTGACCTTGACGGAGTTGATCGTTACGTTGTAGTTTTTGCGAACGGTCAATAGACGAAGCAGATTAGTAAGATTTTCGACCGATAGGTGATGTAAAGAAAGTAATCTCTCTGTTACGCTTCTGTTACGTATGAGAAGCATGCCGATGCAACCCGAGAGTTTCCGAATCAAGTGGTTTGTGCTCAAGTAATAAGAGTATATGTATATTTGTAAGGAAAGTAGAAACATAAAAAAAATTGAAATTTGTTGGACAGTGTAATGAATTGGTGATGGCGCTCGATTTGTTCTCGTAATTGCAAAATATTACTCGTTAATTATGGAGGCACAATGTGGCTGAAACGATCGAAATTTAATATCTCCTACGAGTGGAAATATTCAAGGAATATTCTATTCTTAAGAAATGTTTAATTTTCCAGTTAAAAGTGCAAAGAGTGCAAAGGGTTAATCATTTCAAAGATTTGACATCGAAATTTTGTCTACTTTGCAACCCAGTTAAAAAATGATCACAGAAATGACCTGAGCCATTTTGCTCGGTAATGGGCAGTGTAGTTCGGTGTGTTTGCCAGTCTAATATTATCTCAAGATGTTGATCGTTTACGAACGGAACGGCGGATTAAAATGATGTCTGCCAGAGGTAAACAAAGTTGCGAAATGGTGGTCGATAACGCCAGTTTAAGGCAGCTCCGTTTGAGACAGTTTCCACCGGAAGTTTCACCGTGTACAGCACGTATAAATGTCCTGCACGTGTAATGGATGCCGCTGGTGCGTCCCACGCGCGGCCAGGTATCGATGCTTTATTACACGCTGGCATAATTATTTTCATTTGACATTAGCCATTAGCCGGCAATCGAATTACCCGACCGCGGTGTCTCGTGCAAACTTGCCGGAAGCTAATGGGCCATACTGTGGCCAGCATTTTTCTTCAGAACCCGTGGAGCTTCTGTTCAAAATATTCACATTTAATCAGTGAATCTTCTAACATTTTATTCTGCTCTTTTACGTTTCTGTATAAATTTTTTAGAGCTTATTTTATGGAAAATTATGTATACACAGAAATGTATGTATGCATAAAATATTACGCAGCACTACTGGCAATGAATAACATGATTTAATAAACTTCAAAATCGAATAGCAATTATTATATAATTACTGTTGATTGTGCCCTTAGTTAGACGTTTGCCCCCAATGAAATTGTTAATAAGTTTGCTGTTTGCAGTTTGTCCCGCTCTATCGGAAATCAAATACAGAGTAGTAAATCTAAAATATAATTTTGGAATAGTAAATGTGATATTTTCGTGAGGAAATTAATTGTGCGATTTTCAGGGAGGCATTTTCGGACAGACAGAGCTCGTTTGTGAAAGTTGACGATAGAAATGGAGCACCTTGCTGCGTCGGTAGAGTGCAACATTAACTTTATGCGAAGTATAAAACATAAAAGGGCCTCGCTTTATGGTTTTCGCCTGGCACGAACCCGAGAAAGTACTCTTAATTACTACCACCATTGCTCACAGAGCCCTACAATCGAACGTCCTCTCTCATTTACTTTGTTAGAAACCAGAACACCTTGCTGAGAATAAAGCAGCCAACAAGCATTCTTGCTTTTATAAAGCACGGCTTGATGTTCGAACAATCAATTCCAATTATGCTTCACTTAAAATGTCGGCCATTGGAGTCTACATAAATTTTACAAAGAGAAACTCAATCATCCGAATCAAATTTCAAAGTTATCAAAAACATTATTTTCGTTCATCTTCTCATTAAAATAGCGATAGTGAATAATTTATTATTCACATTTTATCAAAATGACGATGTGTAGATTCAGCACACTTTCCTTCCTTTTAGCATGATTAAAATGGCGTGGGTGAACAATGGCGACGATATTTTTTTCTTGGGAAGAAAACGCTGACTGTAGATTTTAATGAAAATTTTAGGTTGTACAATGGACCAGATAACAATAGATATTTGAGATCCTACAAAACAAACGTGCTACAGCAGAAATGTTTTAAAATAACTATTCAACACTAAAATGTTCTGTTCCATTCTGCGGATAGAATGATCCTGATCAAAAATATGAACAAATAAATACAGAATGATCGATCCAAGAGAGCAATTAATACGAAAACCGTCGGAAAATCATCCATCATTCTCGGACGAAACTTTTCCAAGCAATATAATAGTTGAGAAGACTCGAGAGCATTTTATCGGACATAATTTACTAGCCGCGTTAGGTAGTTTCGATTGAAGAAAAAGTGGAACAAAAACGGAGTGAAGAGAAACAAAAAAAGAAAAAACGGAACGGGCAGACGGTGCTTTTAATCGTTCATTTGCACGCGTTCCAATTAGGGCGCGCGCACGCTGTTTTTTGTTTGTCGCACGGTCGCCATTTTCTCTGTTACGCCTCGGAAGCCCGACACGTTGTTTTAATTATCGATGGCCAGGCGATTAAAACGAGAAATATTATCCCGACGCGTCTCGAAGGGACGAGCTGTTTTTATTTTGCCACTGTGCAGGATTTCACTGAGGCACACTGGAACATGTGGAATAGACCGGATCGGAAAAACATTTTTTCAAAAAATCGGAAACGACAGGATCAAAATCTGAAAGTTGTGCGACGATGCTATCAGGTAGCGCATTGAGCCCAAAATGTAGAATAATGTAGAATCACCCCGACTCATTCAAAATAGAATGAAGGAATACAAACTCTTGAGTCGAGGGGGACTTTCATGGACCGTGAATCGAAATATAAAAGTGGATTATTCCACTTTTAAGTTCTGCGACGGGGTGGCGGGAGGGTGCGACGATTTTCAATTGTCTCGAGTTCCGACTTGCTCAATTTGTCCGCGGAATAAATCAGATAAGGGAGAAGGGAGACAAGAAAGAGGCTTCCCCTTCTCCTTCGCGCTCCATTTCCCTGATATACATATATTCGACGACACGTATAAATGCCTGTCTTCTCCATCTCTGTAGAGCGAGAGGGCAAGAGTTCGCGTGAGCCTTTCATCTCCAGCAGCATTTTCCGCGGCAATCAAACCCCCTCCCCGCTGCTGAACCAGTTTCCCCGCGATTTTTCCGTTGCTGTCGCGCCGGCGAATAGACAGCCGATGGAAACGCGGTACGTTTCCTTTAGTCGCTTCGACTGCCTCGGTCATTTTCGTACCAAATGTCAGTAACAAGCACCTGGTCATTGCAATTAGTAATTGGTTCGGTTTAATTTGGCTTCTCTGCTACGCTTTTCTGAAAATTACGTGTTCGGGAGTATTGTTCGAGGACGCGGAGTTGTTTGATTTTAGTTACAGTATATTCTAGTAAATTATAATTAGACCACGGATTTTACGCACTTATAATACATTAGAAGAATGAATTTATTTTTAATTATATTTTTACATGAAACAAATATGAAATATTGCAGGTTGGCTTGTCCACCAAGTCTTTTGTTACATCGTCTATTCATTGTCTAGTGCCTCGCCGTGTTATTGAACTGAATTGACTGTTCCCGTTGTGTCAGAATCAGATCCAATGGATCATTGTGCCAACTAGAACGCGAAGACACAGAATCGGACTAATTGCGATTCATCCCCGACTAAGGAGGGATTTAATTAGGTGTCGCTGTTAATGAAACACGTGGCGTATCATCGGGAACAATCCGGGATCAGGATTCAAATAGAATTTCCAGGATCCGGAAGCTGCGCGATTACGTCTTCCCACACATTCATTATTAAACCCTTTACAATCTCCGAAAAATTAATGAAAACGAATATTTCGTTAAATCTGATTCTCTTTGTAACACGATGAAAGGTTTTCGATGGGATTTTTCGTTTTGAAAGGAGCAATTCATAAAAATTTACAAAGATGTTCGATTACATTTTTACCATTTTTGTAATGGAAGAGAATCGAATTTTTCGACGATCATCGTCGACAACTTATGATACCAATAACTTCCTGGATTATCCCGGCGATGGATTAATAGCGAAGTTCGTTGTATGAAATTACTATAGAATTATTAATAATCGTATTATACGAAAGAGAATGTCATGGAACTTGTCGGAGAATGGATTGAAAGCTTCGTCCTTTTCGGTTTGCGGTTCTGTCGATCAGAGGTTCACGCGCGTTATGTTACCATTGTGCGAGGAAAATATATATTCTCGTTTGAAAAAGAAATAAAACGTGGCAACTGGAATAAAACAAAACGGTACACGACAGAAAAATAGGCGAGCGATATCGACGACACGTGTTTTCACGTGAAAAGCTCTTCTAAATTGTCTTCATACAGTGCCATTCTTTCTTTCCTTTTTGTTTTCATAGAAAATGGAAACCTGTCAACTTTCAATATCTGGCCATTTATTCATTTAATAGAGACATGATTAGACTGCGAATCTTCATGCAGTCTAACTTTATATCAAATAAATGTTCGGGGAAAATGGAATAAAAGCAAATTTAACAAGGCTCAATAAATACGAATTTGGCAAAATTCAATGAACAGAAATTCCTCGAAACTCGGCGATTGGAAACTATTAATTGAATTAATACAAACCTGTCCAAATGCAATAACTTGTCTAAGTTTAACAACCAGAAATTTGTCAAAGTCCTCCCAGCTCGTTAGGAGCGATAAAAGTTTGCAATCGCGTGAGAAATTGCTTCTTGGCTCGAGGTCGATAATTTTGCTACTAATAAAACTTTTTGGACATTTCTACAGTAACATGGTTATTATTGACTGGACGGCTTATTAATTTGCTAAGCGTAATTTGATAAACGTTACGCATTTCGAAATATTGCGATGCGCGTGTTACACGAGTGACGTTTATTATTTATCTTATTTGTATACCTAGCTGATCTCGTTTCGCGATTAATTTGCAGAGGAAATTAACGAGGCAAAACTCTCTGGAATCCGGGACGTCCGGATGTCGTCCCTGGACGTTTACACATGTCGGCCGGAGATCAAAAAGTTAATGAACAAATGCCTGGAACTGCTTCAAGCAGAAATATACAAAACAAAAAATCGAGAGCACTTTAAACATCGATGCATAAAATTTGAAAATCTGGACCACAAACGTTCAATTGATTAATGTTGATAAATGGCAAAAATGTTATTTACCGAAATCGAATTGAACGATTCACGAAGAAAAATATTTGCGTGTTATTTACAGATCTGTGGTATGGAAAAAATATTTTACTTTGCAGTGGCCGAGGAAGAGATATTCGAATCGAGTTCTCGTGAAAAGTTTTCTAAATGAAAAATACTGTCGAGGTATAATAAAAATATGTCATTGCGCTAATAAAAAAGGAGATTCACGGTCGGCGACTGGCAAACGAAAGTCGACAATTTTTTCACAGATTTATATTTTACGAACGTCGAATTTTTTATTGATCGCGCGCCATCGACTTCGGCTCGCAATATTGTCGAATTAGCGGCCGCCATTTTTCAATTTCGTGAAAGACTTGCTGTGTCAAAATTGTATAGAAAATACGTGGAAAAAGTTTTACTCGAGGCTAACTAAGTTTATTCTTCGCTTGAAAAATTATTTTACAAGACTGCGCACATGGTGGTATCGGTCAGGGTAATTTCGTTTCCGGTTCCGGAGTCCGTGGGAATCACGGGTACTAGTGATCCTTTAGCACGCGAATCATATTTATCGGTGGCACGGCTGAACGCCGGCCAATTCTATTTCTACGGTGAAGCGCGCGGTGTCAGGGTCGCTGATACTGAATTCTGTCAGGCGTACGGTTCAATTTGTCTTCGTCGACGGTCTGGGGAACGTGATCGCGCGCCCCGCCGGATATTAGGATTCTAGCACGTCCTTTCGCCTTTCGGGACTGCGCTGTGACAGCAGACTGTTGCACTATCATCGGCTGCTCGTCAACGACCCCCACTACTCGGTCAAAACAGAGATTTTGGTGGATCAATCGGTGGTAGATCACGGTGCCCACCGAGGCTGTTCATTAGTGGAACTGACATTGCTGATGCTAGGTATTCACTTCTGCAATTAAGTACCTCGTTGTTGCTGCTCAATATTCATTTTGATAATTGAGTACTCGTTGTTGCTCGATATTCATTTTGAAAATTGAGTATCTCGTTGTTGCTGCTCAATATACATTTTGAAAATTGAGTACCTCGTTGCTGCTGCTCAATATTCATTTTGAAAATTCAGTACATCGTTGCTGCTGCTCAATTGTATTCATTTTTATAATTGAGTACTCCCTGGTCTAAACCATCTCCTCATTAATCCAAAAAAAAACATTTGGCGTCCTCCAATCAATTAACGCCCCTTATCAGGCATGGTATTCATTACCGGTCGACAGAGAGCCCACTGTTCGATCATTGGCCCCTTCTCGCCGTTTTTTTTCTCTTCAACTAATTCAGTCGCGACGCGTGGAAGAGGATCCCCTAAATCCCGAGATAACGGAAACGCTGAATTCCCTGGGGTGAACTGCCCGCCAACGCGCGGCAACGATAACGTATTCTCAGATTACGAAATTGCTTTATCGATCTTCCTCGAGCACCGTGTTTGCATCGTGCAAACCGTCCGGGAAAAATTCTTCCCGAACTGTCCCGATGACTGTTCATCCAACGGGAGTCGTCCCTTTATTGTCTTCCATTTTTCCCTTCTCGATAGGTCGGTCGTTTTTAACGGGAGTCAAAGAATTATATTTCATTATCTTAGAAGCAATTTCCATGTCGACGGTAATTAACGCGGACTCGCAATTAAAATATCTCCTGTCTGTTAGGCGAACTGCCCATTTCGATAGGTCTCTTATCTCATAGGTTAAATTCATTTTCAGGCAATTACGTGCTCCGACGAGGTCTCCCGCCCATTCAGAAACGATAACGTCGTTGTAGAATCGATCCTTAACACGCCGTGAAATAAGATCCACCCGGTATACACGCCCCTCACTGTTCACCTGTTTTTGTAATAATTTCCAACTCCCTATCGGACTATTTTCTCTATTGGATCACTGATATCGGTCACCCGAGTTTACCTGAGTAGCGTTTCACCTCGGAGCGTGACGGATCAGACTCGTTCATTGCCCAGCAATTGTGTACGCGGTGCGTCTAAAGAACGTTTCACTTCAAAAACCGATAACCGATCTCCAAACCGCAAGGGGAATCCAGTTTTTACCATAATCGATGTAAACATCTCTGCCTTCCACCGCGGTGAAAGTCATTCGAACTTTAGATTGCTATTTTCTCCCGAGACACTCCCACCGTTTTGCACGTGAGCACAAGGGAAAGCAAGTGTAGTATTATAAAACATCTTAAAATAGAGGCTGCATAATTGGACGTCGCCGCAAGGACCTTCCAATTTTCGCGGCGTCTTCCCAAGTAAGTAAAATCGCCGGCTTCCCCTTTGCGTGAACCGTGCTTATGCATACAAGGTGTCCAAAAATGTAGCATTAAATAAAACACATTCCTGACACAGGCATTTTAAAAATTGGAAGATTTAGCGAGAGTCCTACTTGGAGGCGTGGCCCTCTGTTGCGCCAGACCTATCCTGGATGATCTAAAATTTTTAATTGCTGGCACGCATCCACAGAGACAAAATAAAGTACAAAACAACCATAAAAAGACACTAATCTTCAACTATTAATATTTCATCAGGAACGTGTTTGATTTGACCACGTAGTTCCAGGACACCCTGTGTGTTTAGAATCGCGGCCCGAAGAGTTCCGGTCGGCGACAAACAGCCCCGAGCACGGAATAAATTATCCGAAAACATGAAGAAAGGGTGCAAACCCTCATCCCCTGGTTAATTTGATCCGACGCGATACGCCCTCGGGTATTCTTGCGGGGACACGAGCCTCCGAGACGATTTCCCTTCGTCTGATTAAACCAGTCCATCTAACCTCCACCTAATGAAGTAGGGCCTCCGCCTAATGAAAAGTTAGGTTACGGTCAGGATTAAAAAGCCTCTCTTACATTAGACAAAGCGCGTGGCGTTTTATTTTGGTTGATCGTGGCTCGCTTCGACCTTTCGTTTCCTGCTTCACGGTTCTTTTCACTTCTCGTGCCGGATCCTGAAGTGCTTCTTAAGACTCGGAACGTGGTCCAATTACCAGTTTCGGTTATACGACAACGACAGTCAATTTCATTATGGCCGTCAGTGGCTCAGAGAAGAGACAGTCTTCGCACGCTCCCTTACACTGTTTCTTGCGGGCTCAGCTCTTCGTCTCCCTCCCCAGGGACTCCATCGCCCTCGGTAATGGCCTTTGTAACTGTGCCACAGTATCGGCGGACCAATCAGCGCGCGCCGCTTCCTGTCGGAAATCGTGATGATGCTAAAAGTTTGCGGTTCTGCTGATTCCTCCAAGTATTAGATGATTAGTTCTCGTTTCAGATGTTGATCACTAAACTGCGAATTTTATGCATTTATGACAAAAATTAGTAGGTGTAATTCTAAACGATAAAAAGATTAAGAGTTTAACAGTGTCGACATACCATTTTTACCATATCAAAATTGTTAATGAACGAAATAAATGTTTAGTTAGCTCCTATAAATCGCAATTGTTGTATAAAATTTTTTGTTAAGCAAATTATACGTGTCTTAACCCTTAGTACATTAAAATTGCTGCGCCATTATTAACAATATCGTTTACATTATTAAAGAATCATAGCGAATGGAAATATTCTAGGCTGGAAGAAATATAAAATAGCTCCGAGTGCAAATGATTAATCCATTCTTCTGTAGCTCCTCCCCTTCCTCCAAGGCCCACCCATTCTCCTAATCCCCGCATTCACCAGTCCCTGATTCCGCCTACTACATAGTTCTGACGTAGCAGTGGGCCCCGAACACGGTGTGGGATTCCAGAAATAGATTAGACCACCCTAATCGCAGCCAATTAGATCGATCAGTTGGTCAAGCGGTGAGACAAAGCTGCGAGCATGTGCGTCCTTGTTGGCCTCGCGACGATTAGTTGAATAAATATGAAGCGTCGACGTCGAACACACGCAGTAATTAGGATTCTCGACGAGAAGACATCGGAAGCTTCCTCGTATAGCGGACAAGAAAATACAGGTGGCCTGACACGACCTCGATCGATACGCAATTAATGTTCGAGGCGTGTGGGACAATAGAGCCCGCCCCCGTGACGGGGGATAAATATTTGTCGCTACAAACAAACGCATGCAACGCGTCCAACACATTTATTTGGCCGGCGCGCCGAGCGGGCCTCGGATTATCCAGCGACCCGTCGCGCCGCCCCCAGTTTCGTCCATGCATACGCGATTTCCCAGAATTATTCTTATTCCTTCGGAGCTTTTTTCCTCCTCTTTTGCATGTTAATTTCCTTGATATCCCGTACCGTTGCAGAACGCAAAGTAATTCCTCACCGATTCAACGTGGAATACACTTTTCCCGAGTAAATCGGCTTTGGAAACGATACTCGTCTCGGTCAGTCGACCCGAGCATTTTTGGTCGCGGTTTGCTCGAACACGACGAACGCTCGAACGGTACTTACAGGAAAATCGCGAAAATTTTGATCAATTTATCCCCTAGCTATTTTTTCAGTATTTTATATACTAAAATATATGTAACACAAGGTGACAGCTTTGCAAATTTTATGTTTTTCTCGAGGTCCTTTTCCGGAATTTTCAAGGTCGTCAATATCTTTTTCATGTATATTTTCTTTCCTTGAATATTCTAGTTGAAATTAAAGCACATTTAGACATATTAATAACATATAATATACATATAAATATGAAGTATATATACACTATACATATAATATAATACATATATAATGTATATATAAATATTACATTTAGCGAATTAATGGGTTTGCATAAAATCAGTCACGTAAAGACAAGACGGTACGTCGCTTTTATTTGAAAGAGGAGCCTGCGGCAAAACTTCCAGCAGTTCACACAGTATTTCGAGTCTCTTTATGAGACTGCTACGACCCGTGTTTTCGAAAAACGAAGAAACAGACCCGGGCGGTATACCGTCGGCCAGACCCAGACTGTATGTGTGCACGCCAGTGTAATACACGACCCGGCAGAGATGAAAAGGACATTTTCAAGTATCCATAAAGCTGGGAGCCTGGCGTAAGCGCACCTGTTGACTGAACACCCGGAATCAATACATCTCCGCGTGGGTGGAAAAAAGCAGGAACTTTCGAATTGGACACGGGACTGGTTCTGTGTAACTTGGATTCTATGCTGGTCGATGTGATCGCAAAGCTCCTTGATTTTTTAGAGGACCTGTCACCGGTGAAATTCGATTTTTCCCGATAGATCTCATCGCTACTCGGATGATACCTCTTCTCGGATTGAAACGTTTGAAAACGAGTTGACCGATGCCCCGGAATCCTTTCTGTATCTTTCGTTAGAATATTTCCACAGTGTCCAAACATATTTTTTGAACGAATTTATTATAGATCTTCTATTCGAGAATGTCTGAAAAGCCTCGTTGCGCGGAAATCTTATACCCTCGAGTACGCAGAGTTTATTAGAAGAAATTGGGCGCGGTAAAAGTTAAAAGGAGGTGAAATAATTCACGGTAGAGACGGTTAGCTACGGTCAGATATTCCGCGGCAATCTAGCTCTGCTTTCAAGCGAAATGGTTGGATTTAAGTAGCTTCAAAACTACCGGGTAAAATTAGCACGATTAAAAAATTAGAAAGATCAGGGGCGGCTAGTGGAGGAGGACAGTAGTCATCAGGGGCGACTCGGCCGACCATCGAGTTACATTTCTCCGGTAATTAATCATGTCGAAAAACTACATTTCGCTGTTTAAACGTGCTGCCGGAGAGAGGAATTGGCTTTGACGAATGAAAAATCAACCGGACCATGGAAGACAAAGAGAAATATTAAAAACCATCTTCGCTCGTAACGCTAATTCTTTGGAGAGAGCGTGTAAGAGAGAGAGAGAGAGAGAGAGAGAGGATGCTAGGTGAGGTTATTAATGTCGCGGTGAATCTAGTTATCGAACGAAGGAAGAGAATTGCCGGTGGAAATTCCCGTGAAGCAGACGCGTTTGCCGTCCTTAAAGCGGTACTTTGCTTGGCTTCTTTTTCTTTTAGCGGCTTTCTCGACCAAGGCCTTGGCCGAGCACCTGACCTTCTTTTTACGCGAATGATTTTCTCAAACCCAACGAAGAATCACGTCCTCGATGATATGGAATGAGAAGGCTCTCCCAAGGGCTTCTATTGATGACACAGGCCTCGACGACACACACAGAACAACCTTTTCACAATCACGTGTTACGTACACCGAACCTCCCCGTTTCGCAGAATTACTTTCTAACAATTCTAACCCATTTCCCCGTGCCCGATAGGCCAGCTTTTTCGGAATGCTTCGTAACAACGCGACCACTAATCTCATCGACAGCCCGCCCGCTGTCGTTCTTCAAAACGAGCCGGCGTACAGCGGTCCGGGTTGAAAAATCGTGACCCATTTAGCCAAAAATCAACTGTCAGGTATCGACTGAACGGATTCTTGTTTCTAAATCTCCGTATGTCTCGAATATAAAACATCAACGACGTTGGATAAAAAGTTTGACAGAAATCGAATCTTAAATTCTCAGAGTCACCACAAAAAATTGCTGTACCATTCTTCAAAATATTGTTTACATTATTAAATATGTTGGTATATTATATCAGTACTACTATTATATCAGTTTTCATATTCGTACAAACAAAAAAATTAATATAGAATGGAATGATTCTGGGTCGAAAGAAATGTTTACTTTTCAAGTTAAAATAGCACCGAGTGCAAAGGGTTAAATCAATCATTACTTACCGTGTAGAATAGATTCAGAAAGTAGTGCTGAAAAAAAAGATAAAACTTTTTCACTGTTTTAAAATGTTTGAAAATGAATTTTCTAATTTTCTTTTTTGCCTGCAGTCTGTGGGAATCAAAGTGAGGGTGACCAACGACGTGCCCGTCACGACTGCAGAAGACACCGTCCCGAAAGATGCGGCACCGCCTTGGACGACGATGTCGGTCCCCAGCAGTCGAACTACACTCCCGGCCCCGACAAACCAACCCCAACCCCAACCCCAGTACTTGTCGCCGCACGTTCCTCAAGGGCGAAACTCCCTAGGTTCGGCAAACGGTAAACTTCAATTTTCCTTTGCGCATACAATCCCGTCGTTGAATTCATTGTCGTGCATCAGAAGATTGCATATAGGGGTCCATAATGCCGTTCTATGGAAACGCGACGCACAAAACGATTCGGAATTTCGGTGGGAATTACCTGTAGGATTTTGGATTTAGCTGCAACCCACGCAGCATTTCCTAAACCGTGAATTCCGCTGAATCGTTATACAATCATCTCGCTGACTAAACGTTAAAAATTACCGTATATTACTTTGAGATCCGTCAATGTATTATCAAGCAGATAGTTATCGTTAAAATCGTTTACGCAAAGAAGATATCCCAGGAAATTCGATCTGTTGAAAGAAAGATGGACTCTCGCCTCGTTATTCCTAATTGCGAGCAGAGAGCTTCGTTAATTCTTTTCCCCAGGGGCACGTCTCGGTACCGGAACTTCCATTCGAAAAAGTGCAAACTCGACGGCTGATTTAATTTGGTGGATAATGAAGATCGAAAGCAATTTTCCATGGGCGAATGTTAGATTCACCGGGAATCCGTTGAACGCGCGATATTCGACAGGGAAATCGCGTTTCGAACTCGGCGAGGGTAGACGCGTATGAATAAAACAGCCAGCGAAACTGAGATGCCACGTGTAACTACCTTGTGGGACTCGCTCGCTCGAATTTCATCGACATTATGGTCCCCGGTTGGCAATCTGTTCAAATTGATTTCTGTTCCCCTCTGAAAGCCTGCCCCGGGGTCTCGGAATTACCAAATCTCTGGAGATGGCACAAGCCCCTGCAGAGTCACGCATACCTCTTACGCGAATCGTTGTTACAGATTATACGTTACGCAGAAGGCGGCCAGTGACACTCCGCATTGGCCCCCGTCTTCCCAGCAAGAGCACGTCCGCCCCGACCACCACCACCGATGGGGAATGGTCAGAACATGGGTAAGTGGCGATTTCTTTTTCCTTTCAACCCCCGGGCGAAATCGATTTTCTGCCCGAAACAGAGCTATTTTAATTCACTCGGCTCGTAAAGAACTCTAATCAACGCCAGCAGTTACTGTCACGTTTAAGCCAGCTATAACCGCTTGCCGAGTTGGTACAGCACTGCAGAAGGTCCCAAGAATACTATACGACACCTTGCAAAGATTCAAGCATCTTTTTATCTTATCAAACAATAATAATAACATTTCTGTCTTGTCAATGACAGCATTTATTTTGCCTTGTGTGGTTCATGTAGAGATGTATCGGTAAGATAGGATCCTGCATTCGTCTCGATAACGTAGGAACCTATATTACATTGTGCAGCTGGTAAGATAGGATCCTGCTTCGCATCTTGCAGTCGGAAAGGTAGGACCCTGCATTTGTGCGACTGTTTCCGTTAAAGAACGACAAGACACGAGAAATTCTGTGGTGTGTCCTCAGATTGGTGTGATTTTTGGAATCCGTAAAACAGGAACCTGCATTTTGCGTGCCTCTAACGTTGTTAAAGTAGAATGCGATAGTCCACAGTCGATACTGTAGGTTTTCATCGCAGAACTGGGGGCTAGGTAGGAAATGTAAATGTTTGAATCCGATTGAGCTAGAAGATGAGAAGCTCGAGGTTGTTATCAACTCGTAGGTCGACGTATTTCGCGACGATGGAGGCGGAGGTCGTCAGGACGACGGCGTCGCGGCGCAGCCACCCCTCGTGGTTCCCCCGCTTCGCAGGTTTTGTTGTGACCGCGACAGCTTTGTCGACAGTCGCGCGTGATTGCGGTCGAGCAGTGCGGATTTAAGATTGCTGCCGTTTCCCTTCCTCGGGAACTATCGCGTGTGCCGCACCTTCGATCGTTCCCTCGGTTCCCAAGCATTAGGGGAGCAATTGTTCGCCAGCCCCTGTACGCCTCGAGGCACACACGAGCTCTGTAGCGAAAAGAAAAATTCTCCGGAATTATTTTTTACCGTAACTTCGCAGCCAATCGAGTGTTCTCGACGGTGGAAAGTTGTGCGTGCGACAGCCGGGGTGCGGGGCGTTTCACACGTCCAAAAATTTTCGGGAGACACGTGTTTTGCGGCGTGATCGGACCCAAACACAGGGTCTCCAGTCCAGAGTCCAAGTTCAAGAAGATTTCGTACTCGGAGGATGTGTCGCCACTCAGGATGGACTCAACAGAAACTCAACGGTGTTGAAGCCGGGTTCGTTTGTTGTTTTGAAAGGTGCGGGCGGTTATAGGAGAAACTTTCCGCCGCCGGCTGTGGTTATGAGGATATCATCGGCGAGAGGACGTCGGTGAACGCTTCTCGAAGAGAACTCGATACGGAACTGTGTGTACACGGGGCGAGCAAACGTTGACCGGGAGTGGATCGACGATTTACGAGGGCCGTTCGTCATCGTCGAGGGGCGCGCCGCCGGGAAAATGTGTGTGCCAGGTGTGAAGTCGATGGTGGGACTATCGAGTGTGGGATGAACGTCAGTTTAATGGGAACAACGGATGGACACAGGGGCAACGAGGACTTAAGTAAACCGCTTTCGGCTCTTGGGTGCGGAAGCTTCGGCGTTCCTGGTTAATCTCCTCGATTTTTTCAATTCAGGAAACAATCACGAAAAATACTATAATACTATCGGTCAAAAAATCGATCCATTCCAATTTCTAGGGGATTTTATGGGTGTTGGAAGTTTGACAAGCCGTCCTGTCGTCAAACGTCCAGTTTTGAACTACCTGTTGAGAAAGTTTGACGGCTGGACAGGTGGACTCGGGAGCCGGCAGACTTGAAATATTAAATGCCAATCAGCTTAACGCTCGATCCATCCGCGGATCACGGCGAATCACCTTTGCGATCACGATTGGTCAGATCAGCTGATCCGACGAGGGGGAGAAGTGGGGGAACTTGTTGCGAGGGAACGCCGAAATTTCCCTTTCCCCGGCTGCCGCGTCGTTGAGTAATCTCGATGCCCTCGACGGATTTGTCGATGCCTCGAAGACCTGCAGTAGACGTGGAGAGAGAACTCACGATGGCACGCTCGCAAAGCGCGTCATGTTATGAAATCTGCATTTGTCGGGCTTTCCACGGCCTGGCTAACATGCCACGCGCTCTCAACGTTCGGTAAAACAGCATCGAACCTTTGAAAACTCTCCCCTTCTTTTTCGCCATCGCCCTTTTTTAATCGGGAGCGATTTCTAATGGACATGCCAGTCCCAGCTGAAAAATTCAAACATCGGTACTTTCTTCAAAGTACCAGCTAAAACCCTTGAGGCTAGCCCTTTTTGCTGCCCCGGCACGATTTTCTTATTCGGCATGCGGGAATGTTTAATTGGGGGTGTGTTTGACCACATATAGGTTGCATCCACTGTGAAATATTAAATGCTGTGATTTCTATATTTTATTCACGAGAAAAATTACTGATTACTGACTACGCATCTATCTCTACTTGCCCCAACGTGATGCTCAATAAATTCAATATTTCCGAACAAGAAAGCTGTCACAGACGAGTCCGAGTTAAATGGATCAAAGAGCAGTATGTTCTCTCAATCAACCAATTAAAATGATTGCCGGCGGTCTTCCTACATGGATTTTCTGCCGATATTTCGCTAAATTGAATTTGTGAACCTCTTTCATACCTCACGATTCAAAAACCGTTTGGTCGGAGTCTTTTGAGGACGTAGGCTCCGCGAATATTCATCGCGCTACATATTCATTTAAAACTGATCCGGCCGGATTTCGAGCTTTCAAAACGCTCACGCCTTCGGCAAAATGCTCGGTCCTGGACCGAAATTGTGGGCGATTTTCGAGGGATTTTGTTAAATTGAGTTCAGTTTACTTGTTGAGTCGTAGTACTGTTTCCTATACCAACGCAAGCCCGTGACGTGTTTCTCAATTTTTGTCTTTTTTCTCAATCGACTTTCATGTAAAATGAAATACTCATTTTTTTATACAAGAAAAATAAGACATTTTTTAATTGAATTTGTTCAAACTTTATTTTAGCTTTCCATTTATTTTCACGTTATAGAATATTTTAAAAAACTGTTCGCGATTAGTGTAAAATTGTTACATGATTCTAAGGGAGAAACGATTGCGTTAAGGTTTCTGTGTTTCGTCGAAGAAAAAGTCGACGATCGAGGTCGACGGTCGGCCAATTAACTGATCAAAGCGCAGAAATTAATGTGCCCGACAGTGTGTGTGGATATTGCATACGACGGCCGACATTAGGCTTGTGTTATGCTCTTAAAATTTATCGAGCCATCCAGTGGCGAAGCACAAAGCTTGTCGTGTTCCACTAACACAAGTGTCTCGACTCGTCGAGCTTTGGACCGAGTGCTCTCCTGCACACCTGCACGCTCGAAAAATACAGTTTCTTCCCCATCGAACCGTGCGCGCGTCCCAGTGACTAATACTTGTATGCACCTGTCCGAAGTAAGTAATGGAGAAACATTTCTCTTCGAAATTTGATCCCGTTCCTCCCGAACCAAAAATTATCCAGAAAAAAATATCTGGCACTTCATATTTTTCGGTTGCATACTTAGAAAAATATGTGGTCCACAATTGATTGGCAAATAAAAATGTTCAGCATTTTGAATTTTCACCGAAATCATTTTTCAGACAGTTTCGACAAAGTTTTTGAAATTATTGGAGCACTATTTGGGTGCGTTGCATTTATAACAATCAGAGGAAGTTGTAAATATAATATTTATAACCCGAAGTGGGGGTTCGAGCGAAGTAAAAACTTTGGAAATGATTTCCAAGGTCAGTGGTTTTCCCAGGACGGCGATTCCTCGTCGAGGGGTCAGCCCAATATTTTCTCATTAATTATACGAAATTTTACCGCGTTTCTCCCGTGCCGAGAATTATGGCTGGCCACTTCGTTGTTGTTACGGCCTGCGATATTAATGTACTCGGGCTTCACCGATTTGTTACACGCGCGAGCCGCGTCTTTTTCTGTCGGAACACGTGCCAGACACCGGCCGGAGGCTCTGTTGACAAAATAATTGGACGGTGAAAACAATGTTCCACGAGGGAGTTCCCCGAGGCGAAGTCTATTACGATTTAGACGAGCTAGTTCTGCATGAAAAAGGAGAGTTGCCGAGTTGCCTGTTTAATGGAGTTCGCCGGCGACCTGCATTGCTTAAGAGGATAACTCTGCTTCATGCCATTTTTTTAACAATTTTTTTCGGAAGAACTATCGAACATTTCGCAATAATTATATTGGTCGAGTCTAAGGGCGGGAAAGTGTACGGAATTCAAATTTGATGAAATCTTTCTAACATAGTGTTTTAGATTACTGCTGGAGACTTATTTGAAAATAATTTTATGTGATTAATGCTCGGACCTAAACCACATACACCTAACCCAGATCTGTCACTGAGTATTGTAGCAGGATCAAGAAGGTTAGGTCGAGTTTTCAGGGAATGCATGTGAATTTTGGGTTAGTGTTGGCGCAAAGGGAATACCATTTACACTGCGAGTTGGATCGTTGGTGCAAATCAGGCCTAAAGATAGCTCGGTTGATTCTTGTTCACGCGACCGGTGCACGTTTCGCTCTAAAAATGTTTGCGTTATCTTATTCTTGTTATCGCGTGTCGGCAGTTTAACGAACACCCCTGTTTATTGAACTGATGTACCGGCAATCGCAATGCAACATCCGGGGCAGAGATAGAATCGAAATTTATGTCATTTCGCTGGCAACTTTTCTGTCAAAAAATTGCAGACCTCGTTAGTTAATATAAAAGAACCCAATAAAATTTCCACGCTTATTAAAAGAATATGTTGCACAAATGTGCAGATGAAATTTTGAAATTTATAATTAAAAATTTCAACGAATCCTGAATTTCTCCCGCGATCCACAGACTCACTTTTCTAATATAAAAGTTGCCGAATAAAAAGATTATTTAATAGATGGCCCTTTCGGAATGAACACGGAGGTTTATAATGAAAGGCAGCTTAATTGAAATGCAGTTGGCGCAGTATTTAATTAAAAACGAGGGACTTGTTTTTACCAAGAAAAATATTGCATTCGTTCGCGTGGTTGGTTCTGGAATTGAGCAAAATGAAAGAAAAAGTTGCGAATGGTTTTTCTCCGTATTCCTGCGAGTATCGATGTTCGTAAGCAAAGCTAACGCGCAAAGAAACTTGCCGGCTCTAAAATTTTCTGCACCCCTGAAATCGAGTTTTCCAGATTGCACCCACACGGCAGGCTGCGTGTGCATATCGATTCCGAGGAGTGTGTGTTCCGGGAAACTTTCTTGTGCGTGGATTTTTAAAATAGATCATGCATCCGGGTTCTCGGATGGTCTGCTAAAGTCACGGTTGATTCATGGAACCTGACGTTGACGTATGAAAGCGCGTCGATGCTGAATAGTCCTTTTTTCCGAACGTAAACGTTCACCGTAAAATTATAATACCGGATTCCGTTTCCCAGAAATAATTTCGAAATATTCGCTCCGATTTTCCTGTCCGCTCTACAGCTACTTCTGTGGGATGAAAACAACCCTTAATTTATTGTGAATAATATTCATTTTTAAGGAGGAGTTTAAACCCATAAATTGTGTATTTTCCAACACTGAAATTTTTTAACATTCCTTTTGTAATAATTCTGGTAGACGTGCCAGAATTTTTAAGAATGAGGGCTTTATCGAGGGAGAAAGGACGGAGTTTACTTTCGTGAAAATTTTCAATTACGCTCTTGTCAATTTCGAGAATGGCTCATAGAGTAAAATTGCAAAATTCTCTCTGGTATCAGCGGTGTCCGTTCCCACGACCCCGGGGTCCCGTTTGTTATTTCACTTTTGAAACTGGGCCGCGAACATCTATGCAAACGCGGGCCATAACAGGTTAATTTAGAAAAGAATGGGAACTAACGGGTATGTGGGGTACATTCATAAATATTAATTTATAGGTGGACATCACATGAGAAATATTATTTTTAGTTTTAATGTTAATTTAAAATTCTGTTGGCATGTTTGTACACTGTGCTGAAACCATGGTTCGAGTATGAGTATAGACCGATCGTAAAGTAAGTAGTCAACGAGAAATCGCGTGTCCGTTGATCATTCGTCGTGGGTATCGCGGTTCTGGATATGTGAGAACTCGAAAACGCGTGGAATTATCCTGCGGTGGTACACGACCAAGGACGTTTCCGGTTTCCAAATGTCGATTTTATGCAACCCACCTTGCCGAAGTGACGGGCTATCGGCAGCTGTGCGTCCGGGCGTTGTGGTCTCCGCAGAAATTAAAACAATTACTTCTGCGAACACTCCAAATTCATTTTCTCGAACCCCAACTATTTCGTTAAATAATATACAATTCTTATAACATCCTCAAGTAACTCATCACAATGCTTAGAAAAAATTACATTCAAAAGAATTTTCTTGGAAAATATCATTTCTACTTTGTGTAATTTTATATTCATTTCAAATTTCATATTTTTCCTCAAAAAAATATCGCCCTATGGTTTGTGTATCGATGGCATTAATTCGATTTGCTGCACGGCTCATACTGTCTGTCTCCACTTTGTGTAATTTTATATTATTTACATTCTACATTAAAAAACGTACAAATATCACGGCTGGATTGAACGGGAACGATGGAATCGACTGTACGTCTGACCACGTATTATTCTATTCTACTTCGTTTCTTCAAGGTTCACTTATTGATTAGTTTAATATGTATAGAATGTTCTATTCTTCTGTAAGGAATGTAGATATAAATTAATTACTCTGTGTATTTAATATTAATGATGCAATTTACTGGTGGTCCGACCACGTACAGTCTGTTATTAGATTGTCATACATCTGTGGTCCACTAATTTTGCATTTCTACATTTTGCAGTTCACATGAAAATTAGGGAAGCCACATAGTTCATGCATCATACGGAAACATTTAATTTTGTGTTTCTACTATCTGACCATAACTGTCCGCTCGCGCACCGTGTTTTTTCACTGATTGTAACCGTTTAAAAATTTGTTTTTTTTGTATTGGAATTAACGAGTACCACTCACGGTACTCGAATTTTAATTCCGGTGCATCTAAACTGTGTTTTCGCAAACGATACGCAAAATGTTCCAGTGAAACAATAGTCGATAACGGGACTTGTGATTGGCCGAGTCATTAGCGAGTTCAATGGAAATCTGACAGTACGGTTGGCACGGGGGAAATAAAAGATCACTCCACCGCGTCCTTGCGAACACCGTAACCCGATCGGCAGAACGGTCATTCCAATTATCGATTTCCACCGCTGTAAAAGTGATTCGGTCCCCGATTTTATTGCGCCCGGTTTTACTGACCTGCATTTAATCGGGAATGAGCCCCGACGGTGATACGGCCGGATTAAGACATTGCTCGAGGATCTGTTACACACGAATGAGATTAGGTTTGCCCTCAATATCGAGACTCTGCCATTTCCAGCCGGAGAATTTCGCTCGGAGAACACTTTTGGCGAAGCCAGGAATTCCACCACCGCTTCTCCGATTTCACTTCCTATTGATATCACAATTTTTCTTCCATTCATTAGTGACACGAATGTATAGAATTATTTAAAAAATCAAAAATGGATCTTTTTTTTGTTTGTTGTACATACAGGAACGTGTCTGATCTAGGCACAGACTGATTCCACTTGCTGTACACACGATTTTTCAATTTATGGCGAAAGCATGTTGCACGTGAAATCGAAAGAAATCGCACGGTTGTTTCCTCTGTGCTCGGAACGGGGATAGAATTCTCTCTGTTTGAACACTGTCTACTTCATTTCATTTGTTCCCCTTCGTTCCTGGCATTTCTCTTATTAGGATCTAATCAGAAGTGCAGAAATAGGAACACCATCTTTAAAGTTCTTCTGTATCTCCCTCTAGTGAACTGTGCAGCGTGTCTGACTGCACGCTGTCTGCTATCACTTCCATCTGCTGTTACCTCTTGAATATTAAATTGAATATTACATTTGCTTGAAAAGAGTACTTATCAGTAGACAGCGGATTTTATGCATTTATGATAGAAATGAGTGGGCGTAATTGGAAACGGTAAAAACGTTAGATGAATTTAAAAATACTGTTACATTATGTTTACCCTGTTAAACATACTAAGACAGAAAAATTCAGGTAGAAAATTTTTATTTTGCATAAACATCCTCTACTTAGAGTAACTCATATCTTTATACGTATCAACGAGTACGGTTTATTACTATTAAAATATTCGGATATCTACTTCTGATCTTGAAAAGCAACATGAATCATTTCGATAAAATTGAAATGATATTTTATTTGAATAATTTCAAACAATTACGGCGTTTTCAAGCTTTTAACGAGTTTAATGGGCTAATGGGAGAGCTCGTTTGTCACGCCGAGACTATCCGAGGTCGGCTGATCCGAATTCCACGGATTTCTATTTTTGAAAATCTCGATGTCCTCATCGTTCATGCTGGAGGGTCAGCAACGGCGAGAGATAGAGAGAGATAGAAAGAGAGAGAAGCCAAGGCATCCGTACGATGATATCGACATCGCGAGCTGGAATAATTTCCACAGGACTATTTCGAGCAATCAAGGGATTCCGATCGATCGCATTAATTGGTTTCACCATCGCGTGACCCGGACAACCTACTTTCTTTTCCCACGTTTCAATCTTTTGTACCGTCGCTACCGGAAATGAGATTGTAATCGAGTCTAACACCGCGACAAGGCAATGTGTTTGCGAGGGAACCGGTGCCGGACGCTCCACTGTTTGATCCGCGATTATGCGTTGCATAGTCAATGACGTTTGTCACGTGGCTTAGTCTTTGCCGAGCGATACATCATTCTCGAAGGACAGCCTGCGATTGCTATTTTCCCTGAATGGGGACGAGGGATAGCTCATTAACGACGTCTCATTAGAAACTTTCTCAGGATACTACTCATTGGAATTCATTCTCAAATGGGGCTCTTTTTAGAGAACTAGCAAGCATTTTTCTGAAGTCATTCGACAGGAGAATCTTTATGGAAAATAAAACTTTTCTACCTGAATTGCAACAAACTGGAGTGAAATTGAAAATCTTCTTTCGTAATATGGTTAATAGGTTGGAAATGATATACAGCAAAACCTGTAACAATATTTTTAAATTCTTCTAATGTTTCCACTGTTTTAAATTACACCTGCTCATTTTTGTTATAAACGCAAAAAATCCGCTGTCTACTTATCAGTAACACAATTGTAACCAGACCCAATCCAATAACACCTAACAAAAAAGGAAAATGTCTGACCCCAACCCAGTCGTAGCCCCGTCTTCTACTAATTTACCCTTAGGAAAAATCAACGTGCGTCGGATCTTCGAACTGGACCCCTTGTTTACCGTCCATCCCCTAATTCACGCCCACGCTAATTCTCCTCGCCGCCAACTGGTCGGTTACGTCATCGCTGAATAGACTCTCCGATCTACCACGATCTTTCATCTAACAAGGTGACTCTGTAGAAGAAAATGTGTTACACACAGTTTAACCGCGCTTCCGATAAAGTACGTGCTCGACGCGGCGGAAAAGTCGTCGCGACGCTGTCGAGAAAAAAAAAGAAAAAAATTGACACGGCCTCCATGAAAGAGACTCGAGTGATCTTGAACGTGCGTGTGTCTCTGTGCGTGTTCATTGTGCTGTCTTTACGTAGGAGGGACGTTAAGGTGGCGCGGGGAGATTCTACGAAAGGGGAGGTCTCTTATATACGTTCGCTTGGGGGAGGCTTTTAAGCTTCGTACACACGTGCTGTTTGCTCGAGAGATGAGGGGACGATGTACAGGAGAGAGACGAGAGAGGGGGTGACAAAACCCTGAAGAACGATTGATGATGGCCGACGGGGAAGATGGCGCGAGCCCCGCGGTAACGGACGCCAGATATTTGCGCTCCCCGTGTAGTTTCCGGCCGGTTTAACGACTTTCGCCCAGTTTCCTTCCCGATGCCTGGCCAACGCCTATCGTTCCGCTTCATCTCTCGCAAGATGTCCTCTCTGACACTATCACCCCCCACCATGTGCTCGGGAAAATTAAGTGGAACCAGAGAAACGTTTTATATCCTCGTTTGTTCCACGAAAAGTTCGTCAGTTATTTTCCGGCCTGTCTAATTTGTCCCTGAAACAGACTCTGCTATGGCGAGAACAGCCACGAAGGTGTGAGGCAATGGATTAGACCTGTATATAGTCAGACATGTCACGTTTCGCCTGTGCGAGGTCAAACTGATCGAAGAATTTAAGTAGAGTGAGTATTTTACGAGCAGTTCGAGTATATAGGGTGTACTAAAACTGTTGTACCTCCTTGAAAGGGCTCCTTCGAGACACCATGTACGATGTACGTAAATCTGGAAAGGACTGTGAACGCAAAATTCATGGATTTTTCAGCGGTTCATAAATATGGAACGCTGTTGAGACACCGGCCACTAATCTCGACGCCTTGATAATTACCGCGGCGCTGATTGATATTAATGGTTGCTCACCCTAAATAACTTGTACGGTGCGTGACGGTGCAAATCGATGAAGGGTAGCTGATGTAAGACTCATTCGAGGATTCATTATGAACGGTAAGAGCGATTCGCGATTTCTGCGACGCTTGTATTATTTATTTCGTATTAACTGTTGCAAATTCACCGAAAGAACCCGCAGTTCTCCGTATAATTAGTGGAGCACAATCAAGCCGCGAGGTAATCGCGAAATAACGTGAAATTTCCCGAGAACAATAATTACGCAGCGGCCGCATCGAGAAATTGTGTAATATCGAATCGCCGCTAATTAAAGAACGCAACGCGGAGGAAACGAAAGAGAACCAGTAATGATCGGATCACTGACCAAGAATAATTCGTCGACGTAATTCGTTTACACCAACCTTTCTATTTCGCTCTGTAGCGGCGTGGTGCTCTAGCGGATATCTTTAATTAACATCAGCCTGCAGTCTCGCTAATTGCGTCGAGTCACGTTGTCATTTTTACGGCGCTCTACGGGATGCTGAATTCTAATATTTAATTTTCCCGCCCGGAACAAGCGAGTTCATGTTTTCACAAAATTTTAGGAGATAAAAATGAATTTTTCCGTTCACCACGCCGAGTATTATTTTATTTTAAAAATTCACGTTTTCATTGTTGTTTTCGGCTAGAGGTAATTATGATCGAGTAATCCACGTGTGCGATGACTTTCCTATCTGGCAACGCAACGAGCCCCTCGCCGTTAGACCCTGTTATATTTGACATTTTCACTACTATCGCTTGATGACAATCTATTGGAAGGAAATGGCCTGCTAGGGAGGCTATTTCGCTAACTACGCCAGATAATATTATCAGCCAACCATCTGAGACGTCCCGGTTGTCGTCCCAGTTCGCCGTCAGAGTGTTACGAAATTAATGAATTTCGATTATCGTTGATGGCGTTGACATTGACGATTTCTTCCCCCAATAAAATAATTTATCAAAACTGCATTAGGTCTAGTATATTGTCACATAGAGCCAAGCAATTTTTATAAACTGTATTTTCGAAGTTATAAACGAATGAATATGGATATTTCAGGCGAGAAGATTGGCGTGTTTTTAAAATTCAGAGAGATAGGCTCGTTTTAGTAGGTCCCCTTTAATCGGCATGAACTTTCGAACATCGAGGAGCAGCTTCAAAAAATCGAATCATCTTATCGGCATCACCTTATGAAAAACGAGACCGGGATCTGGCTTTGACGAGACAAAAAATAATAAAAGGAAAAGTAAAATCAAAGTATTCTGCGACCCACTTTGTGACCATAGTCGCCGTCGTCGCCTGAATCTTCAATCTCGATCACCATTGAAAAGTTCCGAGGCCACGGTTTAAAACTTTCCGGTTTATTTCAATGTCGAGCGCACGCGGTTGCGTCGGCCCCGCTTATACTTGCTCACGATACTGTCTCTCAATCAGTGCTCCTAACCTTCTCGTGAGAAATGGAAATATGTGTGGCTGGTACAACAGCCGACACACACACACATACACGATGCGGATTTCCAGTTGAATGATTAAATAACCGTTCCGTTTCGACGTGCTTCCGTAAAAGCCACCCAAAATTGCCGGCACGCTTCCCGCTTTAAATATTCATTCTGTAAAAACGGATTCGAAGCATTTCGCTCTTTGTATGTTTTATTCAACTTTATTCGTATGGAATTTCCCTTTTTATTCAGTCCGTATTTTACATGCGATTTTAAATAGTTTCATTAAAACTCGCGCCAGACAAGTAGAATAGGTCTAGATTGGCTAGACAAATAGAACGAACCTTGTTCTGATCAGACAAGTAGAGCGAATCTTGCTGTGGTCAGAGAAGTGGAGCAAATATCGCGAAGAAGAAACTACGCGAAACTGCAACTGGATAATTTATTACTAATTTATTCTCCTTGAAAGGACAACTTGAAAGAGATTTACGTAACGTATCGCGGACGCCTTTGTCGAGCCTGATTCGTGGCGCATTAATACTCCCACGATTGCAATACTGATCCTAGCGGTAGCACGTAATCATTCAAAGTGCGTACGCGTTGGGTAACAGCGTGTCGCGGCGAACGGTTATAAATACAACGGTCGTGGTGTGTTCCATTCATTCAGAAATCATTCTTGCAATCAGCAGTGCGCTGATGAAATACATTCCGAGCATTAATAGAGTACAAATTGCTCAATTTGGCAGGGCATAGTGCCGCCAGGGAATTGATGATAGAGTAAACAAATGGGCCTGATTGATTCCCGGAGTTGATCGGTTGGCTCATTACTCAATGCACAATGATGCGAATCAATAACAAACGATCGCGATAGTGTTCCCGGAAACGCAGTACGAACCGGTGCGTGATCGGACGCGAATAAAATATTAGTATCTATCATCGACCGGAGGTGAAAGAAAACTCATTTTCAGTGGTATTAACTTGTACATGGCCAGACGTAAGTAAATTACAATTATCCGACGCTGAACAAAGGTGAAAGCCAATTAATTTCCGTGGAATTAACCTGTACGTAGTCGGACCTCAGTGAAACATAATTAGCTCGCGTGAAGTTATTATTAGACAGCGAATTTTATGTATTTATAACAAAAATGAGTAGGTGTAATTCGACACAATGAAAATATTAAAAGAATTTAAAACCACTGTTATATTATTTTACAACTATTGCACATATTAAGAAAGAAAATCGATTTCTATTTCACGTCAGTTGGTTGAGAATTAGGTAGAACATTTTCATTTTGCATAAAGCTCCGCTGTCTAGTTATTTAAATATAACGACAAGGTTCTTTAATCTGAATAGTATTCATGTATGACAAAAATAATTTATTTTCTATGGAACAGTGTATTTTCAAGTGTATTCGGACACCAGAATTTTTTTATGATATTATAGGGGAAATCTGGAAGGAGCAGAACACAATGAATCTTCGACAAAGGGTGTGCACCCCATCTGAGAGCACATCTTAGCAATCACTCGACAAGGACAAGACAGTGTGCTCTTCATTTTTTTCCATGAAATTGAAAAACACGTTTACGGCTGCGCATTTGATTTCCCGAGGGGTCGTCGCTTTGGAGACCGCGTGTTTTACCAGGGGGAATATCGTCCCCATTGCGTTCTCCCGAGGCAAATGTCCTGTGAAAGCACCGGAAGTTGGATGGGGGATCACGTCGCGTCACGATATTCCTGCCCAGGCATGAATAAGTGGCCTCTGGTGGCAATAATACCCTCGGGGGAAGTTCAACCCCGGAAAATTTTAATCCGAACGCGTTTTTCATATTTTTAAGTAACGCGAAATATTACACTATATCAGAATTTGGTAAAGAAATTTTCAAAGAATTTCAGCCCCTATTTTGTAATTTTTTCAATCTCTTCTTCATCATGTTTCTTGTCAGAAACCGATACGTTTCAATCTCATCCAACTGCGTACTTAACTGTCTTCGTATACTCCTACGCAGTGACATTTCCTCAAGGATCCTTCGAAGGAACGATACTAGATCATAAAAGAAATCGTATATCCAGCAAGTGCAATTTGTATCAGCTACAATCTGATCTTTTCAAACCGAGAAGCTTGTCTGATTACACGCAGAAATCACTTGCTCAATAATTCATATGAATTCTTGCCCTTCGACTTCTCGTACCGTATTCATAAATTGTTTGATCACGTACAGGGCGAATCTACTTATACGCAGAGATGTATTGATCTTCTTATAAATAATTTTAACGAGACAGACTCGAAGGAGGCGAGTTAGAAATACTAATCAATTATGCCCGACTATGCGTAGAGTAATTCTACTTACACTGAAGCATATGTGGCTTATGAATAAATTGTTGAACATGGTTCCAAAATATTTTGCAGATGAAAACGGAAGTTCGTTTGATGATGTGGAACAAGGTTCAACTATCTTCGGCTGTGTTACGTTGCTGAATCATCCTCCAGCAAACTCGCTGCACAAGTTGCGTCAGGATTCAGTTCCCCGACGCATATCGGTGCTTTGACTTATTACGGTATCAGGTCTACACTGATGCCGACGTGATTTGCTGGCTCGCCGTTCGAGTGGGTTCCAAACTTGATTTCTCCCCGAGGTTTCATTAGCCCTCGGTTGGCAATCCCGAAGTTACAAGCGAAAAATAGCAGCTTTGTATTCGATCGACTCTGAAAACTTGCAAATACTTGAAAAATGATTTATCAATCTTTCTGTGAATCCCGAAAAACTAGCGCACTTACCAGTCCCGTTGGCATAATTAATTAATCTTCACGTCGGCGCTTTTTATATCGCGTCCATTTAATTAACACCGGTCGAGCCGAATAACCCGATCCCGAGACGCGTCTCCCCGTTTTTCATTCCGCACAGTTTGAAAAATAATACCCGGGCCGTGATAGAGTACGCGTGGAGCAATTAATTTTTTCCCCCGTTACCTTCCCTCCACCCCCATTTGAAATACTTTCCACCGATGCGTCCGACTTAAATTCCATCGCGTTGGATTTTAAGCGAATACTTGGGACGCGGCCCCCTCGGCGTCCGTGACTGAATTTTCCGATTCGTACTTGCTCGGCGATTTTTAATGCGCTGCGGATTCGTCGATATCGGACAACAATTCCGCACAACGAAATTTTTTCCTCGGAATATTGAAATACAGCAAAACAGACATCTCATGTCAATGACCTTGCATTCTTGAAGGGGACCTTGAGAAAAATTTTCAGCTTGTCCTTTTAAAGTTAGCGAGGCTTCTCATATCGATGACCTTGAAGTCGCCAAGGGTACGACCTTGACAAAAATTTTCTGTATATCACAACATCCTTTTAAATTCAGCGAGGCAACTCCCCGGTATTTTCCCGCGATTGAAAATGTTATGTTGAGAAATTGCAAGAAAAGCGTAAGGGACTGCCAGCTATATCGTACACTGTATATTCAATTTCGCTAAAAGGATGATGTATCCTTGTCTTCCATGTATCATCAGAGATTTCCTTCCGAATCTATCACCGAACGCTAATGGCGTGAAACTGGATACGGGGATGCGGGAGTGAAAACATTTATACGAGGGGAGGCATCATCTGGCTAATTAGAGAGGCACTGTCAGTTATACGTGTCACCGGGAAACACGTAACAGGAGATGAACGGTCGCGAGCTGCTCTCAATGGCCGTTGGGAAGTTCTACAGGTTCACAGAAACGTTCGCGGTCGAATTTTCTTGGGAAAATTGCTTGTCTGGCTGTTCCCAGCCTGTAAAAACTTGGAGGAAATTAACGGGACTAACTTTGCCAGTCATCGTGCTTCGAGGACTTCTCGTGGCCAGAAGCGTGGATCTCGTTGCAGTGGCTGCTGGGAAACTTTCCGCTTTCAGTCCGAATCCTAATTTATTAGGGACACCGGTATGTTCTAGTACTGCTTTGTCCACTTAGAATAATTTTTTTGGCTGAGCTTTGTCGATGAAAACTTTTTTGTTGCTGAAAATTTCCGGGATAGGTCTGGATTAAATCTTGGATTCCTCGCGGTAGAATTTAAAGTTTCATCATTTTTTTTTAAATCATTTATCATTTTTCTAAAGTTTTATCAGTCGGAGGAGCTGGTCAGGACCGAACCGGCCAGATGAGTGCAGTGTGCGTAAGGGTGACGCGCCATACGTGAAATTGTGCTCTGAAATGGGGCGGAAAACGAAACGAAAGCGTGTCCCGCGAAATCATTGAAATGGCGTTGATCGAGTGTTCGCCACGGTGACGAATCGAATATTCCCGCCGTCTAATTTCTCACATCGGAAATCAAGCCGATGTACTCGACCGAGAAACCCCGGCTGCGGTGTTCTCAAATCGATTCGCGAGCAGTCGATGCGGAAGTCACTTCGGAATTGTTAATTAACGCGTCGCCGGGGCCGCGACCTGTGCAATAGCACAGGCTGAACGCGGTGTACAGACAAAGGTCCATTGCGAGAGGAGTTAATGGGAGGGTGGGAGAATGATAGAGATGGAGAATAACTTCGAAGGGGGTGTCGGAAGAGGGAGGGGGATGAAGGTCGATGGATGAGAGAAAAACTCGACGCCCTCGTTTAACCTCGTACGCTCCGCGGAAAAGAAGGTCACCCGATATTTAGAGACTCGAGTATGCAAAGTGATTGCTGGAGGTCCTGGAGCCCGAGCTGTTGTCGTTGAGAATCCGAGAACGTCTGGAGCATTCCCCGACCACCCCCAATAGAGCACAGTCGTCAGACGTGCTCTCAAACTTGGTATCAGTCGGATTCATTCCGATTGTCTGATCAGTCACAACCTATTCCACTGGGCAATTGTAACTCTCACTCAATTTTTTACACCTTCGAGTTTTAACCCGAAAATTGTAGAGAAACAGGAAACGACGAAACTTTGCGCGAGCGTGGAACACTTCATCCAGCACGGAACCGTATCTTTTAGTTTTGTTATCGCGCACGGTTTCGGAGGCGACCCCTCAAAGGGAACGACGAATTTACGCGCACGTGAGATAATGAGGTAAAAGGTTGAAACAAAAATTGCATTTTATATTTACAAAACGGGGCACGAGTAATTTTCGAGTTGCTTCTGCTTCTACCCGTGAAAATCGTGTCTGTACGCTCTACGAATTAATGCGAAAATAATTTCATTCGTATTACATATAGTGGATTTCGGAGGTGTTCTGGTCAGTTTCGGGCAGCTACGAAAAGCAGTTCATGCAGCGGCATAATTGTGCAACACTAGACATCTGATTATACAGGGACCTATTCTACTTCCACGAACAGAAACTCTCGCTTGGCTGGCCATGGGCCGACTCGTACCACTTAATTAAAAAGCAAGAAATTGTACTTCGGATATCTCTGTTCCTGAGAGACTTGTTTGACTATAAACAATCCCATTCTACTTCCCAGAAGACAGAAACAACCCTCGTCCGACGAAACCTCGACCCATTCCTTAAACCGTCCAATTTCCTAAACCAACCATGAGACATATGTATGAACTCTGATAGATTGTTTCGGTGTTCCACGCACAGTTCACTATACCGGCGTACGATTACGGCTCGCATGGCTTCATAGGCTGCCGAAACGCCTCGTTGCACATGAACTTTCATCGGCGTTACGCGCTCCTCAATTAGCTTACGTAATGAATGCGTGTAATCATGAATCGTGATTGAAGCTTTACAAGGCCCGCGTCCAATATGCTCGGCCATGTTACAGTGTTCGCCGAATCATGGGACCGAGAACGTTTGAGAGAGATCGAGCACACGAGGCCGGTTTAAGTAATAAAGTTAGACATATTTCGGGAAAGTGGTTCCCGTTACACGTACGAGACGCGATGAGTCGTTTGGGCAAACATAGCGTTTGTGGTCTCTGGATGGCACTTATGGTCGCCGCGTTAACGGAACGCCGATGCCACGAGGGCCAGAGAGGCGTTAAGCCAACCCCATAAGTTCTGGAAATTTTCGACGCGAGCTTTGAACATAATCCTTGTACTTACTTTTAATCACTGATTTTCCCAGCAACAAACTGGAGTGAAATAGAAATTTATTTTCTGCCTTAACATGTTTAATAGATTGAAAGTAACATTACAGTATTTTTATATTGTTCTAATGCTATTAAATTACACCTACCCATTTTTATCATAAACTTAACGATAAATAGAATCATCAAAATTGTAATTCCACGTAACAATAAGCAGCCTGAATTATCATGGGAGATAAGGAACACCGTGATGCATGGGCTGGTCTAATGATGCCGGCAGATCATCAGACTAAATTGAATTCAACGGGAGTTTCGATCAATTGGCCCTAATCGATCCACCGAAAATTCGATTGGCTCGGCTGATTATCTGCGAGGGGATGAGATGGTTCTGGGAAAAGTTGCACGGCCACCGTGGGGATACTCGTTACTCCCATGTCGAATCTTAAAGAGCTTCGAGAACAATTCCCATCTCGCCGAAACTTCCTCGCATTGTCCCGCGAACAATCGGTCCTTTCTTTCCGCTTAATTAATGAGGTCAATCCAAGCTCCGCAACAAAAGCAAGACGGGATTCGACAGATATCGAATCCCGCGTTCCTCGGTCGATCCAGCGAAACAATTTTTTTCCCTCTCGGAGAATCCAATTTCTCTACGACCTTTTTCAAATTTTGCTACGCTCCACGGTGTACACTTTTTTGTTCTTGTTGTGAACATTTTATTCGGACGGTTCTTTGTGCTACCAGCGACCATACTGTTTCAGAATCTCTTGAATTGTTTTATTTTTCAGCGAGCATTTTTCGGGTCAAGATATCGCTTTCGAGAGGTGTTATGTTCACTGGCAAATAAAAAATAGTAAAGCCTTTTCAATGTTAACGAAAAAATTAGTATACATTCCTCGAAAGTAGCCTAATCAACTGCAGAAGGCTTTGTCTGTATATCTGTTCCAGTTGCCGAGGAAGAAATATCGCTGAATTTCGCGGTCGTTGCGTCAGAATGGTTTCGGGATTCCAAAGACTCGGCGAGCACGGCAAGGCTGAGTCACTGGCAATCGCCACTGACAGACAGAATTAGGCGGATTTTCTGCCGTACGGTCACGTAATGGCATTACGTAAAACATCGGGGAGGCATCGCCTTTCGCTTCATAAAACAAAAGACTTAAACCTGGGGAACGATTGTTGTGCGTCTCGGAAGTGTTTGAGCTCGTCCGCTTTAACGCGGCACTCGATTCAGCTTATCCTTTCCGAAGGAACGTTGTTTACCGTTGTTCCGTAGCTAGCAGACCGAACATTGTGCAACGGCACGGACTCCCCGCTCTATATTTTGCCTATTGTTTGCCGTGCCGAAGCTTCGCATACTTGCGTAGTACCTCGCACGCAATCCGAAGCCCCTTGCTATTTGCGTTGCTCATGTCAAAATAACTCGACCTAATTAATATTTAACTGCTTGGGTATCCGGGGGTCTAATGCACAATTGCCCTAATCCATATCGCATCGCGTTGAGGTAGCCCCGAAATGCACACAGCGATCATTCAGATCTGCAGCTCTGCATTCGCTCGGGCTTCGGTTAGCGTAATTAGCATCTAACCGCTACTGGAATCATCTTAACAAATTTAATTCATTATCCAGAGATCCTCATCAAAGCAGCTGAACTAAGTCTAGAGCTCAAACTATAGTCTGATCTATGGTTATTAGAATGAAAAATTATTATAACTTGTCTGAGTTTTGATCGATCTGTACTACTTGTTCGAACAATGATTGACTTCGTCACTGGCTGACTTGTTTCACTTGTTTGACTAATACCTGAATTATACTACTTGTCTGACCAGCGGCTGATTCACATTATTCGTCTGACTAATCGATCGATTTGTATTACTGTGAAACGACCATGCAATAGTTACATATTTGGAGAGTCGGCACGTCGAAAGAAAAACTGCCCGAGTTTTTCCTCCCTCTAAGTCGGGGGAATGCCGACATATTCCAGGAAGATGAGGGTGGCTCGGCGCAAAATAGGAGCAACGGGAACGCCACGGTAAATCCTCTTTCAGCAGGAGAGCCCTTGCGGAGCAATCTTCGGGGCGTATTCCGCGCTTTATCGCCTCTTTTTCTGCATAACAGTAATACGTAATTAAGAAACTTCCAGTTCAAGTTCTTGTACCGGCATGATTAAGTGTGCCCCGTGAAAAAAGATCTTCTGCTCGTATTTTCACCCCCTTAAACCCGCGGCATCCGGTTAAAAATTTGCCGATTACGAAATTCGCAAGATGAAGTTGTTCCGACTGAAAAATTACCGGCCGTTCTCGGAGCTTTTGTCGACAAAGAGGAATAGCCCGGGTCGACACCTGCCAGCCGAGATCGATAGCCTTCCAACTTTTCTTGCTCCTCGCGGCGGTTTGTGGACTGCGGGAGGGGAGTTGAACGAACTTGTCCGTCATTTCTTTCCCTTGCTTGCGGCCCGTTCGTGTCCCGAAGTGGAAAGGACGCGGGGGACGTCGGTACTCGTCTTCGAGAAGACTCGTGCGAACCTTTCTCCAGAAGGCCCGGTTGATGAACGGCTGCCTAGCGAAAACGAGATTCGCCGGAACGAGGGTGAAGTTGCTGCGGAATTTGGTAAGATAATTTGTCCGGCAGACATTCGCCGAAAGACTCGGGATTATTGTGGATGGCCAGTAACCGGTGGACACGGTGTTCCCAGACAGAGAGAAATAAGGGACTCAAGTTCTCGTCGACTAATTCGCAAGAGTCGGAACAGAATGTAGCTTATACGGTAGCGCTTTCACCGAAAAATGTGCTATGTCATCTCAGCGAAGTGTACAGGTTATTTCTGAACTAAGAGGAATGGTACAGGCAGTGTAAGAGCTAGAGAAAGAATGGTGTCAGTGTAAGACGGCTAGAATGCTGGTTAGAAGCGGCTGAGAAAGGACCTTCTAACGTTCTTCGTTGCCCTCGTATCTCATTCCGCCCTGTCCTCCTTTCGCCCGAAGGGAAGACATGTCGTTCCAGCATTTCTAAAGGGAACAGGGCGTGGGAAACGGACTGATACCGTGGGGTCAACGCCAAGAAGCCAGTACGAGTTCCTCAAATCGTTCCCTTAGGCTTGAGATCAGGGTTCAATCGTCCGTCTTATTCGTCACCGGGTCATGCATTTAAACTGCGTATTTCCGCGGTCGTTCCGGTGACAATGTCGCGATTCTAGTCTTTTATCTTTGGAATCGTTGGATATTCGACGGGAGGAATGAATATTTGCCTATGCAAATCCGACGAGGTTAAAGTCGACATTTGGCGACAGAAGCTCGCCGACGAACGTCTGTGACACATCGCGACATCGAGAAAGAAATCTACAATGCAAACAGGAATTCGCGTGCGTACTTCGTGCAGACTTCGTGGAACGTACTCGTTATCGCGCCGCATCGACGCTCGAGTGTGTTTTCCACCCTTTACAGCACTCCTCGATGGCAACGTGTTCCGCTTGCGGGAAAGATAGCGCCGCTCGAAAACGATGAAACGATCAACTGTATTTCAATTACAGTTAATATTGACTCGGCTAATCGATTGATATCAAAGTGGTATTGCGCGAACTTCCTACCTTATCGGCGGAGTTGACGCCATCAAACTTCGTCCGACTGTAATTCCAATTATCTCTTACTCGACGGTGCTCCTCTGTAGTCGGCTATGAATAATCTCTATTTCATCATCGAGGATTTATACGGTCCGGGGCCGGGAGAGCTGAAAATTATCCCGATGTGTCTGCTTCAACTCGGCGGGAAGCAAATTCATCGTTTCCCCGCGGGAGAGTCGCTCGTTCAACGCGGCTTCACTTTTACTTCGTGCTACTTAAACGGGAGACACGACTCTCCTTCCTTAATGAATAAACTGTGGCAATTCTGCAGGCTCGGTCACTACTCATCAACGACTCATTCATGCTACTATTAGACCAATGACAGACTTATTTGCAGCATTTTCATGCTGATATTCTTTCTCCTATGTGCACCAGAGTCTGGTTCTAAAGTTAGCGAATAAAAATCCGGTCTTTCTCCGGTCTTAGATGTAGAACAGCACATCATCCTCCTCGCGCGTCCAGCCTATTAAAATTTCCCGCAATTTTTCGGGCGAGATTATATCTGTTGCCGTACACCGCCACACGAACCCTATCCTGAAATTATTTTTCAAGTAATGAATCACCGCCGATGAAACGCCGCAATAAAGACCTACCTAAAGCCCCGACACAGCGGCCTCCACACAGCGCCCTCATAAAATCCTCAGGTTTACGAGCTAGAGGCTCTTCCCTCCTATGTTTATTCCGTTGCCTCGGGATCTCTTTTTTTCCCAGCCATACAGAGTATCTTCATCGTCCTGCGGCAATTCCCCGAGAAAGAAACGTGCTCCCCTTTTCACCTTCCAGCATTCTCCGTCTCTGCTGAAGCATTTATACATTTCCCGTTTGATAGGAGGTTTGACAATTATCGAGTCAGCTGTGTTCCGAATCTAGTCCGTTGAACCTGTCCATGCACAGGCTCAATGGATCTATTACGCGAAAAATTTCGCGCAGCCGTGTAAAAATCGCTGGACGAACCAATTCGACGACCGTCCCATTCAATGGACGAACCGAACCCGTCCGAACCAACGAACAAACGTTTTTGTTCATTTCACTATGCACCGATCCTTCGGACGCGGCATGACTAACCCCGTTTGGAACAACGCTCCGAGTATTCGCACTGGATTCGCGCACACCGTTCTATTTACCCATTTTCGGTTCGCCAGGTATGAATGCAATTAGCGGAACGTTTGTCCCCGCTGACAAATTTTCGCCGTATTTATTTTTCAATACCTTTTCGGCTTCGAGCTTCCATGCGCCCTTCACGAAAATAAAACATTCCAGATATTTTTACAGGATGCTCGTCGCAGACCGTACTCGTCTAAATAGCTACAGAAATTTTTGCCACAACATCAGCATTCCAAAAACAGAAATATCTCCCTTTAAAACCAGCCCAGGTAGAACCGCCTCCGATTTTTCTTCAGGAGGTTACAACCCTTTAAATATCGACGTTCGCTCAAGATTTAATGACCCTCGAGTTATTCTAATGTCGGTGGTATACTTTCCATTCAAACCGACGTAAAATCGCAAAAAAAAATCGTAGGTAATATTTTTTGGACTCGTTGGAAAGCTGAAACTTCAATCATTAAAACCATATCAGTTTTAACGAGGAGAAAAATTTTTTCATCCCTGCACAACCATCTGAATCCGTAAAATATTCAAAAAACGACCATTCCTACTTTCTCGTATCCTAGAGTAAAGAGATCGTAAAAAATTTATAATTGACGCTATGAAAGTAGAAACTTTACCCTTTAAAGCGAGCGCGGGTAGAATGTCGTAAGGTTTTTTTTACACGAAGTTACATCAGTAAAATTGTACTGCGCTAATTAGCGCTCAGTGCCATCGTTCGCCTAATTATAGTGATCTAAGACGTCGTTTGAACGGTCGTGTATTATCGAGCCGCACTCGGCGACAGCTCGTCATGGATTCCAACGTTGCCGATCTACGACGAAAATAAACCGCGGTGGCTGAGCTGGTTCTCGAACGAGAATGGCACATTCAATTTTAAACAAATTCCTGATTGTTCGCGTTGTCGGCGAATAGAACTCCGGAGAGCAGGAGAGAGAGAGAGAGAGTGATCTCTTTCCATCTCGGAATTGCAAAACAGTATTTCCATCGCGGGCAACTCTGCGGGAGACTGTTCTACTTCAGTTCATGGGGTTTACAATGTCTGCGATTGTAATTGGGTTCTCGGGGTTGGTTTTCAGCGCGCGGCAACGTTTCCAGTTTAGTTACGATGAATAATTCGCACCGCAAGAATATCCGAAATTAGTACGCTCGGAAATTACCGTCCGGCTTATATGTTCGAGCGGTGTTCACGCTGGGACAGAGTTACCCATTCCGCGAATCCAAAGAAGTTTCAAACATACCGGCAGCTTGCGTTTCACTTTTTGGTGAATCGCCCTAAACTGTGCCAGAACGCAAATATTCAGTAGGGATTTCGTCTGACCAATATTGACCTGTTCCACTGAAAACTCTCGAGACTGGCGCATTAGTTTTAATCTGGACAACACGCTTTGTCGGGAATTACTGTTATTTACTCGAGGACTTTCCTTGGGTCAGGTCGCTTATTAAAAATTCGCAAGACGCAAGTGAAAGAAAAACTCATATGCATCCTCAACTACCTGGAAGCTTAAGAAATTACCCTTTTAACAGAGCAAGCCTCGAGGTACTAAGTAATCTCGACCCGAGATACAGGCAACTCGGAAGTTCAAAGGTTCGCAGCGCATCTTCCGCATTATAATAACAAACTCACCTCGATTAACGGGTGCGGGGAGTGGCCAATAAATAAATGCAACGACGCAGATTCTGTCGGCCTCAATTTCCCTCCGATCGACCTTTCCGTAATTCGACCACTTGTTGAGGACCGAAATTTCAAGCACCGAGGAGAAATTGAATCAAATTGCGTCGGTCCCTTGCTAGTGTACCGTTGTTTGAGAGAGCATGCTATTCGAACGACACGGGGCCAGGACGTGCCTTGAAAATCGAATCAGCACGAACAGAGACGCTGGTCACTTGGGGCAACCTTAAACTTTAAGGGGAACTCAATGAGGCGTCCTCTGAATCGTTTGTTACACAATGGTGAAACGCACGTTCCACTTGTCGGATCATTCACTGACTTGTGCTACTTCCTCTGTTATTCAGAGTCAGGCAGTATTGCATCAGTAAGGCTTCTTTATACGACTTGTCAGGTTGAAGCCTATTCCGAGCTACTAAACTTCATCGACCATATCCTTTCACGTCTTTTATTGCGTGTGTGTGTCCAGGCTGTTTTTAAACTCTACAACCGACACCAACCGACGCCATAAACTCCGGCGTTTAAGATACACCGAATCATAAACCCGCTTAGGGCGAATGCAGATTTCGTAATGCCTCGAGGCCTCTCTCCGCCGTTTTACGAGCAATCGGAACACTGTACGCAGATTCCGACTCTTTATGGGGAAATATATTCTGGGATTTCAGATAGGACATTGGCAGACATCGGGAAGGACAGTGATGCAACGGCAACGATCACGGTGGATCACGATTGACTGGGATAAAGATCGCAATCACCGACAAGAGAATCTTTTCACCGACGAACTCCGACATTTTTCGCACTATTTCTAGCAACCACGATAACGATTCCTACACTTATACAAATTTCCTATTCGATCGAGAGAGAGGTTTTTGAACCGCTATTTTTCTCGGGCACAGCTCACCACTTCTCCCGTTTACAAATTTTTCACATATACTCCGAGTACCTCGTCTGATGGACCAACGCTCTTTTATACGACGACCGGACTGGCTAGATTTTTTACCAGCCTGCTCGAACGAGTACAAACCCAGAAATATTATCCTTATACCGAATCTATTTTGATTTCCGGATGTCCAGGCAATGAGAACGCAACACTGTATATAGAAGAAATAACGATAGAAGTTCGCGTACATCGTCGGCTCAGTGGTCAGCGCGCTCGCTGACGAACCCCGAAGGTCCAGGGTTCGAGACCAGTCGGGGCGAAGACTTTTTTCCGAAGGAAATTAGAACTGGAAACAAAGGGGAACCATTGTGCGGTGAATACTGTGAAAAAGGAACTGGAAAACGATTCGAACAATGCTGAATTGAAAAAAATTCCTAGAATAAGAAACAAAAGGGGAGACTATATTCATAGTCCATAGGGATGACCACACCGGAACCATCATGGTCGAGATTGGTGGGCAAACAGGCGAACGAAATCGGGCAAACCAGAATTGGATCCTGGACCTCTCTAACCATTGAGAAAAAGAACTGATATCGAAGTTGGAAGATTTTCGGTCGGGTCCGAACGGGAGGTGGGGAAACTATACTTACTGATCCTTTGTCAGCATGATCGTCGTCACACCGTTCGAAGAATTTTCCGACGAAGCGGGAGCTTTTCCGACGAAAGTTCCGACGGATCTTGACCGTTAAGGAAAGAAATTCGGTAAAGGAACTCAATCCCGGACGTACGTCGTTTGCGTTCGTGTGTGTCCGTTTCTAAAGAAAAATCTGTGTCAGTGACGTGAGTTTAGACGTCGGAGAGGGACCGATCGTAAGAAAATGATGATGAAGTGCGACGACAGAAAACGGGAACTGTTCTCGAGACGGGCGTGCAGCGAAAGTGGACCGCATCCCGGCATTCCCGGTGTCGCAGGCGGCCCTGGCAGCGGCGGTGGTCATCTCTGGGGAAAAAGGAACCAGGGACGTACCTCGGCGCCTGTCGTGGGCCACGCGAAACCGCCTGCCATCATCCTGAGGACCAGACGCAGCTGGCCTGTTGCGCCTATGCACTGCAGAAGGTAAGACACTATCAAATATTTACCTTCCATTAACAAGAACTCTGTAGAATGGCAAAAATGATATTTTTACTAGCATAATTCCCGTTGAAAAATCAACCGCTGACTTATTTCTGGCTTAATCCTGGAGGATTTCCGATAAAAGCATATTCGTGCACCCTTTTCAGCTACTGGCTGTCTGTGTTCTTTTTTAGTAACAGGCAATTATATATAGACATATAGATAGATGATATTATGGACGTTCAGTCGTGTTTCAGTAAGGCGCACATTTATCGCGTTTTATTTATTCGCGTTTGTTGACGCTAATTGGTTTTGTTTGAGCGGGGATCAAAGGTTATGTTTTAAAAGACGGTGCACGCAAAGAAGTTGCATTTCCTTTGACGCCGCGAAGTAAGCAGAAACTCTTCGAAAAGAGAACGTGTATAAAGGGTGCCGGGGCCGTCGTTATTCTGGAACGCATCTTCAAAATTACCTTTCCCAGCTTCAACCGCAATTATTGTACCGTGTTTATTAATGAAGACGAGTCGTCGCACTGCTTACAGCCCCCTCGAATAAATGCCATCCTAAATAAACGGCCATTCTTCGTGGTTACTAAGAAAAACGACGTCTTTGTCAGGTACTCCCGGACCTCGATGAAATTGTCGCAGTTTGTTTGCGAACACGTTGAAACCGCTCTTAATAGTTCTCACAGTTCCATTCTTTTAACTATGTGAAATCCGTAAAGATTTCCGTCGATGTTCGTCGACGAACTATCTAATTAAATTTTCCGGCGAATTTGGTTTTCCCCGGCTCGTCCTCGCTGTCCGCGACGTTAATTAATTTTCCAGTCACGTCGAATCAGTCACTCTTAACGCTATTGTTTTCCTATATAAAAACACAAGACAGCCTTCAACAAATTTATATTTCTATCCAGTCACGGTTATATCATAATGCCCGACCTGAAATTGATTTATACTACTTGTCAGACCAATCGTAACGTTGCACTACTTGTACGACCAGTGAAAGGTTCTTGGGTACCTAGAAGCGCTGTGCGAATGGAAATTGTGGTTATAAAATCCCTGACAGTTCAAGCCTTGAACTCGAGGAATCGATGGATCGGAGACGTTGCTCTTGAACGCTGCAGGATGAAATCCCTCAATTCTCTTCCTTCCCTTATGCGCATTGGGAGCGAGTAACGAGGTCGTACCATGCGATTAAGCTCGGCATTGTGTGAAATTCACTGGATTGAATTTTCTTCGACGACACACATTTTCTTTCCGCTCTCATCCCCGCCCTATATATTGTTCACAGTACCCCGTAATTCGCTTGCCACCCCTGTAACTATAGATTTTCCAATTAATTATTCGAAGCATGTTTCCATTGAAACTTGGCCAAGGTTCGAGATAATTGATTCCGAATATAACACTTGATTTTCCATGCTGCCAGCTGACGCCGGGAGCCAGAGCTGGGTTAGGTTTCTGTTAGAACGATCGGGATTAGGTCTATCTAGGTTAAGAGCGAACAAACGAGCGGCTGGCCAAATGTTTAGACAAAGAATTATCTGATTCGAAGGTGGTGCGTTGTCACGTCGAGACAGAAATGGCCGCGTGAATAATTGCGGGCGAGAAATTGGATGGCGGCGGCTCTTTCTCACGCCGAACTGATCCGCCATAATCCATGGGGGGCGTGGCGAACCGGCTCGTAAAATCAGAATAACGGGCGGCCGGATCGCCGGGAAATTACGAAGTATGACAGACGGGGCACGCGAGCTTGAATTTTCACGAGATCGATCGACCAGTCGCTTCGTTCGTCGGATCCCTGGATCATAAATATTCGCGCGACGTCACACCAGACGATATTGTCCATTTTAATTAGCTCGACCGGCCGAGCAGTGGCACTGCGCAGTTTACCTTAAATGAACGGTCGGCATTGATTGCGAGCATTTAATAGGCAATTAAAAATTTCGACGGCCTGCACGTGTTCGCTCGACCGCAGACCTGTTGCTCGATTAATATCATTCGAGATATTTAACGCTGAACTCCATCGGAGCTTAAACAGCGTTTGTTTATAACGGTTCGTTTCATTCGATACCCTGCTGTTTCATTTGCCCGACCAATGGTTGATCTATACTACTTAAATTAGTAAATTTTGAAAATGTCCAATCGAGGTCCGGCGACTTGATAAATTTTGTTAATAACCTGCGTCCGTCACTGTGCGTCGCAGGATGCTTGTTTGCACGTAATGTAACAATATGCCGGCGAGAAAGTGTCACATTAAGTTAGGAAGTTTCGCTCGGTGGTCGTATTAAAAGCTAGATCGTTATGAATCCTGTCAAGAGTACGACAAACTTTGAATTATCTGCTCTACTCCGTCACGATGCATTATACGGACGCAATCAATATTTTTGCAAGTTTTTTTATTACACCGCGGTGTGCCTTCGCCAGTGACGCAATATTATTGTAATTAAATAAGAAAGATGATCGCGGTTGCTTGGTCCAGAGCAAGCGCTATCGATACACAAGGCTTTCCAATCGAAATATGTAATTCAATCCCTTTGTTTGACGATTCATCGAGAAAGAAGGTCCGCCATCGATAATGGTATCGAATCGCGTTTGTTCAAGTGGATCAGACTGGCTTAGTCAGCCATTCCCGCGGAGAACCCTTGCTTGATCCATCATCGTAGATTATTGGACGAAAATATTGTTCTTGTAATAGATTTGATATATTCTTCTCGGACCTGGCGTGGAGATTGTTCTTGTCACGCAATTGAAATGCTAAGAGAAAGGGAAAGCGAGATGTTGCCGACGGCATAATTCAATCCCCGAAAGAATTGAAACACGAAGAACTAGGGAAATTGCGAAAGCAGAGGTGAACAATGTGGAATTATGCAAGACAATATTCGAGGAATGACGTTTCATTTATACAATGACTGAAAATTAATTTCTTTCTCGTATTCACCGCTTCCGTGTTATGTTCCTTTCTCTTTTCACTCGGATTTTTAATTTTATTAAAATCAAGAGATTATTACATTGAGAACCTGGCAGCTAAAAATGTAGTGAATCTCCATACTGTTGAAAATTAATTTATAGAGATAACATCGACCATATCTTCGAAGAGACTTAGCTAATTAAATTATAGAATGATTTATCTCATCTCTGATAAATAATCGATAAATTATCTCATCTCTGTTTCGCCCCTCGCAATTTCAACTCGTGAATATTATTTAATGTACTGAGCTCCCCCGACGGTTTCTTTAATAAATGTCGATATCGATCGCAATTAACCACGATATTGGGGCTCGAACAACAGGTGATATCGATTGGCAAGCCCCGGAGTCGACACGAACTCCCCGATGACGGTAACGCGGAGATAACTTTTTCAGCTTTTTCGGCGATATTGGTTAGCTACGTTACAATGTTGCAATATCCGTAAACATGAAAAAGTTCCACCGTTCGTACGGTTAATGTAGGTCAGCTGTATAATCATCGACGTCGAGTTTACAATACGTTGATATCGCCGTCGAATTCGCTCTAGGCTAATTGGAACTTCGTTTATGATTTACTCTTTGCATACGGCACACATTTGCATTTATCGTGAGTCAAGTTACAATTTATTGTGGAAGAGACTTGATTGATGTGGCTGCACGTTCAGGTTTACGAGTGATTATGATTCATTTATTCTGTTGGGAATTGTGACTATTTTATTTCAGTTCTCTGGCCAATGACTGTGTTATGGTACGCTGCTGCTCGTTGGTGTAGCGGTTGGGTTGTACTACTGTTCTGATCATAGATAAACGACACTACTTGTCTGAGAAATTCCACACTTTCACTACTTATCTGAGAAATTCCACACTTCCACTAGTTATTGTCTGACCAGCGACTGATTCGCACTACTTGTCTGACTAGTGATTGATCCATACTACTTGAGTAATCAGATTGATTCCTAGCGAAATGAAATCACACGAAGTGTAAGATTTTGGCTTCGTTTTTGGAAAATTTTAAGACGCGTGTGCAGAGTCCGTGTTGTATTAAATTCTCATTAAACGGGACTGTGTTTCGATTTGATTTTAAGCTGAATTTGCAACTGGCGTTGGCTTACGGAGAAATGCGTGGTCGTTATCGATACGGAATAAGATAATTATCGTCATAATTATCGTGGCAAACGAGAAATATAATTATATCCGAAACAACGACAGCACATTTGGTTGTTCGAATATTACCAGGAAATGCCACGTGCTCTGTTTTTAAAATGCAAGACTGTACCGTTGTTTGAAATTCCTCCGTCGACAATCAAACCTGTTTCGCAGTCTAACGAGGAGGAACGGAAAAATCATTTCCGCGAAAGCAAATTCGTTTCTATGAAACGAGACGCGAGACGCTGAAAAGCATTTCCCTTCATTGGCATTCAGCTCACTTAGCCGCGTCGTCGCGTGGGTTCGAACAACAATTTCCTCGCCGAGTTGTTTCGCGTTTCATTAAGGGCTTGGACGGCCCCTCAGCTAAGGATACACACTTTTCATTACCGTGGAAAATATAATAACGAAAACATTGTCGGATCATCATTGAAATTCCCGGTGGGAAAATCTTACGCTTACTCCGGAGGAAGAAGCGCACCTTCTTCATGGTGGAAATCAAATTTAAACGGCAACGTTTGATCAAATTTGTGCGTGTTTTATGCTTCGACAGGTCTCGTTTTAAAGGAGCAGTTTCGAGCTGTTTATATCGCTCGACCGCCGACGAAAAGAGAAAAGGAAAAAGCGTCGATCTCTCTTTCCCTGCTGATGTGCGCTCAAAGACCAAGAAAAAAGAACAGTTTAAGCGGATTTATAACCGAAAGCAATATTGTCGCGTTTAACGGTGCCGTTGAAGAGACTCCTGCGGCTCCTTATTGCGGATTACAATGTACATCGGCTTTGAAAAGACGCCGAGCGATACCGTGCCAGGCAATCGTTTGAGAAGTTCTCCCTTCAATCCCGCAAATCATTCGGCAAGTTCGCAAAACCGCAAGAATATGCTTGACTCCATCTTGCAAAGTTTCGCAAAGCCGTATCTTCAATTTCAATGACGCTTCAACTCCGAACTGAAAGTTCACTGCTGTATTATACAGTTCCCGAAACACGCGGACGCATCAAATTTCCGTTTATTCCTCGCGCGAATCTCTAATGCGAAAATCTCTTCGATCGAAGGCTCTTTTGCATTTTTCCTCCCCCGACCCAACTGCTTGAAAATCATTCGCCATTCTCTTTACAAAATCCTCGATAATCCGCTGTTGTTTCGATCGAGGAGCTTGCATATTCATTGGACGGTTGAGTTGCGTGCGCAGCCTGTTCTACTCGTCTGATAAATAACCGATCTATTCTACTTGACGGTCATACCACGTTGATTTTTCTACTTGTCCGATTAATGAGTAGCTTATTTTCCCGTCCGACTGACGGTCGACTTCTTCCACTTACGTCAAAAGTACTCTCTCGTCCCTCTGACATTTCCAACATATTCCCCGGGCTCGTTAAAAACATTTTGTAACAATGGAGTTGTCCTCTCGCGGACGAATCGCGAAACTTCCGGGCACTTACCGGCGAAAATAAAAAGCGAACGGGGGCGCAGCCCCGGTTATATTTAAATTTTCCCCGACATTCAGCTCCCCGTTCGCTCGTTAATTCAGCTCATTTCACGGGGAATTATAAAATTTTACCGGCGAGTTTTTCGTGCGATGTCGTATTTTCGACGATAATTCGCGCGTGGCCGTAACTCGATTAGCTCTGCCGCCGGTTCGAACAGAAAATTTGGTAAATGAGCATACGACCGGTAATCGAATTGATCTCGGAAAAATTTTTCGCGTGTTTATCATTATCGTTCTATTGTTTCCCGAATTGGTCGGTCTCGATCGAACGAGTTCGATGCATTTTCCAAATCGATTTTCTCGGAAACGAAGCTTCGGATGAAAAAATGTTCTACCAAATTTTTCCTGTGTTTTTTCTTTTTCCAAATGTAGAATCATCCCCTGTATATTCGCTGGTGTGACGTCGAAACTTTTTCTCGGCTACGATCCAGTTTTCCGGTTTGCCTCGCCGGAAATTTTGCGGCGAGTTCTATAGTGCTCGAGCTACCTGGTCGCGTTCCGAAACCGAAGAACACAATCGAGTCTCTGTCGCTAAGGGCTAGGGCTCGGGTCAAGTTGCTGTGCTCCTAGAATTTCATGTTCAATCGCGGCCTTACGAGATCTTTGTTACCTCCGAGAAAAACGGATCCCGTTAGCGTTATTCGACGGCAAATTACAAACAATCCCCCGCGGGCACGCTGCCCTGGCATCGTCGCAAAGCATGTTTCAGCTTCCAAATATTTAACGAAACGAATTCCGTTCTTCCGTATTTGGTTTGAACAGGGATCATATGAAAATACGATCGTGGAACTGCGGACGCAGCTGCGCAACCATAAACGCGGGAGTACAGCCTTTACAGCTCGATAAAGTGGGGAACTCATCCCTGTAAAAATGTGCTTTCAACTTCTGGTTATTGTAGATTGAAGGTAAGTCAATTTAGTTGATGGAATAATTAATGAGATCCCCTAGTCATCTGGCTTCTTCATGTCTGAATAATGAAAAACCTGTTCTACATGTTTGACTACTGACAGACCTGTTATATATCTGACTAATAATTGACATGTTCTACCTGTCTGGCCAATAATGGACACGTTCCAGTTGCGAAATTGCAAGGCGGAAGGAAAACGTGTGTCGAACAGGAGTGGCTGAAGTTAGAACCCGTGGTGGGGCAGTTAAATAGTTGAATTAAGTTGTCAATCGAACGACCACGCCAGGGAATCGCAGCGAATTGGGTTTGGCGAGGGTGGACACCGATTCGCCGTGAAACCAATTAATTTCAGTTTTAAGCGGCAGTCAATTTTCCGTGGTGCGTTTAATGCGCGATTGGCTAGACAGGTGCAATTAACGCGGGCGGAATCGATAGCACGCATCGTACACGGGCCACATTAACCAGGATCGACGTGTAGAATTTCCTGATAAGCAGGACATACTCTTTCGCCCGAGGTACAACGTTTTAATTGCGTCCAACTTGATCCCCCGAGATTCCTGGGAACAAGCTGGAATTAATTAGCCCCGCAATCCGGGCTGCTTTTCAGTGCTTCCGGGAAAGCTGAAGTTATTTTCCTGACGCTTTTGTTCATTATTTGAAGCCTATACTGTGTTACGTGCACGTGGACACGGCTGTACCCCTGCGACTGTGGAACTAATGAATTAATTTTATTACCGACCTGTGCAACAGGCTGACATTTAATCGTGAAATCCGAAAAGCGGGCACCGTGGAACCCAATTTTAAAGCTCACTTAATTTACCAGTGAGCCGGAATTCTACCTCGTTCAAGTCGAGCGAGTTTCCGTAATCTCTTTTGAATTAGTTTCTGGGCGTTCTTACACGATCCAGGCAAATGTTACTGGAAAAATAATCGGACCACGGAACCGGTCTCGTGTTTCGGTTTAATTCCCGTTGTGTTCTGGTCACGAATTTCGACTCGATGGTTACCTGTATGTAACGCGAGCGGTTACATCAAATTTCACCGGATCACCGCGCGACCTTCTACCAAAGAAAATAAAATAAAACAGAGCATCGGATTTCTGCTTAAGGGCGGAAACGGGGCGGTGCATCAGCAATTTCGACAAATAGCGCATGAAATTGAGACAACCCCGGCTCAGCATTGCTCGCCCATCCCTTCACGATGATAATAATCAGCCCCGTACCCGGACGCTTCTCCTTCGGGGCTGGGCCTGATTAATTCAATCCCTATAGCGAATTCTTTGATACCATCTCGTCCAGAGAAACCGTGCTATATTTAGGAAACATTCAATTAAATATATTCAAATAGCCACGTCCAATTAGATTCAATTTTCCGCACGGATTGGTGCTGAGATAATATAGCACTTCCCGGATCCATCTTTCCGAGGAGATTGGTTCATTCCCCTTTCCCCTTTCCCCTTCGTCTCATTAAACAAGCAACGGTTCTCCTTGTCTGATACAGGATTGACTCGTTCTGCCTGACTTGCGGTTGCAATGTCTGACACGTGACCGACACACTCCCCTTATCGGACTCATTGATCGTTTGTTCTCCTTGTCCGATATATGATTTACATGTTCCCCTTGGCTGATTTATTCACCTGTATTTCTTGTCTGACGTATGATTCACCTGTTCTGCGTGTGTGATTTATTACTGACTCGATCAACTGGTCGGACTTATGATCTAGTGGGTCTACTTGTCTGTCTAATATCAAGCCGTTTCACTTGAGAGGATGTAAGCGTATCTACGTACTCTGACGACTTGCCTATTCCGTTGCGACGTCTACCAGCGCCTGAAGCATCTGCCAACAGGTACATATATAAGGCGCGTTATTGGTACCTGCATGGCAGGGAAATTGCGACTGCGTGTCTGATAATAACGGGACCATCGCTGCCATCGTCGCTACCGTCGCAACGTATCATTACGCGCGCTTTTTAGTTCGTACTTCGTGGAAGAAGCACGAAACCACTTGAGCGTGTATTAACCTCCCGTTCGCAATAGCCGGGACATCTATTGACCACGCGTGAATGCGAAGCTCGCAGACAACGGGACAACACTTTCCCGGATGCGTGGACATGTTCTTTTTCGCGCAGCACGTACGCGGCGAAAGTGGAAGTGGTGCTAGTCGATATCTGGCCAGACGTCTATTACTTTACATTCCCGACGAGCTGTAGCCCCGGCGATCGAACGTGTTCGAAATACCGAAGTAACCCGGAAGGTTCCGGGCCCTCGAGATCAATTAAATTGAAATGATTAAACAATCTTTCGACCAGTAGGATCGAAATTGTTAGACGAACCCGGCGCGATTGATTCTAATCTTGGCAAGGCCGATCGCTCGGTTAGATTCTAATCTTAGCGTATGGCAGTTCCGACTCGCATCCCAGTCACGATTTTCGTCCGCTCGGATTCGTGTTCTTGTAAAATGCCTGGAGAGCGGTTCGATTGTTCGTTGAGCGAGGTGGAAACTCGATTTACGTCGCGACAGAATTTTCCACGGGGATTAACGGACTCTGTGAAGATTATTTTCTGAGAAATTGTCGAGTGCAGCGGCGGACGAGCAAGCCAAGAAAATATATTGTTAACATTTTTCCGGCCGCCGCGTCGAGCTGAAATGCTGTCCGGGAGTTTATCTTCGACGCGGGTTACTTTCAGGAAATTCCCGACGAAGATTCCTCGATAACCGAGCGCAGTTGCTCGGGGTACAATAAATCTGACAAAAAATTTGTTGTCGTTAAAAGCAACGAGATCACGACAAGGGAACTTCCAGTTTTACAACCGAGGGAAACGTTAAGGGTTTCCAGTTTATAACACAATAATGGGAAACGGCGATACCCGTTGTCGAACATAATTCTCTTTTGTCGCCGGTACACCGACATAATCATTCGACGATACATAGAACGGTGGACACGTGTATCGCGACGCGCTGTATCGAGAATGATGAATATCAATCCGGATGGCTCTCGTTTCCCTCCGTTATTGTTCGACAATTTTATGCGAAAAATTCGATACGTCGCCGGGACCGTTATTGCATTGTCGATATTCCGTGCGTGCCTCGGAAAATATGCATCGCGGAAAGGCAGGATAAATTTTTTAAAGCCTGTGTACCCGCGTAGCCGGTGGCAGTGCGCTGCACAAAGTCGTAAACGCAGACTGGAAAACGTTTCACCATCCTTCCAGCCTGCATTCCCTCGACACGATGCACACGATAAAAATTCTCTAGGAAGAAATGTTACTGTTTTCCTTTCATTAGGCATTCCTCTCTGATTTATCACGGAATTCTCTTTGGCTGACTTGTCAGCAATGTGTTCTACTTGCCTGACCCAAGTGACCCGAGTGACCCGAGTGACTCGTTCTCCTCCCAGTCTCGTCTGTAACGTATCTGTCATACTTGCTTTCTCTTGGTCTGATTTATGATCGACTTTTTATCCTTGGCCAACATATTATAATAGATACTCTTGTTATGTGATTATCTGATTAATCATACAGCTACGCTACTGTCCGAAGCTAATTGAAACCTTTGCATAAACATTTGTACAAATCCGAGACTGCTTTCCATCCTGCCTAAATTGTCCCGTAGTTCAGTGGAAGTCTACCACCGATCTCCTAAGTAACCAATCGCGGTTTCGGTTTTCAATTCCCAGGCAGGAATTAATTCGTCGTGCTCGCATACACGTTTGATCCAGCCTATGCATGTCGCACGGCCGAATTTCTATGGCGTAATCCGCGCGTCCCAAGCCGCGCGGGTAAATTAGCGTAAGCTTTGTGTACCCTAATGATCGTGCAACAATCGTTAGACTATTCATCAGCACAATTGGGCAGGTTGCATTCGATGCCTCACCACGAAACGAGGTCCACAATTTTCCTCCTAGTGAGTGTTTGATCTATCCTTGATTCGATGGTTCTTCGGTTTCCGATGTACGGCTATGTGTGTGTGTGTGTATGTGTGTGTGTGTGTGTCAACTGCATCGAACGAGTAAGTGCAACGCGCAGAAGACCACGTTAAGGGAGTAGACTCGTTTTTCCAGGATTGCAAGGGTGCGGGATGCGCCTTCTCATTTCTTTATAATACAAAGATGGGGTTTTTCAGTAGTCAAAAACGCTAGATAAAACATCGATCTAGGCCGCGATCACTCTCAAAAGTCCTATTTTTACGTTTACGAGACGTAATTCATGCAATTCTGGAAACGTGTCTACCGCCTTAATAGGTGCGCGGTGCACCTAATCAGCGGTCGTTGTAATAACGAAAGCCGATTGAACGACACAGAATGAACGTTGATTAAACATTTAGTCCGGGCCAGGACCAGTCCGGTAAACCCCTATCAGCGTGCCTCAGTGTTTGCCAGCGATCCACGATATGTCCCCAACGAGGATCCATTTAGTAAATTAATCCTGGAGCATCTGCGTCCCCCCGGAGTGGTATGCATTATCGGTCAAGATGATAGAAGCAGTTTGGCAACCTCGAGGATATACTTACCGACCGGTCCTCAACAGGTGCCACAGCGTTTTGATTAATGGATCCGAACGCTTTTTTTTTAGATATAGATAAATGACACTTGGGGATAGGGATTAAGCTACTGGTAACATTGATCCCTGGATCATAGTACGCTACATCAGTCTTCCATTATGCTCGAATTGATCGTTCTACTTCATATCCCGAGAATGCATGTTCTTTTCAGGTCAAGAATTTGTTGAATTTATAATCAAGCTGCTGGCACCATGCTCCCTAAATCTTGAAGAAAACGTTAAGCGAAGGTTGGTCTGGATAGTTAGTCAATCATTTATTAACTGCTAGGCACCATTTTTTTGCTGAAGTAAAATATAAAGATCTGTTTGTCTGACACACTGTCGACTTTCTCTCCTTTTCTGACCTATGACCGAGGTGTTCTCGTTTCATTTATGATTGACCCGTTCTCTTTGTCTGAAAAATTGTACGTCTACTCTGCCGGACTCGTAAATGATCTTTGTTCAATTTCCGGACAAAATTATTGCTATTGTTTTGTTAATTCGAAGAATTTTATCAGAATACCTATGTTCGTTGGAAATCACCCGTTCCCACAGTTCCTGTCGTCTGACTTGGGACATTTTGCTTCACCCAGTGCACGCCGCGCCGGTCCCCCCGGTCGCGTAAATTTACTGCAACACGGGCGATAAAACTGGAGTCGCCGGTTCGCCGAGCAAGACCTTCGCTGGTGTTAACTGACGGGAAACTTTTCGTCGGGGAAAAGTCGACTGGACACTGCAGACCTAACAACATATACATACAAGCTCGTCCCGTTCCTCTAACCCTCGGCATTCGCAGGTACACAGCTGTTGAAAATTGTCAGGATTCTGGAGATTTTTTGTCAGGAAGTTGTTGGAACATCTTTGCGGCAGGGAACAATTTTTCTTTCATCCGGTTATCGTGTCCTGCGTCGAATCCGCCTGCTGATAACGGGGCTTAACTTTACGACTAGATTACGGTTCCTTTGGTAATAAAGGAACCGCGAGTGTTCCGGTTCCGTTAAAGTGGCAATCTATACCGAAAGATCGTTAAAAACCATAACGTTAACGAAGTTGTGGGCTGCGCTGAAACACAACAGACTTCACGGGGCCGCCAATAAAATTTGTGCAACATTGTATCCATGGCCGTTTATTTTTTCCATTTCTGCCTGGCGACGACTGCCGGTGGAGGGGTCAACGAAAGTGGAACGAGCGCGGAGTGTAACAGCCGCTAAATTATTCGACGGGTGCAGTCATAAACGGGAATATTAAACGTACTCGTAAAACGCCGGCCGGCGGGATGGGCAGCGTTGGATCTACGACCGCAGAGAATGGACAATTCCCAAATAGCCTGCGTTGCACAAAAGAAGAGGCTTTCCACACTGATAACCTAAACTGTGGAATTAATTGCTGATACCCATCGAGAACGAATATCCTTGCACAAGTTCCATCGCAAGTCGAAAATGCCGTGCGTGTGTCGTGCGAGGAAAACAAGTCGATTGTAGTGCAAACAAGAGGAATAGCTCATTCACTAGTCGGACAAAGAGAAGTCCTGCATGTGTCAAGCAAGTAGAAGTACCATTCAGAAGTCAGATAAGCAAACAATTCCTCCATGAGCCAGACAAAGAGAACGAGTCGCTCGTACACAAGGAGAACAGGTAGACCTTGTGCCGGACGAGTAAACTAAACGTTCTCTGGACAGGGAGAATTAGACGGTCTTATATCAGACAAAGAGACCAGGTAGAACATATTTCAACAAGTGGTAGAACCGTTTCGTATGTCAGACATGCAGTTCAGAATATCCAGACAAGTAGGACAGGTAGAGAATGTACCAACAAGTGGAAGAACCCTTTCGTATGTCAGACATGCGTTCAGATTATCCAAACAAGTAGAACAGGCTAACGCGTAAGAAGGAGAATAGGTCAGTGTCAAGGTAGACCAGGGTAACAGCTCAGTCACACGGGGGGAACAGGTGCCTCACTGGTCGGACACGTGTATGACTTAGGATTCTCGTAGTTCTGCGTTGCCCAGGCTAGATGTGAATATATTAACCTTGTGCTAAGTCAGTGTAAAGACACGTCAATTATGTTTTGTGTTAGGTTTTAATTATGTCTGTTGATGTCAGAGATGTGGGTTAGATCACCAGTAGGTCAGTGTCTATGGAATAGTAGACGAGGTTGTGTTTAATTTGTTTGTTTGTTTAAGTTGTGTTTCTAGTACAGTTAAACATTTCTAGCTGGAACTGTTTGGACGTTGTCGAGGAAGAAAGTTTGGTGACTAGAGAGCCGGATATCCGTGAAAACTCGCGGATAGCCACCGACTTGTCGAATAGGCTGGTCGAGCCTGTCTGCAATGCAGTTACTGCTTGATATCGACCTGTTTCACGGCAGTCATCAACCTGCCGGCAGGTGAGCGTGTACACACAGGGTGTATTGTGAACGCCTGCTTAAGAATTGATCGGCAGACCTCGCGGCGCAGGTAAAAATTCACGGCGCCAACCCCGCGATGGTGGTGCTCGACGGTAACTACGCTCCTTCCTCGCGCCATTAACTTTGCAAATCGATCCTAATCGCTCCTAGAGCCGCGGCGCAGCGGTCCCGTTCGTTTCGATGACCATGGAATTCTCTTGACAGCATGAATCTTTGATCACTTTCAAATGAGTTTCGGATTCGATGATGTTACCGCTGACGGAAGTTTTACCGGCACTTGGGCGATTTAAAAATAATTTAACGGTTTGTTCAATTTGATGGCCATTCTAGGTGGAAAAAAATCCTACATATCAGATGCAGTCCTACATTTCAAGATGAGATTCTTTGAGGCTTGCTAGTTCTGCTTAATTGAAGTCAACTAAACGGCATAGAAAACTGATACTTAAACAATGTCTAAGCATTGATTTCTATGCTTATATCGCTGTTCAATGAATTATTATGGGTATAGTTAGGGTCAGTAAACCATTCCCAAGTGCGCTCGTGAAAATGAAGACGTTCTCGAGGCAATTTCGAAACACTTCAACGCTTTCGGAAATTTATTGGCACTCCAGGAAGCTAGTGCCTATAAAGTCTACTCCCACTGAATAAAATACAATTAGAATGATAGTACGTTATAAAAGCGTCCCAGCTGAAATTAATGTATTATTGACACATGTAAATGGTATGCAAGTTAAACAACGTTGCTCGCAACAATTGTTGGCAATTACAGTTTCGATCAAACGGCTGCTTTACGATATGCAATTTCCGCGCGAAGCAATGTACAGTTTCTAACAATTCTCACTCGCGATATTGTCGCTTCCGGTTTAATTACGCTCGCGTGTCGGGTTATATTCGGACGCGACTATTCCACCAAGTGGAAACTAATTATTATGAAATAAACGGCGCGGTACAACAACGGCCTTTTATTTTACATCGGTGGAAAAGCGTTGTAATCGCGATTATTGAAATTCAAAGTTTCGCACAGCCGGGAGTTGTTAGATCACGCGAATCTTTGCTGATTAATTCAGCACGCACGCGGCGATCTAATTGAAGCGGTTCGTCGATCGCGATTGATCTGGATCTCAAAGGAGACGAATTTGAACATAACTCGGTCGCGTAACAAATTTTTTATACACAGCTTTTCAATTTTCACGCGCGTAATTTCGATCACGGAAGGGTTTTAGAATGGACGTACGATTGCAGCTTGTTTAAAGGTCGAGTGTGTGCGAATAAATGTGTCGGCGTGTTCGCTCGTGACGCACGCGAATTACAAACATTTTTTGATAGAACAGTTTCCAATCAATTCGTATTAAATTTTGAACTAGCTTTTACAGGGAAATGAAATGTATAAAAAGGAGAAAATAATTGAGTTTGGTATAAACAAAAGCTTGGGGAATTTCGCAGGGAAAAGTCGCGCTTAAATATTCGATTCCGCCTCTCCATTTCGTTCTGACACCTCGAGTATCCCTCATAACGCTACGCGATCCTTGATTCTGAACGTTCCACCCTCTTTTGCGCACGAGTCTACGTGTGTGTACGTGCGTGTGTGTTAATAACAAAAGCCCCATGGTCTGTGAAATTCCACCAAAAAGTTCGCCCTCGGATTACGTTGCGCAATTGCAATTTGGAAAATCTCGCGAGAGCTACGACCAAATGGAGTTTGCCGACAATCTCGGCTTCGCCTAAGTGAAAGATTATGTTTCCCGCAGGTAGGATGTTTTAATAACGCGTATCGAATCTCAGCCCCATCTTTTGCTGGCTTATGGTTCATGCTAGAGGGAACCAGCTCTATTGTGCGACACGAAACAGCGTAAGGTGATTGGTCTACTCCCATATCTCATATCTCCCATATCATCGTTTGCGATGTTAGTTTCGATCGGTAAGGTAGGATGTGACACAAGTTCAGCTCAGTTGGGCTTACAGATCCCTGTTTTGCTACAGACGATAGCACAGAGCAAATGCAGTGACCTATTTATACAACACCTGATTAAAATACAGAAAGTGACTGTAACTACCGTCGATAAAAGAGGAACATTTTCAAATAATTTCGATTTCTGTTTCAGGTAAGTCACAGAAACTTTGGCAGTCTGCATAAATGTTTTGCACCCCATACCGGTAAGTTTGCATGCTGGTTATGTGTTTGACCGTGTCGCTTGTGCTCTAAGAATCATTCTCTACGCGAATATAATAAAGAAATGGATTTATGATGAAGCGATTAGCAATTGGTTAATTTCCTGAGGGAAAATATTGGTGTAGGGTGTCAGCTCTCGCTGAAAGCTCATTTTTTTAATACCCCCTGATTAAGGACTTATCTGACCCTTGTAACCTTACAATGTCTGCGACATCACTTTGCCCCCGGTCTCCCAGCGAAATCACTTGAAATAGTTTCCGCGTTAATCCCGGCTTATCTTCCAGCTGAAAGAATCCGAAGCAAAACGAGAAAAAGAGAGTCGTCAGGGTCGGATATTGCCCGAAGGATAATACCGCTTCGGCCATCAATTTTTCTCACTTTTTGCCATTTGCGAAAGCCCTTAAACGAGATTTTCACCCAGTGACGTTGGTGTTTTGTAACCATAGCCACGTTCCGTTAAAAATTGCTCGCTAACATTATTTTATCAATAATAAAATTATGAAATTGCGATAACCAAAGGATTTTTATGGGAAATAAAATTTTCCTAAGACGATTGAAAGGAAATATTTTACTTATCGGTGGAATTAAACTCTTGACGAACAATTGTCACAGTGATTAATTTACAACCCTTAGAACACACTTTCGAAGTAACAGGATTCCTGGAATTAGCAGTTTGCAATGGAGAAACGCCGAAGCGAAAAGTTTAACGAATTCTCTTAATCACACTCGCGTTTCTTCCCTGTTCTTGTAATTGGATAAAATTCATTCTATTGTACCATTAAGACCAGGCGCTGTGCCTCAAGTGTTCTGCATTGTAGTCGTCGCAGAAACTGCGAGTATTGCAATTTCCGCAAGCAAAATTGCAAAGTAAGTTCTACTCGAAGAACGATTCAATCGACCATCTGAGGAGGTTCTAAATCAGACTACAAGACAACTGCGACTATAAATTATTCAACGGAGTGTAAATCCTATTGCTGCTACTAAATTACAATTTTTCATTAACCTGACAATTACAAGACGTAACATCAAAGTCGGGGACTCTGAGTTTCGGTAAAAATAAAATTCTGTTAAGGTCAATTTGTGAAAACAGAGTTCTGTAAACATGAATTTGTAAAAATAAAATTCTGTGAACGTCAATTTGTGGAAACAGAGTTCTATATATATCAATTTCCGAAAATAAAATTCTGTAAACATCAATTCGCCAAAATAAAATATGGTAAAAATAAAATTCTGTAACTGTGAATAGGTGAAAATGAAATTCAATAAAAATAATCTTCAATACGTGTGAACCGGTAAAAATGAAATGCAGTACCGGGGAATTAGTAAGACTGAAATCGAATAAGTGAGAACGGGCGACAATAAAATTGAGGAATTACAGGAAGCAGAGACGGGAAACTTTCGATTGGCTAGAAAACAGTTAGATTGGGTTGGCAATCGATCACGGGCAGTAGCAAGTTGAAATGGATAGAATGATTGGAGTCTCATGGAATAAATGAGGCGGTGCTCGCTTCCGGTCGAGGGACACCTGGGTGTTGAAAATCTCCGATACTCCATCATTCGAACGCGGCGTATCGCTGCGGGCGAATCTATTCCCCTATAAATACTGAACACCGGCGCGACCAGGTGAGCGGTTTTTGCAACGGGGTCCGTCGCGTTATCGGCCGAATTTCCACGTTCGGAGTCGTTCGTTCGGCACCACTCGAATCGGCAAATCGATAGTTTCCCTCCCGGTGGCATTAGCGACTACTCGCAAATCGAGAGTTTCACCGGGGGGCCTGCGAGATTCAACTCAGCCGCAAAATCGACGCATCCCTCCCGGTGAGTTTAAAGAACTTTGCTAATTGCTCGTCACGGTACGCGTTCTTCGCTCGTTTCCCCTGTTCCTGAACGTCGTTCGAGCTAGCGTGAGTGCCGAGGCAGTGAAGCCTGCCGTTATCGATTGCTAGCCACCTTCATGACTCGCGGGATGATCTAAGAAGAGGTCATAAGGTCACGTCTATCAGAGACGTCGCGAGGGTGCTCGGAAATAAATGAAAGCTTTCTGGAAAGTGTCCTGGACGATGAGAATAATCGAAATGCTAGACAAGATGAGGCAGGACACCTATTATAAGTAGCCAGGATGATCAAATGGTTCGGATAATCCGCCAAAACTGTTCCGAAAAGAAATTCGATGTACGATGACTCAGGTGAGTCGCTAGATCTGGCTCGGGGCCGGTCAGAAGGCATGATCGAAGTAATCCAAGCGGTCCAGGCGATCCATCTGATCCTTCCTTACACCGCAAGAGCATCGGACCCGGCGTTATCGCCTTTCAACCGCAACTGCGCCAAAGGAATCCTCCGAGGCACCGCAAAAGCTGAATCGACCTGGATCCAGCGGAATAGAATTCTCACGGATATTGCCGCGGATATGGTGTACGCTCGACTGCCGCGCCGCGTCGTTGCGAAGTTAATGAAGACGTAGCCCAGCCAGAAGGAGGATTATTGATTGGCTGCCTGTTGCTTTTAACCCTGCCACCTGAAGTGGATTCTACCACCACCCCATCAATCCATCGCCCCCCCTTTGTCACCTTGCACACACGCTCCTTTCGCTGTCCGATCGGTAGCCTGTCATTCCGTCGACCTTAATCGAATTTTGTTGCTTTGTTTTCCATCTAGCGGTACGCGCGGCTAGCTATCTCGCTGGGCTGTGTAAACAGCCTTGAGAAGTTTGTCCCGGTGTCCCCGCTGGCTCGTTCGATTCTCATGGGCGAGCTGTTTGCATTCGGAACATCCGCTCCTGGGACATCGATGCCTTCGATTATTTGGACAGCTGTATCGAGTGGTACTGCGATAAATCCGCCCACGTTGTCTTCCGAAACTCCTGCAGAGATACATAGTACGCTCTCTTCGATTTATCATCGAACTTGTCTGCAGAGAGTTTGATTATGTTTAGTCGAGGTTGAGGAAAATTTTTTAACCTGTACGTACCCACAGCTGCTCCGTAAAGTTGCTGTTATTTTCCTGAAAATTTTCCGGCAGCGCTGCACAGCGTCTCCATAAATATCCGGGACGTTGTCGGCGCATCAGAGAAAATTGTCGGACGTCTGGCCGTCAAGCGTGACGCAGGAAAATGACGTTGGGCTGTATATAGTCGGACGTGCCTGTTCGAGCGTACAGCTCGTCTCCTGAAGTTCTCTTTCGGTCCGAAAGCTCGGGTTAATAAGCTCTTGTCGTCGAGACGATAAACACCGCTAAGTGATGGGCTCGTCCGCGCGTTAGGAGCGTCTCGTGTGTACTGAAGACAGCTTACTGTACCGTAAAACTCGTGACAAGTACACACAGAGAGAGAGAGAGAGAACATGTACGATAATCACGATTTCAATTTCTAAGGTGCCTCGGTGAAATCATTCCACGCTGATTAAATTCGGCCACGGTTGTAGGACACGGGATATCCATTTCAAAAGATAACATTGCGACACCATAAATCGCGCGCGGGCTACTCGCTGTATGCGAGAGGAGATACCGGCGGGACCGTAATTGAATTTTTATCGACAAACCAATCATCGCTTTGGCGGTTACGATCAACGCGACGTAAAGCAGAAAAAGGAGGAAAGCCGCGTCGCTATATTGAAACTGCCACGGCGAGCGTACGTATTAACGTGTCCGTGTACTGTGCGACAGATGAGATTTCCCCCCACCCGGAAATAGAGGGCATTTATCGTGTACCAGTTTCTCTCTTTGTATATATAATATTTTATTTTTCCTTAGCCGCAATTTCTGCAACCCCCCAATTGGATTCCTCCATTTCACCTGAGAAATGCACTTCCAATTCATTTCAGTTCACTTTCCTGCGCCAGACGCGCGCGCACACGGTTCAACCGGGTCCGAGGAACTCGAATAGATTTCCTCCGCCGGTTATTCTAAGTGCTCGGGATTGCTTTAACCTCATCCGTTACCGGTCCCCAAAGTTCAGGGAAATATATCGAAACTTCTCTTCGACTTTCGACAGCCGACGAAGCTTGGAATTTTCAAATCCTGAAAGCTCGTAAAGCTCCTACGCAGGTTACCAAGGCTTCGACGAAAGTTTCCAAAGCTGCTATAGTTGCACCGAGCTTTCACGATACCTAAAGCTTCAGCAAAAGTCGCCATTGTTTCTAGAGCTTTTAGAAGGTTCAAAAAGTTTCTCAAGTCCCAAAATATTTAGAAAATTTTGCCAGGAGAGCATCAAGTTCCCAAAGCTCCAAAAGTTTCCTCAGGTATCCAACTTTCAAAAATCTTCAAGTCTTTCCTAAGCTCCCGAATCGTCTACCCCAAACTTTCCGAGACTTTCCTCACGATTCCCAAATTTAGAAAATCCTCTGCGTTGATCTAATCCGTTTGAACATTACCCCTGCTATTTCCATGCTCCCTTATCACCCAGGATCCCTCAAGTTTCTCACTTTCCATATCATGTCGCGAACGCTCTAGAAATTCCCCGAGCGTTTCATCCTTTATCGTTGCTGCTGACCGATACCAGCATCGTTCTAGTGGCCCTGACAACAGTGTCCGACGGACCTTGGCTAGGAGAAGAATCATCTCACGATAAGGGGAGGTTGTAGGGGCAAGATTTAGCTAGGGGATGGTTAGGGCAAGGCGTTAGATCTAAATCCACCCTCCTTTGACATCAAGCTCATGTTTCACGCGGAAACCCGTCTATATTGGCTCTGGACAGTCTTCTCCAGCCACGTCTTTATCCCTGAACTTGATCAACCTTTTCTGCTGTTAGTTTAGGGTATGGTGATGGGAGTGAACACAGTCTGCGAAAAATTGTCGGAACGATTTCGTTCAATGAATTGAGAGATATTATTTTTCTAGCTTCCACTGTAATTTCTTGTCACCCCATGGACTTTTTCGAGGGGATTGAAGTGCTCGTAATTTCTTTTTCTTTTTAGAAAGCGCTCTATCTCTCTCTCTGAATTCATGGTCTAGCGTCCCGATAACGTTTGACCTATCACGAAGACACCTCCGAGCATAATCAAAGGCCTTATCGGGTCTCTGCGAAACCGGGCTCGGTTTCTCGAAATCCTCATGAATCATGCACCAGCCTGCCCCTAACTAGATAAAACCAGCCTCCAGAAGCGACAAGCTCTGTGTTCGACGCTCCGAAGCTTTTCATCTGCGCCCCTGATGAATATCTTACCGGAAACATCGCCGTTTCTTTGATTGAACTCCCATGATCGAAATCGATCCGTTCAAGTACGCACACATAAAAATAATTTTAAAAGTGTCTGAATTTCCTAAAGTTTCAGGACAGGGTCAGGCAGGTTCTAAAGCTCAAGGAAAGGGCCATTCAAATTTTTATTTCGTCCTCGAGCAATTCAAACACCGGAAAAATCGTGGCACTGAAAGTCGCTCGGCGCCGTCGTTGCAAATTGTATGGAAAAGGGTCGGAAACTGAAGCTGACGCGGGATTCGAACTAATTTAATAGTTTACGTAAGCGAAGACAGCTGCACGACAAAGACCATTAGTTAGAAACAGGAGTTTGCGGGACGTGGAGTTCGCTTAAAGTTAATTTAACTTCTCCCCCACGCTGCGACGATTCTTTGGCCGAGCTAATGGAACGAAAACTCTCTCTATCTTTCTCTCCTTCGACAGAATCGTATTTTAATATCGGGATAATAATCTGCGGGAGATCTGCAGCATCTTAACAATCTTTTCTCAGAAACAACAAGAAACCGGCGTGAAAGCATGCACGTTCGTTTCGAAAGAAAATTAATGTTTCGCAGTGAAACAGATTTTGCAACAACACTCTGAAAATGAATCCAGAAATATTTTCAGTACGACATTCGATCCTCGAGTGTTCACGCGAATCCGTATTTTGCACGAAGCCACCAGATATTATAAATATTTCACACCCGAATGATATATGTGTTTCATAAAAAGTATTCGGTTACTTGGTTTTATTTTGAGAACTGCGCAGCATCCAGCAGATTCCAAGGTTTGGTGGAAAAGTCCACAAGGTATTAAAGCTTTCGGGAACCTGCAGGTCCTAAAGCTCGGAAAAGCTTCTGCAAGATTGAATGGGTCCGCTAATTGCAGCATTGACTGAAAATTGGAAATGGCCAAGATGAAATAGAGTCTGGCAATCCGAAATGGAAGAAGGAAGTGGTTTCGTCCGTCGATCATGGCCATCCCTGGTAACCAGAGGAACTGTTCAATCTGGCGGAATAGTTGCCGACACGGTCTGACATTACTCGAATGGCGCATAATCGTTAGCAAATCGTAGAGTCGAGTCGACGAGGCTGCCAGCCGTGAAAGAGCAGCCCGCGGAGATAGTCGTGGGGTCGATATACGAAGGAACGCTTGCGCGGTTTGCCTTTCGTCCTCTGTTCTGCACTAATATCGTGAGTTATCGCTCATTAAGGGTATAGACTCGTTTTTCTAGATTTGCAAGGGTGCGGGATGCGCGTTCTCATATAGCTATGAAGATAGCAACATGCGCAGCTGTATGCTCCCGAACAACGCAAATTACGCTGACGAATAATGAAAATTACGCTTCGTAAACGTAAAAATAGGATTTTGAGGTCGATCGCGGCCCAGATTGATCTTGTATCTAGCACTTTTGACTACTGAAAAATCCCATCTTTGTATTAGGTTGTCCCAAAAGTTTCTTTCGCAATGCGTACATTTAATATTGTTACATCACACAAGTATTAGTTTAGGTTAACCCAGATCTAGCCCAGTCCCTTTTATTATCAAGTAATGAAAAGTTAATAAACAGATGATCACGTTGTTTGTATATACTTGCGTGATGTAACAATATTCAATGTACGCATTGCGAAAGAAACTTTTGAGACAACCTAATATTAACAAGAAATGAGAATCTATCCCCTTAACCGAAAACTGCCCTCAGGAATGTACCGAATCGACGATCGATTGCGCAGTGTTTTACAGGGTTTCTTGCCATCTAGAATGTTTATTGCAGCCTGGTAAGGTTGGTGGATGTTGTCCACACTTCACCCATGGCGCTTCACACAGCTTTGGAGCTTTAGAAAATATTGTAATTCAATTAATCACAGTGTGTCTCGGTTTCACCGGTGGCTTCTTCAACGGTTGTTACGATTGTCAATGCGAGAGCCCCGCGACTTTTAATTCCGCTAATCACACGAGCACACTTCCTTGTTAAAGCGTGCACAGGTGCGTCGAGTTTACCGTGCCGTTCTATTTGGCGTTATCTCGAGACGAGAGTTTCGCAAATTTGCACAGCAGCTCGAGGGGACCGTCAGCCATGGAAGAGAGATTGTTTGGATGGGTAATCTATCACGTTTTCCGATTAACTTTTCTCAGCCTGCTACCCCGTGCGCACTCCTTGACCATTTTTATCCTTCGCTAGTAGGATATTGCATTCCCCGCGCGATATTTCTCCTATTATTCTATCATTGATACAGATTGATTGCCGGAGGGGCTGGTCGACCGTGTGGCCTGACCCTCCGGGGCCACTTCGCCATTTTTTCCCTATAAAACTAGAAAAGCTTTCGTTGCAAATTTTTCGGGTATATATTTGCACGTGTCTTGACCACGTGCACAAATTTTTTGATCCAGAAAAAATCAAAATTGAGTTCGTGAGACGCGATTAAGTGTGGCTGGTGAAAAAAAGGTATATCTTAAGATTTATTGAGATTTATTGTGGATTGCTTTGAAATTCGGTGTGTACGTCAAGTACACCTATCGCTGGAGTACGGTATTACGATTTTGTGAAAATAATTTTTTGTTCCAATTTTACAAGAATGGCCATTTCCGTAATTTTGTATCGATTTGGTTGAAACTTGCGTGAAAGTGTAGCGAAATATCTGTCGGAGCCGTGCATAAAATTCCAAGTGAATCGGTTGAATAGATGCGGAGCTATCGTGCTCCGAGTTCGACAAAAGCGGATCGTGGAAAAACTCGCTCGAAAGGAGTCTAAGCCTAACCGTATCTGCAGTATTTTCGCAATTTTATCACCACCAAGTATTGCACGCACTTCCTCGTGAAAAGTGGGTCAGAGTATTCCCCGTGCTTTCGACTGCATCGCGGGCGCATCTTACGCGTTTAGCTCTCGAGGCTCTGCATCCCTCGAAGCGATAGCGCTATCGACTCGAAACAAAGCTTGTTGTCGAAAGACCGTTCCTACATTTCCCGATCGAGCGAATCGGTCCTTAAAATTGCACGGATCTTGCAGAAAGCGAAGAGAAATTTATACTCCATCAAGACGGTTCCGCCAACTTGTATTAATTTGTTAATTTTTAATTTACTCTCGGGCTTATTGTGAATTTAATCCGGCGGGCAGGAACAGCGTTTGGTATGGTTCAGAAATGCAATTCCGATTCTGAAATATGCATGCAAATGGAAACATTAATTTGAACGTTGGAATCTAACAGTAACAAAAGTTCGGTGAGATTATAAAATAATTGGGATACTAAAAAGCCATGAACTCTGTGATTCGTAAAATATATTTTCATTCCGTTCGAATATATTATGCAGATTGCGTACGAATGCTGGTAACAATCGCGCGATGTATTATTGAAATTTAAGCCGCGGCATTACATTGTACTAATAATGCCCGCGTTATTTCGAAGTGAAATAGGTATAGCTTGTTTCTCCATTACAGATAATCCGTTGCGCGTTAATGTTCGGACAATTTATAATCACTGGGACATTAGCAAAAACTCAATGCACTTGTCAATTATTGTCTCGCTTAATGCTACGCGTGTCACTCCCCGCTACAAGCTTCCAGTCTGTTTGGTAATAATGTCGAACAATTTTATCACAGTCGAAAGCGCGCACCATTCTGCAATTCAATACGCATTGTTACCGTTGTTTTCCGTGGGCTTATCGCGACACACACGTTCTATAATTATAATATGAAAATACCGCAGTGAAAAGCTTCGCAAATATCGTGAAAAAGGTTCGTCTCGCGGAGGTCGTTCGGTGTTCCAAGTCAACAGAACTTGTCTGTGAACCGCGGGCTTTTCATCTAATGTATTTCCGTCTAGAGTTTCAGATTATAGATAACTCGAATTATAACCTGTTTAGTAATAAGAGATCTCTGGTTCCTCGTTTAAAACAGATTTACCACAAACCTCCGACTGCGAATACCTCTGAATGCTGTTTGAAGACTAGGATAATTACTCCCGTTACTATTTCCACCTGGGATCCAACGCTGGAATTAAATACAACGAAACCGGCGCTCGCCAATTCAAAATGAAGGGCTCTCCCGGAAATCATTTCTGTGTGTTAATCTCCAAAGAAAAATCCAAAGGATTATTCGCAAACTTTTCTAACCATTGGATTTTTAGATCCTTGCGTGTTTGAATCCCTGGATTTTTGAACCCCTGTATTTGTGGACCCTCGGGACAGTATTGCTTTTTTGATACGTCCGGGAACTGTAATTTCGTAGAATTTTTCAGAAGGCATGTTGACGCACTTACATTCGTTCCTTTGTCGTCTTTGTCCCTATCCGCGGCACGACAAATTGCGAGAATATCCCAGTTCCGCCTTCAAACGAAATCCCTTTACTTTCATATTAATTTTCTTGGCTGCTTTGAGATGTCGTCGCTCGTTGCATTTTTATGCGGCGCCGTTCCACGCGACAAATCTTTACGCGCGACGGCATCTACAAGAATTGATGAGCCATGAAAGGAACGGAAGAAACCGACCGGCGACTGGTTTTAATTAAGGGAACTGCTCTCCTTCCTCCCGTGTAACGCCGGGGCCTTTGAAGCCTCCGCTTGGAAACATGCATTTCGTCCGCCCTCTGCATAATAGTGTGCACTCACATGCATGTGTGCAGCAGACCTGCTTCAAATTACGTGGACTCTGGAGACTGTTGTAGAAAAAGCCCTTGAACTTCCGATTTTAAACACGTCCGAGCGTCCACAACTTCAAGGGTTTCGAACTCAAAGGCTTCGAAAAATCCCGGAAGTCCAGAGGTCCAAAAACCCAAGGCTCCATTAATCCAAAAAGCTCAAAAAATCCAGAGGCTAAAAAATTAAGGCTAAGTAAGTGTAAAAAATCCAAGGGTTCAAAAATCAAAAATTCAAGGTCCACAAATCCAAAGGTTGGAAAACCTAAGGATAAAAAATCCAAGGGCCCGAGAAGATAATACTCGCGCTACAAGATCACAGGAGACTCGAAGGTAGTAATTAAATTCAGCCGGCGGCGGTTGTTCGGAAAACCGAGAGGATGAGAATGTTTCGTTTCCATCGGCGGTACATGCTCGATGCATTAACGTATTATATTTGCAGGCCCCGTGCTACCCCACCGGCATTTATTTCCCGTGTCACACAGCACTGACATCATCGATTTTAGCCGCTTCCTCGAGACGAAGTTTCGTTGCTTCGATGTTCCTTGCAAGCTCGCTATTTACATTCAGAATCTAATTATTCGGAGGAGACATGCGACCCTTACTATGCACCCTAACCTGGACCCTAACCGCATCAACCGCGAGAAATTAGCGATCCTATGCATCGCAAAAATCTCACTTCCTCTAACGCTTCCCTAAGTGGCTCTGAGAATTTTTTTAAAATCGAAAAGTCAGGTTACATTTTTTTCTATTTTTGGCTCTGCTGGTAGAACTCATGCTGAATCGATTGGCATTGGTTTCATGTTGATACTTCCACAAGAAACATTTTTGACTTATATAAGCTTACGTAACTTCCACAATTTTCAATATATCCAGAAGATTCTTCGATCTATACATTGTGGAAGGATCGTAGAAAATTATCGCGTGCAAGGAAATTGAATTTTTGGACCGAGAGAAAATGGGTACGTCCTTGAACGTTCCAGATCCGAACACATTTAAAGCAAGAAGAGAGAGAGGTACTTGCGAGCAGACGACGAAGGGTCGAGGGGAAGGGAAAGGGCTTCCGAAGGGTGGTACCCTTCACCGTGGTTTATCCGTTGACCTGCCCAGACATAAAGGACGCTTCGTTTCCGCAATTCATCGATACGGCTACGCCAAGCCGGCCGATAATAAAGAGTAAATAAGGGCAAAAATAGATGGCTGTCGACTGGGCCCTATTAAGGGGAGCGACGTGCTCGAAGAGCTGCTTATTTATTCCTTTCTTTCTCTCGCTCTCTCGCGCTTCTCTCTTTTTTTTGCACGAGAATCTGCACGGTTGAAAGACTTCGCGGACAAAATCGTTACGACCCGAGCTTTGGGGTGGGGGTGGTTTTTCGATGGGTTTTTTAGCGGTCAGACAAAATCTTTCTGGAAGCTTATTTTTCATGTCGCGAGGGAACAATGAAAATTTTTATCCCGCAGAAGAAATATTCGTCGCGCCACTCCGAATATTCTGTCCACGATTGTTGAATTATCCTTTTTCTTTAAGGGTCATGGTCCTTTGTACCATGTTAGAGACAAAACTTGGGAGTGCTGGAAGGTACAGGAGATTTTGTATGCTCGACCGACCGATATTTCCGTGAAATATTGTTAGCTGCAAATTAAATCCTCGCGTCCCAGCTGGTACATGTTAATTGTGACAATTTTTACAATCAATTCGCTTCACTTGCTGCGAACGGTTTTCTTGAATAACAGCGATCGGAACAAACACACCTGCACTAGTCCAGTGATAAACCGCAACTGGGAATAAATTTAGATAATCTTCTCGCACCTATCACCCCTTCAACGTACACCGTTAGGGATCATCGGCCTTCGTCGGTTTACGCTGCAATAAACATTACCCGACACACCGAAATAACACGAAAAGCAGCCCGACGATCGAACGCGAAAATTGCAAAATGAACTCGGAATGGAATACAAAATAAATGCAGTATAAAAGCGTCGACATAAACGTAGAATAAAACGGGAGGAAAACAACCGTGAAATCAAACGCGAAATAAATGTGACGTCGGATCGTAGAATAAATCCTCGAACGAAATTGATTCGCAGAGCCTGTTCGTTCTGTTATTCTTAGAACGCAATGTGCTCTATCTACAATTGATCTAACATCGGGACCGGCTGTAGTAAAGAAGAACACTATTTATATTTCACAACAGGAAGCCAACGGCTTATGATCTGTCCTACATCGATCATCAACCATAAATTTCATACCAAGAAATCGTAGAACGCTGACAATTATTCGGGCCGGTATACACATTTTTCTTGGGAACTTGGAAAGTTAGGAAAACTACGAAAGTTTGCTGGGAAGTAGAGTAGTTCGATCGCTACACTAGCCTATTTTTTATTCTTGATGTAGCACTGTCCTAGGGGGTGAAACCACCTCTAGAACGAAAACTTAGAATTTTATTTCTCACGGAATATTTAAAAATTTGTGTCGTTTATAAAAATGTGAAAAAACGTCTAAAAACATCTGGGTTAGATAGCATCCCTTGCTAATATATAATATATCGCGTTTCTATCCTTCTATGAATTTTAAAATTATTTATAAACATTGCTTTACATAGTAGTTGCCAGAAATGATTTTTTTTGCAAAATCATAATGGCAATGATAAAATTGTGAAACTTTTTTGTAGACTTATTTTTTATTTTTGCCCTAGTACGATTTCAGAGGTTGGAATCACCCCTCGAAAATAACGTAGAATTTCCTCTGCCATTGAATGTTTTGAAATCCGTGGTATTAAAAGGATCGAATAAAAATGTTTAAAAATACGGTGTCGTATTTTCCAGCATGCTTTGTTAATACATATTGTGCTCGAATCTTTTTATAGAATTTCTGGTTGTTTATCAATTCTATTGAAAGATTCGGTTCCGGATTAATATTCGAATCCCTTTATTTCGATGGATCAAATGGAATAATCCGTGGGATGGTATGTGCTTTAGGATTGTTGAAGTTAGACGGTACAACATGCTATCTTGTTCAGTGTATATACATAGAGTCACGTATCGATAGAATTCAGGCTCGCGGTTTTCGTAGAAAGGGATCGCGAATATCGGTCGCGTTTCTGTGGTTTACACAACGATTAGTTTGTTCGTGGCGTTACCGCCTGTTTGATCCATTCTGGCCGTATTTAATTAATGCACTCGGAAACCGGGCGAGCCATATTTATTTTCCGAAGAAATCAAAATATTCGACGTTTTTAAAAGCAATATCCCCGTGTACTATCTTCATGTTCTTTCTTCCCGTCTGGTTCTATAAATATTTTATATTCGAAATGCGCGTTTCACATTCCCGGAATAATGTTGCTTTCATTTCACGGAATAACGTTTCCAGCGTTACGAATAATCGAAACAAGATTCTTAAAACGAAAACAATCGATGACGAAACGGAAAAACAGCGTCTCCGTAGAAGTTGTCCGGCGAGCCATCGAAAGGGAAGGTTGCAGACAGCTTTTTAATTGCTATTTACCGAGCTTTCATGCGATCCTCTCGCTCCTCCTTGTTTCGAGTTGAAAGTGTGTCCCGAAGCACGTCCTTCACTAGACGCGATGATTTTCATGGCGCATTTATGTACTTGTTTACCTCCCGTTCGTTCTTTTGTCCCCGTCAATTTCCTTTGCGATCATTAGACGAAACAATGACACTTGGACCTGGCACGCGCGCGAACTTCCCCTGCCATTCGCAAACAAACGAAGCCGGGTTTGCTCTGATGACGTGCAACTGTTGACTCGACAGAAATTCGGTAATTGATTCGCTGGAACACTGATCAACTATCTTCGAAACCTGAAAATTCAATATTTGGGTATGCGAGGCATTAAATCCGTAATACAGGTGGCCAAGAATCCGAAATTCACTAGTTGGAGGTCCGAGGGTCCTAAGTCCAGTACTGAGGGGGTCCGAAGGTCCTAAGTGAAATATCCTAAATTCAATTCAGTCATGATGTCAGAATGTCAGATATTTGTCCAAAAATAGCGACCGTAGAATTAATGTTAGTGTCAGGAGGGCTTGTCAGGTTCCCATTGAAAGTTTAGTTAGCGGTAAATCGTCTCGGACAAGGAAGAGAACGGTGTCTCGTGCTCCCGAAGGCGGCGGTATCATTTGTCTGAATTGCCAGCGCTGCTTTCCCATCCGACCGGTGAAAATAAGCGAGCGACTTGCGTGCGGTCCGACGGCGGGCTCGCGTGTCCCATAACCCGCGTCATGTGACGATCGTGTCGCCTTAAGTAGAACTGACAGACTTAATGGGCCGGCTCCCAACTATTACCCACTTGTGTGACGCAGGGAATGATAACACGACTATCTGCCCATAAAGATTGGTATCATTTGCGAGCGAGCAGCGCGGGTATTCTCTCTTAACTCGCGCGGGAAGTGCCTCGAAGGACACTGTTTTTCTTATGTAACCGTCCATTAATTTTTTCCCCAAGTACAGTCCATCAACCGCGCGCGCGCGATCACGTTTCACAGAACGCTTCCTACTGCCTCCTGGAAATCAGTCGAACGAGGCCAATCGTGCTCTTCAATTCTACTGGTTCTATTGTCATCAGTTCCATTCATTTGCTCATTAATCTTTTCGTTCTCTATTGGTCTGAGAAAATATTTTATTTGTTTCCACGAGTTGCCTGCTACAAGGTTTATTTCTAATCTCCGAGATCTACTACGTTAGAGGTGTATGTTTCCTGTGTTAGACCTTGAATCTCAGATATTAAACAGCGATCATTTACGATAGACTCTGGACCGTGCGATTTTGAAACTCGTTGCATGAGCGAACTATTATCCCAGTCAGTAAATCTGAGACCTTGGACCTGTCATCGTAAACTGCGGTTGATGTATTACGGTTCAACATGTGCATCATAACCTTTGCACTTTGGATTTCGAACGACCGAACGATTATTCCCAGGCCTCGTTTGCGTGAATCGCATACTGTCAATCTTAGGTGTCAGCGGGTTCAGGCAGGTGCGATAGCGAAAATTTCGAAATGGACTTTCCATTTAGTATATTGGACTTCATACTTTGGACCCTAGGTAATTGACCATGTACTTTGGAACCTGGATCTTGGACCTTGATTGTTGGACCCTGGATCTCGAGTTTTGGACGACCTCCGATAGAATTTCATGCATTTTGTGGCACAGAACGACTACTTCTCGCCAAGTGTTTTCCAAACACTGCTCCTCGTGGATTCGAGAATAAAGTCGTATAACGCGGCACGAAGGAGGGAAGTCTCGCGTGCGTCATGCTGACACTATTCCCGTTTCTCGAACGGTTCTTTCGATTAAATGACGCGAATCGGGTACTGTATTCCGTGGTTGCAACGGTCGTGGCGCTGGTATGCGGATGGAAGGCCGGAAATATCTGAATGGTGGCGATAAACTGCGTTACGCGGGAAGAAAAGGAAAGGAACGACGCTGGTTAACCGTCGCGTCGGTGCCATCCGCGAAAACGTACTTGCGTCGCTGCGGTGTGATTTCGTGCAAGTAGGTAAAACGGTGCAGACAATGTAATGGCGGTGGATAACAAGACGGCCGGCGGTAAAGGGAAGAAAATCAAGGAAAACACGACTGTCTAGAAACGGGTTGTGCAACGCACAAAACCGGATGTGAGAAATGATAAGAATCTCGAGCGAGAATTTCCGTGATCGAGGTCGGAATAAATGTAGAGATGTCGGTAAGATAACGTTAAATATTCCATTAAACAAATTTGTTAACGCTGGCGTAATTCGAAATTGAAATAAATCGATAACCACGGCGGGACGCGGTGCATTTAAACAGTCCATGAATTTTTTAGCGAAACCTGCAAACTATTACGCAGGTCAACGCAATTTCAGGAACGTATCAGATTGCCTCGAAAATTCACGCCGACCCCGGTTAATTAATTCCATTGCCTAAATTCAATTAACGCGATGTAATTAATTTCGTCAACTCTAGGCTATCCCGGCTACGCAATCGCCAAATAATGATTATCTAGGAAACGATTACATACCGCTCAAAATTTGCCAACCCTTGTATTATTTCAGAAAAATGTACATAAAAAATTATTTTACACTTCTCGAAGGGAAATTGAAGAATATAAAAAATTCTGAACGTATCGGTCAGTATATTCGCCGAAAAAGAATTCGTCGATACCGCTTCCGTTATTAAGCTCCATGTAAAATTGATTTCGAATATCGTCACGACAAGCCTTCGAAAAAGGCTCTTTTCAGTTCGTAAATTTCAGGTGTTCTCCTTCCATTGATCGGCGAGAACAATCACGAGCATTTTCGGAACGCACTGGCTATGCCCCTATGCATTTTCCATAAATTGCTCTCTTTCGACGCGAATCGATCCTGGAGCAATAGCACGCAGCGTAAATCACTGGATTCAGCGGCGTTGTTGCTCGGGAGAATAAAACCGTACGACCCCGTTTCGTCCCTTAAATTTTCAGAGCGCAGACTGCACCGACTCCTCGGTCTGCGGGTGCGCGGGGGTGAACACAGTGTCTGCTCTGCGGACCAAGGATCGTTGTTCTCCCCGACTGACATCGCGGCTTAAAAGAAATTGCAACAAATTTATAGCGTGCACTTTTATCGAATTTCTGCGCGCGACCCAGCCGCGTAAAATTTTTATTCGCGTTTATTTTAAGCATCCCTGAAAGGATATAGATTCACCCGTCTCGAGCAGAGCCATGTTCGAAACGAACATTTTTCGAACGCTCGAGAACCATCGATTGCTCGAAACATTTTTTTTTCAAGTTACAACGACAGACACTTCATCTGTATTCCTTTTTTTTTGCGAAGACCGCCTTTTAACAGAAGTGAACGATTTATCGATGTTCAAATTAAAACCGGGATTTGTGGACGTAGTTACCAATTGTAGCAACGATTCCACGAGCGCAATCAATTTTCCGCGAGGGGAATACTTTCGCGGAGTAGCGAAATAGCGTGACCAGTTGGACGACTCGCGTGAGAGACTCTGAAATGAAAAAAAAGCGGGTATAATGAAAAAATAACCACTCGACGATTCCGACGCGCTGCGATAATAGTCATCAATAACAAAAATCCGGGCGTTTAAGGGTAAGTCAGGCGTGACGTGGCAGATTACGATTTTTTCGTCGCGTTTTTCCGAACAGTGAAAACACTGTCCAAAGTCGAAGATCCAGGGTCCGAAATCCAGAGTCCAAAGATCAAACCAAAGTCCAAGATCTATAGTGCACGGTCCGGAATCCAAGGTCCACACGACCCAAAATCTAGGATCTATACTTAGTGATCCACATTCTACATTCTACGCAGATTATCTGAAGTTTACGATGGCAGATCTAAAGTCTCTGATTTACAGCCAGCTATATAGTCTCTATCTGTCTCAGTGTCAAATTTCGTGATCGGGAGTCCAGTATAAATAGTTAGTGTTTTACAGCTGACATTCAGTATTTTGCAGAATTGCGAGAAAAGCTATCCAAGAACAAACAGCTAAATATACTAAGATCTTAAAATATTTATATTATAGACACATGTGCAAAATTTTATTGCAAAAATTCGAATAATTCTTCTGAAAAAAATTTCCAAAAATTCTCGATTGACGGGAGCGCCCTCTCGACTACAATGCAGTGATCGTAGCGTGATTTAATTAATAGTGATCTTGGAATGACCGAGGGTCCAATAAAATGTTTGCTCGGCGTCGTCGCAGAGGTGCCACTGGGTCAGGGAAACCCTCTGGTTTTCCGGATGCTACGTTACTGTGCCACAGCGACGCCGGAGAGAGAATCGTTCCGTCAGTCGGGTCTCGGCCGCCGTCAACGTCAATACGACGGCGCACGAGTTCATCGTCTCGGCTCGGGAGCACCGAGCCACCTCGCGGTATCAGCTTTTTTGTAAAATTGTTATTTTGTCTTCTCTATCCTCCTCTATCTGCACCAAATTCCACAATCTCCCATTCTTCTCCCCCTTCAAAGCTCTTCAAACTCTTTTGGATCTCTGCACAGTTAGCTGTCACACGATCTCCACGTCTCCATTGGCATTTTGATATATTCAGTGACAGTGCACGACAGACCTCATTTCCCTAGCCCTTCTAGGAAGTACCCATTCGCTGCTTAGGCTTTGCCTACGGTGTCAGAAAATTTCGTGAAAAATGCTCGAACGTTTCCGAAGCTGTCTGAGTGGGTCTACAGTCCATTGGTGTACCTGTCTGTTTTGATTTTGCTCCAGTGAGCCCGATCCCCCCTCTTTCGAGGTGCTTTCTGGACGTTCTAGTGACGTATTTGTTTAGTGCAGTGACGTTCGTGACGATCCAGTCGAGCTTTTTGGTTAGGCGATTCTCTGGTCTATACGTAAGGCAGGCTCTCGAGCCAATTGGATTTGTTTTGATGCGCTCGATCTCCTGGAGACGTGACCCCGAAGACGAGAGTCTTGGCACCAGGAACGTGCGAAATCGAGTGGCCCTTTTTGTCCAAGCACGTGGCGCCGGTGAAAAGTGGTTTTTCATGCTGCTTCGCTTTCCGTCGTGTCTTCTATCCAACAAAATTTCAACTGTGAGCCATGTTCCGACGTATTTAAATCCACGGGAACCACCTAACCCCCCTCGAACTCAGAATGGGTTTCAGAATAATGCGAAACCTCGTTCCACTCGGTTCTGCAATCACGTAACGCATACGAGATTATTATTTTAGAAAACTCCGCAGAGGCTGGGAACAATTTCCTTCTTTCACCGGCTCGAATATGGAAAATAAACTCGCTAGCCCCCCGTTTGTCTTGTGTAATTCAAATTCTCTGTTAATTTATATCTCTGTTTACGATTAATTACTCGTGGCCCAATTGTTTCGCGATCGCCCGGCGTCTATTTGTGTTGCCGGTGCTGAAAGATTGCGCTGGCAATGGCAGCCGAGAAGTCAAAAAGCCACCGCGACACTCGCGGACTTTTTTTAACGAGAGAATTAATGCTCGTTAGCCGGCTCCTTCGTTCACAGGTTCCTAAATTGAGACAAACAACGACTGCCTCGGTTTCTTACGTACCTCCTTCAACTTACTTACACAAAGCTTCCACTTGGCCACCCCTTTTTCAGAGCAGATCCCCTAAAACTTCAGCGCCAGCCAGCAGAAACCCGATATTTAATCTTCTTTTGCTACACGATTGATCTTTAAGAAGTGTATACCCTCCAGCGATTCTCTGTTCCAAATAAATAGCAGAACCTTTCGTTTATCTGCTCTGTGTTTACCAATTAATCTCGTCAGAGGGTGCACTCCAAGATTCCGTCTTCTGTTTCGAGTAAATCGTTAAGGAATTTCAGTCAAACTCCTTCAAACTACTCACCAAACTCCGACAAAAGTAACAAGACCTTCCCGTTGCTTTTCCTCTTTCCAGCAATCAATTTTTCGAAAATGTGCACTCCTAACTTCAATATTACGTTCCAAGTAAATCGTTTATAAAAGTTGCAGTCAAACATCTCCAAACTTCTCGACATCGTTACACGCAGACAGACACAACAAAGCTTTTCATCGATGTCTTCTCTTCTTGTCTGAAATGAACCATTAAAAAATTTCAAACTCTGACAAACTCGACTCGACTAAGATCAATCTTTGATCTCAAACAAGTTCAAAGATGCTTGAACAGATTTTCCCGCTGCTTTTCACAAATAATTCCTGGCGAATGTTTCGGTTCTTGTTCGTTTAAACATTTTTCCATGTAGCCCAGTGAATGAACGCGCGCCAGTGTGGATCCTAGTGAACCGAGTCGGTGTGTGGGGTTGTGTGTCCTGGTGAATCGTGATCGGGGAAGTGACTAGGGCTCGGGGCGAGTCGCTTGGAACATCCAGTGAGTAGAAAACCACCCCCGGCGAGTCGAACAGGTCGTGTGACATGCTACCTGTTGTCTAGTATGCCCGGCTAGAAACTTTTTCATGCAAATCTGGCGGCTGCTGCTGAGTGTCTGTGTGTCACGAGCCACCGCCGCTGCTCCCTTCCCGTTCCGTGGGCTTCTGTTGTGATCTTGGCAGTGATCCCGCCCGGGTGGGGCTCCCTTCGATTTCGGGGGGTGGCTGCTGGTCCGCGAGCCGCTGCTATACTCTGCTATACTTGTTGATAACACTGCTATATTCCTTCGAACTACACGAGAGATCCTCTGGGTCCTCTCTGAAAATAATTCTGACAATTTTGATTTCTCGGACATCGAGTATTGGGATTGTTAAATCTGTCGCCGGCGACAATTCAGCAAATTAGAAAGTTGATTTAATTTCCTGCGCAATTGCCGACGCGCCAATTCGAATTATTTAACATACCGTAAATGTAGGTTCTCGTTCAGTACCTGTCCGTTAATTGCCCCATTCGAAATCAGTGGAACTTAATCTTGACAGTTTGTTGATTCTGTTGTGTTAGTATTCCATCTATTAATGAATCGTCGGGCCAGGATTGAACAAAAGCATTAGTGTTTGGAAATGGATTCGGTAACAGTGGAATGAGAGCGCGTGTAGTCAGCCACATGCCCCGAGTACAATATACACGGCTGGGTTGATGGGAAGATTAAAAACGTGATACATAATCATGTTGCAAAAATGTTAGTGAAACGAGTGTCATTCCGAGGTATTCAATTTGGAAACATTTTTAATGGAAAGAGATTTTTCACATGTGTGGGTGGATAAATGGAAAACTGTCGTAAAACCAATTACGCGAATCTGACAGTGTCTATCAACACATTTTTAGCCGGGAAGGGAGCAGCGACAAGCAAACCTGTCTTTCGACAGCACGCTGAAAGCACCGGCCACGAGAACGGTACTTCTTCCAATATAAATAAATAATGGTAGACCCGACGGGAAATTAGTTTACGCATTTAAATAGTCAGAATTGGACGTCCAATAATTTTCTGGAAATGTGACAGCGGGAGAGAGACGATTTAATTAGTGGCCCGAGTAGCTGTGGCATTTGGGAGATCATTGTTTTGACGTCCCCAATATGTCAAAGTTGCTCGGGAACTCCCGAAGTATCTCTTCGATGTCAGCTCTTTGATTTATTCATCAATTTATCCTCCGTTAGAAGATATTGCTCGTCTGACCATGGACCAGACTTATCTCCTTGCCCTTTGTAAAAATTGCATTCCTCGAATGGTGCCCATATCACTGTTTTTGAGCTGCTTAAGTCGATCCCTCAAGAGAACTGGAAATGCTTACTCCTCGTCTGGTCACAAAACGTCACCTTCTACTTGATATTTGCGAAGATTTATTTTCAAAGAAATTTATGTCACATTTTTAATTATGAAAAATTTATGAAAAGGTAGGAGGAAGTTTAAATTTAGTCTGACTATAGGCACACCTTATCTTCTTGCCTTTTGTAAAAATTGCATTCCTCGAATAATGCCCATGTCACTGTTTTTGAGCTGCTTAAGTCGATCCCCCAAAAGAATTGGAGATGCTTACTCCTTATTTGGTCACGAAACATTTATTTATGAAAACGGAATATTTATTTATGAAAAAGTCTTTGATAGGAGCAAGTTTAAATTTGCTCCTTGATCTTTCTAAAAATTGTTTTCCTCTTTTCCTCAAATCCTGCATGCATCAAGGAGTTCGAACAGCTGAAGACGATCGGTCATGAAAACTAGAAGTGTTTGTTCCTTGTCGTCTTCTCCTGGAGAAATTTATTTTTCAAGAACGTCATCAGCAAAATACTTGAACCGAGCATTTTCAGAACAATCACCGCAAAGAGGCTTAAATCAAAAAATTCTTTAAAACGAATTTCGTCTGACTATAGCCAAGGCTTATCTCCTCATACTTTCGAAAACTTATTTCACAAATTCTGCACGTATTCTAGATACGATACATTAATGAAAAATTTGTAAAAGAGTCTCTGGTAGCCTTATCTTCTTACCCCTCGCAAAAATTACGTTTTCAAAAACATTCCCCGCGATCAACGTGAAGTGTGGTTATCAGGAATTTTGTAAGACAGTCTTTGGGAAAGGCAAGCTTCTGGCACGTATTCCTTGTCTGATCACGATCCTTTTCGCCTCGCCACTTTCAAACTTCTTTGTATGCTACATGGTTGTTATTCAGCATGAGGAGCACCACTGTACAAACCATAGTAAATTGTTAATCTGAAAAATTTAATCAACATGCACGTAACATTGAAAAATCCATCCCCTGGAAAATTGAAAATTCCGGCTAACCAAATTTCATTTATTAACCACCCTCACTTTATTTTATAGGAACCAAAATTAATTTACCTTGTTTATTTTGCTGGCAAACTAAAATATTAAATACTGTTGCTAGGAGGGCGTATTTAATTAAGAAATTTAATTAATACTTCTTTTTCGTGATTTTCGTGATGGATTGCGTCAGGAAACATTTCGTGGGCCGTCTAGGGGAGGGGATCAGCTGGTGAAAGTAGCACGCTCGAATTCCCTTAAATCCGGCCTCAAAAGGGGTGCCTTATCGCGTCTAATCTGTTGCGAAAGTGCTTTAATTCGAGATACGTGTTCCTCCAACCTCGGGTGCATTCGTTCGTGCAGTAACGATTGTTGTTACCTCTCCGCCCTCCCTCCTCTCATTCTCTCCTTTTGTTTACCCCTTTCTCCCGTTCTTTCGTCAGCGTTACGAAGGTAACTGATAAAAGGGTGATACCTATTCAGCGTTGCTTAATTAAGGCTCGGCCGCTGCTCGGTTCGCGAGCGAGTACCGCGGTAAAAGACGTACTCGCAATTAAGCCTGCAATGCGCAATGTTTTCTTTTCGAGTGAGAAAAGTGCTGATGATAAATTTAACAGGAAACGAGGGCCTTCATCGTACCCGTGTTTTGCCTGACTCTTCACTCTCCTCTATTTTTACCCCGATCAAAAAACCATGGTTCCTTGCGAAGTCCTTCAAGAATTCCTTCAGTATTTCCACTGTTGTCTTCATGTATTATTTTACACGAGATTGTCCCTATTTTCTGTCTTACTTTCGAATATACATCTCGCAGTCTTCCGGTACGGCTTTATATTTTCCGAAGCACCGGAACTGCTGTTGCTAATGAAATGATTCCCTGGAATTTAATTTGCCTGACTACTGCTGAACCGATCGAAACAATTCTTTATTTTTATTTCCGTAGAACGTTACCTTGGCGAGGTGAAATTATTTTCAGTGCTGACCTATTCTACTCAATCATTTTGAACAGCAGATTTTTCTTTGAAACTCTGACAATGCGCGATTGTAGAAATATCGCAGTGCGAGTAATCGGGATACGATTGAATTTTAATGATACACCGGCGCAAAGGGGGATATAGGATTAAACATTCCGCGATAGAAAAAAGAAATAAATCTAATAAAAGTTTCATCAACTTTTATATATATATGTATATGTACATATTTCCAACGTCATATTGTCTTTCACCAATCACGAAACGCTTTTACACTATGCTTTGGCACAAATAAAATCGGTTCCGAAAACGTGAACACCAATCAGCTTGGTTGTTTTTAATTAAAGCAACGATTGCTAGATTCTCCAGCAACGCAAACAGGTTATTCCGGAATCGTTGAATAGATTGCACGTAACAATAACTATAGTCGACAACATGGGGAATAACAAATCGAATGGCAATAACGTTTTTATTGAACACAATAGCGATAATCATAGCAGCAGGCAGAGAACAACAGGAAATAAAATAACAGAGGTGGAAAACACGCAATACCTATCTTGTGGAAGGTTGCGTATAAAAATACAATTTTTTCAAATTGTTCGAGGTACAATATTGACCTGAGAGCATAAAAATAACATAGGTTGTGGAGACTTATTCTGGTGACTATTCTGGATAGTGTTAATTGAGTTTCTCATAGATGATTTAATATGTATATTCGTGAAAAAATGCAATAATTTTTCCAATAATTTTTGCAGAGCTGTTTGTGCTAGACTCGATCGAGTGCTCTTTCTGGAGGCATCATAAGCTCCCGTCCTAAATTCCAGAATACCGTGACCGTTCGCACGAATTAGCCGTCGTTAGCGCAACACCCGCAGCGTTCAGCTTGTATTGTCTGACCATTACCGGCGGATTCCCCTCGCTCGAATCAAGTTTCTCGGATCCCGTTGCGGAGCCGTAGACCTCCGCTCCGTTACGTAATAACAAAAATAAACAGCTGGGCTGAGGTTCATTGAAAGCTTCCTTCGACGGGTTCAGGAGCCGTCGATAATTTTATTTTCCACCGTGCTATTAACCGTACGCCGCGATTAATTGACACATGCTCCCTGGAGGGAGAGGGGGGGGGGGGGGGGGGGGGGTGGGGGAAAAAAGGGGGGGAAGGAGGGAAGGGGGGAAAGGGGGGGGGGGGGGGGGGGGGGGGGGGGGGGGGACGGGTTTGGTGAGAAACGATGGGCAACAGTGAAAGGGGCGATAAAGGGAGAGCGGGGGTGTCGGTCAGTAACTGACAATCGATGATTACGCCTCCCGGTGATCATCGATTGCGCGCACGCCCCTCGCGTAATTGATGGTAGAGCCTGCCTTCCGATAATGAAGTCGCATGCCGGAAACACCCGCGTGAAAAACGTGCCGGTAATTCCGAACGAAATCTCCCATTGTCTTCGCAACGCTCCGCGAAGAGGTCGAGAGAAATATCGTCCGGCTCGGGAACCTCCTCCACAATCGAATTTTTTATTGTTCAACTACTAAACGCAGCGTTTACCGGACCGTCATGTACACTTCCACCCATATTTCAACAATATTTGTAAATTTTTGCCGAAGGAAAAATAAAAATTCAACTCGTTATGGGCGATTTTTTATGAATTCGTGACGAAGAAGGAAATTGTTAAATTTCGACCGATTGGCTTAAAACTCTCTGTGTACCTTCGGTACATATGTCGCTATAGACAGGATCAGTATTACGTAAGTATTATTAAAAAGTGTCACTTTTTGCAGAAAAGGCTGTAAAATGTGGTTTTTCAAATTCTCTAGATTAGAGTAATTAGAATTACTATTAATTAGAATTATCACTACAAAAAGAATTAAGCCCAGCTCCAGTTGAGCGGTAATTCGAGAACGACGGTAACGTGAAAAATGTTCATCGAATCCCAGATTAAGAAATTGCTCGCGTCGATTGGAGGATTGCTGGAACAATAGAATTGCTCGAGTATTAAGTGGAGGATAAGTGCGACGTGTCTGAATTAACCGGCTTCATTTTCCACATCGCGGAGCCTATTGCCCGTAAAGCCTGCTGGAAAACAAAGTTTACGACGTATCAGATTTTCTTCGACGCATCGACGAAAGGGGTGCGAGAGGGGAAGGGAGGGGTGAAACTGATTCCCTTTACGATCGAACAGGAAACTACTTTCCCTGGCAGAGGACATTCCATTTTCTTCGGAATCCGATTAAAGGCTTCCGGCGTATCGAATAAACAGGAAATTAGGTTACGTCATTAGGCGACACTTTCTTCTTGCCCCCTTTCGGAGCCAATAATCTGCCAGCCGGCCCCGGCGCGAGGCAGCCCGGTGATTAATTTCTCTTTAAACGAAACCTCGGTGTCTGGCTAGCGATTCGACCGGCAAATCCTGGCCCTTTGATATCGACAACTGCGCCGCGTCGCCGATAAATCCGCGCATAATTGATAAAAGCAATCAGCGGCGAATTAAACCGTCCCCGTCAATTCCCGCTGGCTCTGGCGTTTAATTTATTTAATTTAAATGTCATTGTATTTTTGGTGGCGGGACCGACCGACAAGAAGAGAAAATAGAGTTTCGGTATAATAGCAGGAACAATATTATGCTGGGAAATATAATGGTGAAATTTCCCCGATTAATTCGGCAAGGGGAACGTCCTGTTCATGGTCAGACACCGAAGAAAATTTTATTGAAATTATTAGAATGTAACACACGAAAATATTTATGAAATGGTTAAACGCGTGTCTCGGAAACTATTAACCGCAGTCAAATGAACTTCGGAATAAACGGTGAACGTGTTTCACACGGCATATTTTCAACCGAGTTTTGCAACTAAAAATCTAATTCCCCGTGTTCTCTTCTGGGTAAAAAAACGAGAGAAGGAAAATATTGATGACGGGAGACGGGAAAGGCCGTGAACGAAAAAAAATAGACGAAATTCATCGCAGTCGCCGCGATAAATCACATTTATGGCCGAGTGAACGAGACGTAGGTGTACGTCGATGCAAAAGCTCTCGCCCGGAAACCGTACGGTTCCTCGGGCTCTCCGTTCCCATTCAGAATTTCCTTTCGCTTCATTAGAGGTGAAATTTATGAAATTATTTATTAAACGTGAAAGATCCCTTAAAGAGAGGAGAATGGACATGGAAAAATAATTATGGTCAACGAATGCTTGGAAAAAATTGTTCAAAAAATTGAACCTGGATACAAGCGAAAATCAGAGAATAATGAATCTCATTGCGTGCGTAATTGGAGAATACGCAGAAACATGGAAAACAGTAGAGATAAAGCTCGGTAATGGTCAGACAATTTACGTGTGTAATTTTTTTATCATACTACCCAGACCTAACATTCTCAACCGAATTTTAACTGACAAATGAAACCAATTAATGTCTTTCCTAAATTTACGAATATTAGGTTGATTGAAATTTTCGTTTGATATCTCTCCCGACGTCCATTTCTGTCATTATTTACTGCCCGAGTTTCCAGTCGCATCCAATTGAATTATGTCATCGCACGGCGGTCTCTTTACGTTTGATCTTTTGTGGATCCAATTTCCTAGTTCGAGGTCGGGTTACCCTCTCTCACACCCTCACGCAAAATTGAAGAACTTCAACGAGCCGTGAGGGGTGGAGAAAGTGGCAAGAGGGGTTTCGAGGCTAATCCGAATCCAGAAGGATCGTCGGCCCGTACTTCCCAGGCAATTTGCCGGTTAATGGTTAATAAAAAGTGGGTCGGATTGCTGGGGAAATTAAAAATTCCAGCATCGTCGTTGCTTGATTGCCCGTCGGGTCCCGCGGTAACTCGGTGATTCTATTTTTCCAGCCGGTTGTTATTATTCGACGCGCTTCTTGCCGACTTCACCGGCATGAAACTCGAATACTGAAAGTCGAACTACCTACCGCCCCCGGTTAGACTGTTGACATTAACACGGGAACGCTTTTATATTCGAGAGGGTACATTATTAAAATTTTCCCGCCATTCGACCGCGCTTCCGTCAATTTCAATGGAGTCGTTCTTGAAATGTAGATTCCACGTTCCGTCTCCCGTTGTACCGGCTCGACGAAACGATTGTTACGGAAGTATTCCCATTCCGAGCTATCAATTTTTCAGACAATTCTTTCAGATAAAAAATTGCCAGGTTATTACAGGTCAAGTGCTTCGAAGTTTTGTATTCTACAGTATACAAAATTTTGACCAATAATAGTCTCACCATTTTTTATCCGATGAAAAAATTTCTCCCTTAGAAACACATTTATATTCGGATTTTCCGAGATAACGATTCGGGAATAAACACGTATTATTAATTTTGGTATTCGGTTTTTCATTGAATCGCGATATCAATGAAGCATTGTACACCGAAATCAAAAGCGGAGGATAATGAAATCATATTTAATTAAACATCGCAGGGGAAAATTGGAGAATAAATTGCATCGCGAGCTACGGGAGATGGGGGGAATATGATTGCAAAAAGGAACAGCAAACGCGCGTGTACGTGAACGAATATCAAAATCTCGTAGCTTTTCTGATTCCCGAAGATGACAGCCCTCGAATATCGATTTCTGTTCACCTAATATCGAATACTCGAACGGAACTACTCGATTTCCTGCTCGAAGAGGCGTCAAATATTACACGCGAATCGACGAAAGCTTGATATTACCATCACGGGAATTATCGGGGCGTGGTAAATAGCATAACACTGTCATATCCTACATCCATCACTCGCTCGAAAAAAGAAATTGAATCCTGTTAACGACGGTAATGGAACAGGAAACTCAATAATTTTTCAAGATGATCATGGATATAGCCATTAGGTTAAACCTGGTTCTCACATTCTCTCAGTTGAAATTTTTGAAATGACTATACTAGATTAGTCTGGCCCAGATTTGGACACAGGACTAACTGGGGCCTAGGCCTCACTTGGACCCAGGACTAACTGAGATCCAGACCTAACTTGATCCCCGCTCTAACTTGGACCCAGTCCAACATCACAACTTTCCAAGCCCCTTCACCTCATCACCAGGCCTAGACAGCACACTTCAAACCTTTTTATCTCGTCTCTCTCTCTCTCTTTCTCCCTCTCTCTCTTCCTCTCTTTCTTTCTGCCACTCTACCCGAATTATTCACTAATTTATTTTGCCATGCAGTGTTGTTAGTGAACAAGTCTTTCCACAGAACAGTCGCAAAAGCATCGTCAGTGGCGAGCAAGATCGCAGTGCGGTGGCAGAGTCCATCCACCATCGACAAATTTTGTGTTCCGCTCCACGTCCCGGTCGCAGTATATTATCCGATGGAGGAGGGGATTATACCTGGGACAAAGCGCGGCTTGCTTCGCAACCATAGTGTCCGCGAGTTTCCGAAAAAACTGAAAGAGGACAAATCTCAAAGCAGGTTAAACTAAACGTGCGATGGTGTGTCTACATACAACTGGATAGATCGCGTCGGAGGAGATGGTTCAAACGACTACGAACAGTGTCGGACGACTTCAAACAGTGTCGGATAACTCCAGACAGTGTGAAACGCTTTCAACCCGTGTGAAGCGACGTCGAGTGTATTTCTAAAATTGTGTTTTCCGTAGGAACTGAGCCCTCAGCGTGTGCGACCACAGTGCTGCCGCTGCCGAAGAGGATCCTCCGACACTGGCGAGTGCTGATCGTGTTCGTGCATCGAAGTCGCAAACTATAGTGTGTCTTACACTAACGATCCAATTAATTTGTGTTTGCATTGGTCTCCCAATCGATGAGCAACGTCCAGCTGAGGGTTCGCAAATTTTCCACAGCCCCCAACCCCTTCAAAAATAGAAGAATTAGGTGGGGATCAATCGAAACGATCCCCGAGGGACAGGGGTCTCTCAAAGGATAGTTTGGACTAAACTTCCCGAGTCGATCTTGGAAGTTCAGTGAATCGTGGAGGATCGGCAAGCGGTCACCAAGGATTTTTGACAATCGGATCAACTCACTCTTCATCAAAGTCCTCGAACACCATTGAAATTTTGTACGCGAATAGCAAAAAGGCCTATATACGACATTGTCACAAAACTCACCATCCAGCATACGCAAAAGAAGCACCGAACTATAGTTCGGAACTTGGTGACCTATAGTGAAGTAAAGAAGCATTAAAGACGACGTGGTAGCTTCGGAGTTTGCCAGCAAGTCGTTAACTGCTCTTAGTAGACGTAAAAATTGTCTCGCGACGAGAATAATTGTCCATCAGCCCTGGTCTACTGTTGTAATATCGAAGATCGTAAAACCACCTCGGAAAAATTGCTGTACACGCAACCCGATCTTGAAACATAATCATCGGTAGCCTCGAAGCCTAATCTCGAAACGTACGTGGATCGGACAGCAAACTCGATAAGCCTGAGAAGCGAGCAGATCCCACGATCAGGTTAGTGGAACAGAATCCAAGAGCTGGATGGTTCTTACATGGTCGACGAAAGCAGGGGATCGTTGTTTAACAAGTCTGGGGAAAGGGAGCTTGAAAGAGGATCATCAATAATTGGGATAATCTTGGAGGATCAGGAAAGTAGACGTCGATAATCTGGATCTAGTCTGAATGAAGGACTAGCTGAAAAAGGAGAATATGAAGAAAAATGACTGTAGATTGAGTCTATTTACTTGGAGCACTTAGAGGATTAATAAGGAGGACGATCAGGGCCAGGTCCATATGAAGGGAAGAGGTCAGACACGCTAGCTTAGGTCTAGAGGATCAGGAGAGGGGTGATTGAAGAAGCTATCCCCACGTTGGAATCTGATGCCAGTGAGCGAAAGGGGTAGCAGATCCAGAGGACCTGAGTCTCGGTGCGTCTCCAAGAAGGGTCCGCCGAGTCTAACAGGTGCTTAGGACGATGTAGCCCTAGGGTACCGCTTGGGACAGGTGTGGCATCGATCTCGAATCGTTCCAGAGAGGTGCGAGGTAACCTGGTGCAGCCGGCCCTGGATGTTTTGACGCTAAGTGGTGCTAGGGTGCCGAGGTGGGGGGCGCGTGGTCTTGCTGCCTGCCGTGCGCCGGTGGCGGCGGGGGTGGGGGTGGTGCAGCTGTCTCGGGGGCCACCCCCGAGGCCAAGAAGGGCTCCACCGGCCACAAGTATCAGCAACAAAAGCAGCCGAGCCAACAGCAGCATCAGCTGCTGCTGGAAAAGCAACAGGAAAAGACCCAACCGCAACAGCAACAGCAGAAGAAGAAGGTGTCGGAGGTGCAGGCGCGCATGCTGGCGCCTCTGGGCAACCTTGACGAGGACCTCGACGATCTGGATGACGAAAAGACTGTTGAGCTGATCAGGACAGAGGACGAGGATTACGGTAAAGAGGGCACCCAGCACCGATTAAGCCCCAGGCTGCACGATATCGAGGAGGAGGACGATGAGGAGGGCCGTAACACTAAGGAAAGGTCAGTTTTATCTGGTTCTGTCGAGTATACACACCCGTTCCTTTCGCGTCTAGCTAAGAAGTTCCATCAATCGGAGTGGTAGAACTTACCCGGGATCAATGACATTCTCTACCGGCTGGGTTAATAGGAAAACTTCTGTCAATCGCTCGATACTACCCCTCTTAAAAGATTGAGACCTCTCTAGCCGACACGGTGTCTCTAAGTGGACCAGCTTCCCCTGTAGGGTCACGCTAGCCTCTGGCAACTTTCCGGTCCGCTTACGGGATCATTGAACTCTCGATCATTCTCTAAATATAACAATTAATTTGTCCTCGTAGCTCCTGGAAAACTTGATCTCACGGATAGTCTGGTTAGGTACCCCTAGCCTTTCTAATCATGATAGCTGCTCTTCCCTTGGGTACACTTTTGTTCGACGAGGCTTAACGATGTTTGAAGCGTCCCGGATGAGAAAACATGCTCGTCAGGCCGGAAACGGCTGCTGTACTGTCGAACACAGACACTCAATATCCCCTGACAGCGTCGTCGGAATCCTGAACTTTGCGGAAGCCAGTTTCCGAGTAGCATCAATAAACGGGAGCGAGTTCAAAGAAGTTAGAAAGTACGAGGTTCCAGGATGTCTGACTTGACGGGCGACGTTCGTCGCGGCTTATTTTCGGCTATATTCGTCGTCTCGTGTGTGCCCCTCTTTCGCCCTTTGTTTTTCGTTGATTCCTTCGCCCCATGCACCTCGAACGCAATAAAGCGGGCTGCGCGGGGGCATGCCTTCAAAATGGATGAGAAAATGGAGCGTGTCGAATTACCTCGGGATGAAAGCCATGCAGGGAGGGAGAGGGATGAATGATAGATGGGATAGTGCCTTCTGTCCGGACCTAAATTAGATCAGATCGCATATAAATGTCAGGAAGCTGGGCCAACATCCGAGGGCGTGAACTTTGTCCTTGACCACGTGGCGCCACGATCTTTTTACGCGAAGACGAAGAGACATTTTTCACTTGTAATTTCAACAATCACTTTTACGTAAAAAATGGTTCGGCCATTGCCGCACTCGCAACGAGTAAAACAAAGTTTGGCTTATTGATTTAAAGCGAGCAGAAGTGTCACCGAGGGTGGGACAAGTATCCGATACATTTTTGACATCGAAAAAACAGCGATAAACAACGGCCGGTAACAGAGAGTTGAAAAAATGTTTTCGTGTATGCAATGTATGCAGAAAGTTCTAAATGGGTTGACTCATGAAAATTCTCAAAGTATGGCAACGGAAAAAATATTTTGGTGAAACTTCAATTGGGTACTTCGACCTAATTCTTCAAAAAAATTTCGAGAGGTGGCATCCCGAGATTTCATTAGGGTTAGGGGACGCGATAGCTCAGAGAGATGTCTCGCAGGTTCCTTTGAGGTCTCTGTGACAGCGAGCTTCCTGGCCGATGAATTATTTAATGTACAGAGGCCTCGAAGCCGAGTGAATTTATATTCGAGGGGCTGAAAGGGATTTCCGAATCCGAAGGGCGTGCCCATCGGCCATTGGTCGGGGGTTCGCCGCGCCAGAATTGTTTCTTTCCGGCCGGAGCTCCTTCCGGCGGATGAATTATGTAATAGGCGAACCGTGAGGCAAATGGGAGAAAGATAAACAGCCAGGGAATTAAAAAGAAATTCCGGGCAAACGAGGCTTTTCCAGCAGAATCCAGTTCCATCGTGGACCCTATGCTCTGAACGTTGTCAGAGCTCCCACACGCGCACCCACGTCGTTCGATTGAATGTCAAACATGCGGAACGCGTGCTGCGGAACGAGGGTTTGTTATAAAGCGTCTGGCTCCTAACAAGCCGCTTCGTTAAACGGAACTGCGATTTCCGGGGCCGAAAGATTGGTCGGCAAGCATAATCCCCATTCTTCAGCGGGATTATACGAATCGGGATACTTCAGCTGCAAACGCAAGAAAATAATCCTTGAATTAATTTCGTAATCTGCGACTCGGCGTAGACGTAATCCGTCCCGATGTCAACACACGCCGCAGTGATGTAGACGTAAGCCAGCTTAGGCTAAGCATCCTGGTCTCACAGCCTAATTTCGCCGAAATCCAATCCGGATCGATCACCCTCGAATCGTCAGCGATCGATACTGATATCTAGCCACGCGATTCATTTCTTCCTTACACTGTAGCAGAGACAGAACAGATACACACCGTGTATGTTGTCGTGCCGACATACCAAAATATTCGTGTATGTTCCCTGAATATGGGATGAATGGTCATAAAAATTTCAAAGAGATCCATCCACTGATTTTCTAGAAAAAAATGTCGGAATATTATCGTACCTCCAGTGGTCTGAAATAGAGCCCCCGTTCAAATTGTTGGCAAATCGATCTGTATCGTTTCCTGAACCGTGATTATGGCAGCACCCTCGCGGCCAGCTTCGATTCGGTCGTAACGATGATCCGGTATCGGTTTTGCGTTAATGGTTGTCGGCATCGGATGTCCAATACAATATGTTGGATTATTGGAACGTCTTGGATACGGCAGACTGATTAAGAGATAATTGGAATCTTTCGGCGGAGGGAATTTTCTGAACTCTATAGGTGGCATTGTAGGAGAAGTTTCGAGAAAAATGTTTCAAGTTGGACTACCAAGAGAGGGAATTCTTTGACAGCGGGAAATTGTGGGAATACGAGAAGGTTGGTAGATAAGAATCGATGGGGCTTGTTGAAGGAACGAGGATCAGCTGTGTAGCTACCTAGTGCAGCAGCCGAGAACTATTCCTAGTGTCCTGGACAAGATAGGATTGATCTACCAGGAAAAAGAAAATAAATTAATTTTTAGATTGTTCGTTGTTCGCTGTGTGTTTACGTTGTTGGGAAGTTAGTGGCTAGGTGGATTAAGGCGACGTTAGAGTTTACATTAATTCATGTAGGTGTAGGCTAAGTTTAAATTGAGTTACAGCTTTGCTTGGGTGTCGGTTAGATTTAAATCGTATTAGCCTTTCCTGGACTAGAATAGGTTAAATTAAGTTTTCGTGGCTGGCGATGGAGTTGGGTGTGGGGCGCAGGTATACTTCAAGCCCTGACACCTTAAACCCTAACAGTTTAGACCCTAGCACTTTAGGACTGGTTAGGACTGGGATTAGCAGCGTATAGTTAGGTATGTTAGCTCTAGTCCTTCGGAATGTACTTTAAAATGAATTTAGAAACAGTCGAGCAAATTGGTCGTCTAGAAATTTGCTCGCGCGTTATCTAAGTTTGCAAACGCAGGGACGGATGAGGGAAGGGATGAGGGGCGGGTAACGAGATGCCTCAGGGGTGGTTCTTTGCGTATTAATGGGGGCCGGGTGTCGCGGTGATCGTGGTTGATCACGCAACTTTTCCATCGGTGTATCGGTACACAAAGTCCTGAGTGCTGTATAAATTAGTATCACGTTTCGAGGGTCTGCGTCACCGGCGCGGCGGCGCGTCGATCGTTCCATCGATAAGCCGTGGGCGTCGTAAACAAACGAGAGCCTCGAGACGACGGGTCTCGGAACGACGTCCTCTCAAAGACATTCCCTCTTTCCCCGTTGAAAACAAGGCGCATTGTTGCCGCGGCTCGTCTCGCCTTCAGACTTGCCTGAAATTTGCCTGGGCAACTGTAATTCCGCCGGCTTGAATCTTGGCTCGCACGGAATCAGGATAATGCTTTTCTTCTGTCCCCGTGACGCGGGCGGCGGAAACGCATTATCCGAGTTCATAAAATTTTTTCACTTTCCGCCCGGGATTCACTTCGACGGTAACTTCTTTAACAGACTACGGAAAAAGTAGACGGGAAGTTCTGCGTCAGATCGAGGGTCACAGTCGGATCGAATCAACTTCGCCCTTTTGAATTTTTTCGACTTCCGAATTCCATTTCACCGCCGTGGCCAGAAGTTCAGCACGATGAGAGCATCTTCGAGAGAATCGAGGCTCGGAAACTCAATTTTTAGAACTTCGAATTTTCGAAATATATTGTACAGGCTCTTAGAATCGGCTAGAGTACCTGGTCAACAGGGAAATCATCTCGAAGGTACACAATTCCTCGAAATGTAGACTGTTCGCACGTATCAGTTTACACCGAGTAATTGTATCGACGGTGTCAGACAGCGTCCGAAAAAGTTTCGCTGGAAGGAGCAGAAAATTCGAGAGTTCCGCAAACTTCGTTTGAGACGACGTTCGCAGTGATTCGCGATAACTTGCCGGGCGGATTCCGTCGGTGGAAGATCGTTTTTCAGTCGTCATTCAGTTTGAAATATCTCCGGCGCGCGGCCTCCTATTATGCTCGGCAAAATGGTGACACGTTTCCTATATCGTGAAGCTGCCTGTAAAGGGAGCCGACGTGAAAAAGTGTACAAAAATCGAGTGGTTTGACGCGAGAAATATACGTCGCGATATCGATGTGTATGCAACTCTGTGATTGTCTTGAAAAATAGAAAAATGGACATTTCTCTAGAATTTCTAAAGTTAATTTTCCGATACAGTCATGTTCCAATAAGTGGCTTACTAACCCGGACCTATCCCAAACGCAATCCTGAGCTGGTTCTAACATCGACATTACACGGGCCAATGTAAACGCTGGCTACCCCTAAGGTAAACCCAGCCGGCTGTCCATACTTAACTCGCGTCGTCAACAGCAAACATCGTTCGAGACGAAATTGTAGCAATATTGATTCGCAGTTGAAGAGCCCATCGTGCACAGGTAATACGTCCGAGTGTGCTGTTGTATCGCCGGGTAATTTCCATAGAAACAGGGATCGATCATTGTGAAACCGACGAATTCCCTGGAACAACAACCGGGCCGATAATTAATGAGCTGTTGATATTCGTTTCTCGCAATTTTCTGAACGCAGACATCACTTTCGCGAGCCTGGTTTTCCAGCGCCGCCGCGCCGGTATTCACGGCTTTCTCTGACGCCACTCGACGGTAATTAAACGCGGCCGCGGCGTTTTATTGTGTCCGAAAATTTGGCGTCCCGATTGCCGGCGACAGAACGCCGCTGATATTCACAGCATGGAAAACCGTCGAACAATGTCTTGCCACGCGTGCATTGTCCCGGGCGCAGTTGTGCACCCAACTCTGCCCGCCGGTGAATGTACGGAACTACATTGTTAAATATTTTCTGCTTACGGAACGTACGCGTTTTCATTCCGCCACGAGGACTTTCGAAATATTTGAATAGCGATTCACTCGGGATCTTTTCCCGCGAGAAGCACTCTTTGATTTTTATGGCCCAAAAATTTTTTTCTCAGCCTTGATTAGATCTCGTATATATTAATTTGCGTCTGGAATATATTTAAACACGACTAGCGAAGGTTTCGGCGCACTCTCTGTTTGTCAAATGAAATTATTAATTGATTATTCCTGATTGTGTCGACGATCCAACAACTCTCGCGAGGAATAATTAGTCTGGATAGCGACACGACAATCCGAACAGTAACGAATCTGATCCTCTCAAATTCCCTCGCAACACGCGTGGCTTTAACCGGCATTCCTATAAATAATGAGGTCTATTATTAGACGCGGTGTATACCGTTTTCCTTTCTTGCTATTAATGCAACACGATTATCTAATTCTGAAACGAAATGTGTATAATTAGAGCTGGTGTGTACGAGGACGGCCGGCGAAGTCGGCAAACCCGCCCGTACATTTCCCCGACTGATACTTGCGTCAAGTTCGCACGAAATTCGCCGAGGACAGATGAATGGGGCCCGAGGTGACCATTTCCTTCGTCGTACCGCAGATTTGTGTTTCACCTGCTCGGAATGCCGGCTCGTTTGTTCTGCGCGTCGGGGGTTCCATGAGGGCACGGATTCTTCTCCGCAAAATCCCAAATCCGATTCTTCGTTGACAGTTTTATTCGGCCCGGGGCCAGGACTCGCAGGAATAAACCTGGCCGTGTGCAATGCCAGTTGCACTCCTCCGATTGTGCTTTCTGATGAGCGGCGAATTTTTGGCGGTGCTCGACACCGGAAATACTGCCTCTGAAATATTGGACCTGACTCACGGACGCGATTGTTGACGGAATTATCTCAACTCGTTATATTCAATTCAAGTTATCCTTCCGGGGGTGTACCATCCCTACAATCGAAATTATGAAAAATATTTTCGTGGGACTGTCAGGTGACATTGATATTGATCCTCGAAGCATCGCGTGTCATCAATTTCCAAAACTATGACACATTTTTGACAGAATTGTTACACGTATTCCCGGTTCACCTTTAACGTTACGTAAAGGTGGTAGAGACACGAACAGTTATTTTTGACGTTTTAATCCACGGCAGCCGCCCACGATCTCTATGTAATAAAGCAATCCCGTTGCAACTGATACCGGTCGTCCGCAAACATATTGAGCTTTCGTGCCGGGGAACCGTCGTCGACTTGTTTCACGTCATCGCCGGGCAACCTGTTGATGTCGGTTCGGGCCGCGGATTCGTGGCAGGAACACAGCCAGGAAAGATCGATCGCAACGATAAGGAAACGCTCTTGCGGCACCACCATTCCTTGTCTCTCTCTCTCTTCCCGATGCTAATCTCTCGGAATTGTTAACACCCCCGAGCGTTCATTACATCGCGCTTAATGACCACGCACTCGATCATTCCCATTGCATTTGAAGATGAGGTTCAAATTCGATCGATTGATCAAAGTCGAGGGATTTCAATATTTTTTATGCGGTGCAAATTGCATTTCAAGTGAAGCTGTAAAAGGTCATATAACTCAATTTTTTTGCTAATAGAATACAGAAATTCTACGAGATCTTCAAAAAATCGTGGAATAAAATGTCATAAAGCTTATTCCTAAATAGTAAAAAATTGGTTTTCATTTCCCTTGAGAAAACGAAATGATTTTTCGAACGACCTAATAGATAGAGAAGTCAAATGACGTAGATGAATACGAGAATCTAGAAAGCTAAAATTATCCAGCTGGAGAATTAGCTACCCATAAACGGACTAGTACAGCTCCCAGATAATTTTAGCTAGCCATTATTGAACATAGTGTCTACAGCTAGACCCACGCCTAGATTAAGTGTAGTCAAGTGTAGCTCCGTATGATTGAACCAATACTCGATTCAGATGGAAAATATCGACTACGAAGCTGTTGCTGTAGAAATTCCTCGTAAGAGGCTGAAGACGTATCATAGGCCATCAGCCAGATTGAGCTCTAGGTCTCACGTCGACACCGTTGAGGTGACGCGATCGTTAGGCGAAGACGGAGCCTATGTCGGCTGCAACACCCACAGATAATGGCATTGGAAAGCATCTGACGACGATAGCACAGCCTCCGACAATGTAGGGAGCGTCTACGCGTTAGCAGAGGCATTATGCTCCTCTGTTGACGCAAACGACCGGATTCGCCATTCATTCTGTGGCACCTCGAGGCCATGGCAGGTTTAGAAATTAACGATCCGCATTACTCAGTCGACTCTGAACGTGCGGCCGAACCGAAATTTCGAAGGTTCGCCCCGTTCCTGCCGTTCCTTGCGTCTGGCACCGGCACAAAGGATTATCATCGATTGCGTGTTAACAGAAGCTTTGTGCCCCGGCCCTCGCATTGTCTTGTTTGCTCATCCCCCAACCGCGTAGCCTGATCGCAATAAACAACCGAACGATTGTCTGAATTTTCCAGATCGATCAATATCGTTCGTTCATAGGAAAAGTGACGCAACTTAAAATATATTTCTAGATAAAGTATAATAATTAGACAGCGGATCTCTATGCAAAAAAAAATTTTCTACCCGATTTTCAACAAACTGAAGTGAAATAGAAATTTATTTTCTTTCTTAATATGTTTAATAGGTCGAAAACATATAATATATAACAGTATTTTAAAATTCTTCTAATGTTTTCACTGTTTTGAATTACACCTACTCGTTTTTGTCATAAACGCATAAAATCCGCTGTCTAAATAATAATAAATACTTTCACGTAATGTAGACCGATTTCTCGCGACGATGTTACGATCCTTGAAATTTCTTAAAATTCGTGATTTTTCGTTGGATTTGTCTTTTTACGCTCTACAAATAAGTGGAAAAAATTTCCACGACCTTGAAAATTACCTCGGAAGACAAATACAGTATTCGCGCTGCTTGAAAAACATTTTTTCCATGATTATAATTCGAGGAGTCGTTTAAATGGCCACTTTAAATGGGACCGCCTGTACTTCCAGCTCGCCTCGGAGCTCCGCGAATAATGTAACGCGCGCATGGATTTTCGATGTCACTTCCGGTCCGGCTCACTGACGTTTCCCGGCGTGGATCAGGAAGTCGTAGTTGGCTCGGCTCGTTTTTCCCCGTCTATTGCCCCGGAGCAGTATCGATAAAAAGTGTTCCGCGTCGATGATAACTGGACCGGCGAGTCATTTCTCCGCGTTTTTTCGATCACCGTAGGGAACACGGTTCTCTGGCGCTGATGTCGCTGGTAAAAAACCACGTTTATCTGACGGCGGCGACGACAACGACAACGATGGCGGTGGCGGCTGAGTTTTCGTTTTCAAAGCGACGCCCGTGCTCCCCACACCGCAGGCCACATCTCGAAAAAGCTCGACGTCATTTCCATTCGCTATTCGATTAGAGGCTTCACCGGTATGCTGCGGGGAACAACAGCAATGGGAATTAGTATTTCGCGAAATGAAATTTGGAAATATTCCGGTGAAATACGAAGTTTGACCAGGTCCATGTCACGGGTCACCGGTTCTCTTTTTAGGCAAAAACGAAAATCCATGGAAATATTATTTTTCGGATTCTCGTTCGAACGGGACGAGTTCGCTGCACTCGCATTGACATCGTGTGGTGTGTGGTGCATCTCATGATTAAATATGTTGCTATCTAATCAATAAATTGTATGCATCTATTACAAAAATGAGAAATGTAAAACCATTAGAGAAATTTAAGTTTTCTTTCTTAACATGTTTAATAGGCTGAAAATAATACAACAGTTTTAAATTGCATCTGTTTATTTTTGTCGTGAACGCATAAAATCCGCTGTCTGGTCAGGAAAAATGTTTAATTTTCAAGTTAAAGCAGCTCTGACTGCAAAGGGGAATGTTTTGAGGAGTCCTAATACACTCGCTGTCGCGGATTAAGTTTCCCTAGCTTACAACCACTTCCACCATTCAAGAAGCATAGGTTACAAAGATCTGGTTGATCTCCAAGTGAATCGTAGCCACTTGGCCGACCGCCAGCAGTTTTCAGCCACTCATTAGGTCTCCGGTTTTCCATTGTATACAGTCGCGCAGGCCGGCTCGAGTGGGAACAGGACGTAACGAAAATATTTATCCCCGCCGATTCCAATCGCGCGTGTTTACACAGAACGGCGGTATACATATTATAGAGATGTTACGATTAGGCATCTCTGTAAGGTTGACATTTTGTGATAGGTAGCTCCTACTTCTCTGGTCGCCGCTGGGTGGGCGCTTCCATGTACGTGTGCGAATGAGATTTTGTGCATGCACTAGCGAGGTTCGGCGTGGAATACCGCCATATCTGGCCATACCGCACTCTAGCGGTCACCACAAAAGTAGGAGCTAAGTATCACGCTTTTCGGAGGGAAGTCGTAACACCTCTATAATACACTCTGCACAGAACATAATCAACTGCTCGCGCTGCTCGCCGAACGAGTTCGATGCCAGGCCTCGGTCGATTTACGCTGTGTACAAGCTCGCGCGTTCCTCTAGACGTCACGATTACATCTATATTCGTTTCTAAACCGCGTCAAACCATTTTGGATATTTATTAAGATAGTGAACAAAGCCTGAAAGTGTAATTTCCAAGGGAACAGTTTACCGTTTCTACGTTTAAACACCGTGACTGATAGTGAATGATTGTGTCCGCTCGTGCAAATTACTCGACGCTTTTCATTAACGCTCGCAAACGGACCTCGAAAGATACACCATGGCCGCACTTCGATCTCATGAATATTTCATCCTAGGGCAGAGCTCATCGGCGTGCCCTCGAGGACAATCCTTTAATCAACGAGTATCTCGGCCCTGTTCAACAGCCCTCTCGCTTGGCATTCATTAGGCCACCGACTGGACTGTTTGTTTGCGAATTACTTTCACGGCTGCATTTGTTTTGTTCGGACCGGTGCGAACACCTGACACGTTCTGCGGAGCTTGTCGGGGGTTAATGGACACTCCCTCGGTCCTGGAGAACAGTGGATTCCAATTAGAATGGACATTTGTTCGTTCCGAATTCTACCTTTAGCTACAAGTAGCTCTGATGATTTGTGTAGACTCCGTGCAAGGTAGAACGTCGCCCGAGGTCGTTAGCATACATTAGTGTAGCTTTTCTAGGTTAGAAAATTTATTATTTTAAATGAGGACCCCCAACTAGGAAATTGATACTCAATATTTGCTTCAACACTTAGCTACCACTCAATAGGCCCCGATTCCAATTGTCAATGAAGACTCGGTGGTCAATCTCGACTTGAATGAAGTTAGGACATGTCCCAAGGTCTCCAATATCCACAATCCATTCGAGTTCCACTCAAATCGAATTTTCCATTCAGTCAGCAAAAGTGCTAGCAATAGCGGTCAGCTAACTCGATCCCAAAATTCCGGCATCATGCAGAACCAATTCGGTTCTGCCAAGCAGGGATCAGTATTATCAGCAATTCCTCGAGTAGTAATCTGGGATCGTGCATAATATCCATCGCTGGGCGTCTTAATCATCGGAAATCCTCATCAAATACGTCTGCGTGTATCCAGGCCTAATCGCTCTTTAATTAAGCCTCTCCACACGATTAGACAGACTTGAGCCGGTTGAGAATGTCATGCGGACCACAAAGGGATCAGGCCGATTGAGAAGGGACAGTCTCGTGAGAATAAAGGAAACGGGTGTCCGGGTGATAAGGTGGCTGAAAAGTTAGCAGTGAAGAGTACGGTGGCGGGTGACTTTGGATTTTCCAGGCCCTGCCAGAAGAAATCGCCGACCCCGAGCAGCGGCGGCGGTAGCAGAACGGGTTGGCGATCGCGCAGAAGCATCACAACATCAGGTGCACCGGGTACACACCAGCACCACGTGATCGCCACTGCAGCCGCGACTGCACAGGCCAAGATGCAGGCCGAGCAGGGGAGCATCGGCGAGCTGCGAGGGTACCACAACCTCAGATCGCGAAGACACACGCTAGCCAACGTTCGGTGAGTAAATCAATACAATTTTATAGAGTTCTAATAGTAGAAAAGAAATCCCAGAAAATGTACCAGGATATGAGAAAAATTGAATTTTGTCGCGACCCCTTAGAACGGCAACCCTCCTGACACTGGAGATGCGAGGTTAGTCTAAGCAAGGATGATTTTCATAAAAGATTTTTTAACTGAATAACATGGTAGTATTACCAGCGATACGTAATCGATATTGTGAAATAATGTGAGGATTTTTGCATATAGAGTATGTTAGCTCCTTACAGTGGCAACCCTCCTGAAATTGGAGTTTAATAAAATGTCTTTTGATTTATTAAAATGGTAATATCGATAAAATGGAATGGAATGTAATAATCCGAGAAAGGTAGAATTTTATTGGGAACGTATTTTTAAAATTAATATCAGAGTGAGAAGTTTACTGGCGTTCTTTTATGTATAGTGTGGCTTTGTCCCTTAAAATGGCAATCCTCTCGCTGGAGGTTCGAGGTTAACCTAGAGGTGATCTCAAAATATTTTAGGTTCGATTGAAATTGTAATATTATTAAAATAATTCAAATGAAGTTGCTGTAATGGAGAGAAATGTAATCAGAGAAAATATTCTGGAATGTAATAACGTGAACATTTTATTCAGGTTCTTTTATGTGTAATGTATTATATGTTCGCCCCTTAGTATGGCAACCCTCCTGACGCTGGAGCTTCGTAGTTTGCCAGAGCACGGCGAATCTCAAGTAACTATTTTTCGATGGATAAAAATGAATAAAATAAAATAGAAAATGGAGAAATATATCGTAGGAAGAATTATTTTACGTCGGACTTTACTAAATGGAATCTCCCATCGTGTTTATGATCGTTAGGTACGATCAGAGTTTGACAAAAAGCCAGATTAATGGATGTACAAGTTTTTCCACGAAGGGGACGAAGTTTCAAACTCTGTTACCCATTTTTTTACCTTCCTCCCCTCTCTCTCTTCCTCTCGAGATTGCTCGAGTTAATTATGAGCACTAAGTGTTAAGTAGTCCATAAGCAACAGCCCAGATTGTGCTTAACCGTTGTGAAATGATTGATTGTGGTGGCTAACGTCGTGGTGTACTTGTTGCTTGCATTATTGATCAGTCAAATGTCCAATGAGACTGCACAACAAGGACGTTTATTCGCTGTTTCTCATACTTACCATTTAGGCGAACTGCTATTTCTCTTCCAGCACATTTACGATGATATACTGACAATTCCAGATAATTTCATCAACAAAGCGCACTTCTTCTGATAAAAATTTTACGACTCTGGAAACTCTACTACTACTTTAAAAAATATGTTAATATATATACTTGAGGAAATATATGTTGATATATAAACAAATACTTTTTCCCATTTTTGCTGTTTCTTCAGGTCCACAAAAAAATCGCATGAAAATAGCCAGAGAGTTTGATGCAGCTGCGATTTGAAACTCGAAGGTATCGCATGCAAAAATAGAAGGCAGGTGGACAGGAATCGTGATGAATCATGCGAATCTTCACTGTCCGGTTGCTCGTCGATCTGTCCGATTATTTCAGGCGCGTTCGAGCGTTCGCGGACGTCTGTCCGGATTTCTCTTATTTCAATTTGGCGACAAATTATAATCGGTCGGTGCCAAGCGAGCAACGCGAAGGTATGATCTACGCGGTAACGAAATCTTGTGAATCACGGAGACGCTGACACCCGAGTGTTCGTCTATTAATGTGCCGGGGTTGTTCTATCGAGATAGTGTCCAAGGAAACATGACCGGAATGAAATATTATTCCGCCGCGGCGTTTCTGGTTTTGGTCTTCGAGTCCGAAGCTCGAATTCGATCGATCACGTTCGATTGGACGCAAATGGGAATTCCGCGTGGAGCACGAGTGACCAGTTTTATTGTTTTTTTTATTGCCTAACGATTTTTCACTGCATGCGCATGTATTACACAGGACGTATAAGTTCGTTACAGAGTCACAATTCGATTCCAGTGTACACAAATAGAAGACGATTGCACGGCGAACGATTTTCGGCTGAGCCAAAGCTTAAATTTAATTTTATGCCGATGCTTGATTCTATTACGCATCCGTCGCATGAAAGGCCCGACCATTCTACTGTACAATGGCTCGCTATTGATTTTAGAGACGGCCACCATTCATACAGCCACATTATTGGAAATTACATACCATTTCCTTTGTTGCGTCTATCTTCGATTCTATCTTCCAGCGTCCACTCGGTCAGAAGCCTTTGCTGTACACTCGCGATACTCTCGAGGCTGGCCTTTTTTCCCTTCCATTGCGTTTCCCTTTCACGACGCTATCCGCTCACCTGTGAAACGGAACTCGACGAGCATTAGTCCTAGCCAGCGATGCCTGGGTATATTCCGATCCAAGAACTAATAATAATTCAAACTAGCGTAACTTCGTGAAAAATAATCGGGGAACGATCTACCTGGGTTCATTTCAACGTGCGAAGCTTCCACTTTCAATACCCTACAATCATTTTTTATTCAAAATACTTTCGCATTTCAAAGTAGTCAAAAAAGCGAAAATCTCGAAAATTTTTTTCGGGAATGAAATCAACAGGAATCGGAACGTTGAAGTCTCCGCTTTAAAACAAGTCCAGAGACCTTACTGCACAATTTTTTCCGACGAAGTTACAAGCATTTTAAACATCGAGATTTCCACGTGTCGGAAATCGCTATTTCCGAGGCTCAAAGAATCGATGAATCCTCTTACAAGGATTTAACGTCTGATGAATGATTAGTGAGACGTTCAGAATGCAGCGGAGGAATTAATAAACCCCCGATAAGCAGAGATTTATAGTAAAACGCGTTTATAACTCACGGAGGCAGAATCCCCGATGAAAGTCCTGTTCCATTTGCCAGCGCCATCCCCTGGGAGACCGAATGTGAAGATCAATCAGGATCACCGCAAGAGCAGCGGATTTTTTTCACCCCGGTCCCCCTAGAACTGCAGACGCACTCCATCAGGTTCTCATCCTCTTTCCGTTCCTCCAATTTGTGCTTCTCAGGTTTGTCTGCCATCTCTGGCTGGCTCTTCAGGGCGCTCGTCTTCTCCGACGGTGGCTTTCTTCTGCCCAATTTCTGAACCTTGATCATTGCCATGGTCGTCTGATCGGCCTTCTTCGGTTTGGGACCTGTTAATCCCTTCGGGGATGGCTTGGAGACGCTGACCGCCTGGTCGTTGGTCGTCTGGATTTGTTTTGGCTCCATCATGCTAGGACCCTGAGACCTGACGCACCTCTGGAGCCTCTTCACATTGCATTCTTTGCACAAGGATTCGTGCTGGACACACTGATCGACTCCAGGTCCAGTTTTGCTCATCAAAGGCAGAGCCTGGAGTAATTTCACCACGGACGAAGTCGGAGTACCCGGAAGAGTGGACACTGCAGGCTTCGGGTCCGGAAGAGTGTCCTGCACCGTCTTCCCACACAGACAGCAGTTGCAACGCCCTTCAGCATCGTCAGATTTCTTGCCATAGTGAATTGTCCTCAGCTCCTTCTCAGGCTCCAGCTTCGAGTAGACTCCGGTGGTCTTCAGAGTTTGCAGGATTCTCAGGAAGCTGGACTTCTCTGTCTGAGAGGTGACAGCGACCATGTTCGCTCCTGAAGGATCCTGGGACATCTTCCAGCGAGTCACTCGCCCCAAGGTCTCTGCATCCGTGCCCTTGGGCTGTTGTCTCAACAGTTTAGGGAGTGGTTGTGTTTGCATCCCTATATCTGCTACAGTTTGGGTCACTGCCTGGATGGTAGTCTTCTGAGCCTCAAATTGGGTGATCGATGTTTGGGTGATCTCCATCTTCTGGCACATCACCTGCTGAAGATGATAAGTCAATTAAAATGAAAGGTTGAATAAAAGTGGATTTTCTAAGGTTTTTCTGATATACTGAGACTGTTGGAGGAATGCCTGACTGGTCGCGCTGGGTGGGCATTTCCCTCGTTGGATCCTGGGGGAAAATGAGAGATTAAATCAGAGTTAGGGCCTGAATGTGTGTGTGTGTATGTGGTGTGTGTTAGGCCGGTAACTTAGAATCAAAAATTGATACTAACTGTTGGAGACTGTGATGTGCATTCACAGACCCCAGACTCTTCTTCTTTGACTGGAGGTTGCAATATACAGACATCAGAATCCCCTTTCCTGACTGAAGGAGTTTTTTCCTCTGATGGCGCTTTGGACGTGCATTTACAAACACCGGAATCCTCTTTTTTGACTGACGGTGGCTTTTCCTCTGAAGGCGTTTTGGACTTGCATTTACAAACACCGGAATCCTCTTTTTTGACTGACGGTGGCTTTTCCTCTGAAGGCGCTTTGGATGTGCATTTACAAACACCAGAGTCTTCCTTTTCCACTGGAGTAACTTCTGCCTGGTCTTGAAGATCTTCTGTCATGCATACACATTCTGCAGACTCTTCTTTTCCATCTGATGGACCTTCTGTCAAGCACAGACAGTCACCAGGCTCTTCTGCATCCTCTGGAGGATAATCCTCTGCCAAACACTGGCAAACAGACTCTTCTTCTTCGACTGGGCGGTCTTCTTCGATAACAGGAGGGAAAAGGTACTCCACATCATAGAATTCATGACAAGTACATTCTTCCTCAACGCTGATTTCAAGCACCTCCGGTTCTTCGGGAACCTCTTCATCTTTTTCTTTAAGAACTTCGACAGGTGCTATTATCTCAATTTCAACATCTACCTCGTCCACCTTCGCATCCTCTAACACCTTCACCTCCAGTTCTATCTCCAGTTCCAACTCAGGCACTTCCGCTTTGATTTCCTCTTCTGCTTCCTCCACTGGTATCTCAACTATCGCTTCCTCTTCAGGTTCTTCTTTTGGAATTATGTCTACCTGGATTTCTTCCTCCTCTAGTACGATTACTTCTGGTTTGAGTTCTGTCACCACTTCCACTGGGATTTCTTCCACTTCGATCTCCTCAGGTATTATTCCTTCCTCTTCAGGTATTATTTCTTCCTTTTCAGGTATCATTCCTTCCTCTTCAGATATTATTTCTTCCTTTTCAGGTATCATTCCTTCCTCTTCAGGTATTATTCCTTCCTCTTCAGGTATTATTTCTTCCTCTTCAGGTTTTGGTTCTTTTATCAGTGGAGCTATTTCCTCTGGTACTTCTTCTTCTTCCATCGGTTCCTCTTTTACTAGAGCCACATCCACTTCTATTTCTGTTGGCACTATTTCTTTCTCTTCAGGTTCTGATATTTCTTCCACTGGAATTATGTCCACTTCAACTGCCACTTCGAACTCTTCCAATCGTTCTACAGGAACTTCTTCTACTTCATCTTCCTCTGACACTGTTTCTTCAGGTTCGATTTCTTCCTCTTCAAGTTCTTCCTTCATTGCTGGTTCTGGTTCTGGTTCCTTTCCTTCAAGTTCTTTGTCTTCCACTTCTTCTTTGACCGTTGCTATTTCTGGTACCTCTTCAGGCTCTTTTTTCTCTAATGGTGTCTCTTCTTCTAATTTCACTTCAGGCACCCTCTCTTTTTTCGCCACTGCCTCTTCCTCTTCTGTCACTTCTTCTTTCTTTGTCTCTTCATCCTCTTCAACTACCTCTTCCTTCACCGCAGGCTTCACCTCGTCCACTTCCGTAGGTCTTTCACTGTCAATTACCTCTTCACGCTTCACTTCTACATCTGCCACAGCTATGTCTTTGGGAACAGGTATCTCTGCTCTCGGGTACTCCTCAGAGACTTCTTCCTTAACATCTTCAGGTTCGGGCTTCAATATCCTCTCCTCCACAGACTCAACCTCATCCACTAGTTCTCGCTTTATTCCTTTTTCCACTTTTACATCTACTTCTACAATTTCTACTTTATCATCTTCCGCTTTCACATCTACTTTTACAAAATCTACTTTATCATCCTCCCTTCGATCTAATTTCATTTCATCTTCTTCTTCAGCAAACTCCATCATTTCCTCCTTGATTTCTAAAGCCTCTTTTTCTTTAGCAATCCGTTCCCTGACCTCGAGTTTCATCGTTCTCTGCGGAATGAAATTTTCATTTTAGCTCGATGACTTTAAACGGGAAACTTTAAGCGTCTCACTGGCTTTGTTAAATAATAAGAAATGCAATTAATTACGCCAGTGTACGCTGCGAGTTCGTCAGTCACTATCTTAGCCTCTCGGTCCATGGTATCACAATTTGGACACTCCTAAATGAGAACAAAATTAAAACCGTTTACTTAAGCAGGACTACAAGTTTTCGCGGTTTGGTATTTGCAAGTGGAGGAACATCTATGATATTTTCGACGCCCTTAGGATCTTTAGGAGGATTATTTTCATGAAATACATACAGAAATCTTCAAACGAACAGCATGCACACGATCCTGCCATGAAGATAGCTGGTCCATCGGCACTAAGACACCTTCAGCCATCTCTGTGACCTCATCTCCCTTCAGTCCGACTTCATCTTCCATTACTCCGACTTCATCTTCCAGCATTCCTACCTCATCTTCCTGCACCTCGATCTCACCTTCCTGCACTCCGATCTCATCTTCTTGAATTCCGACCTTATCTTCGGGCACCCCGATCTCATCTTCCGGCACTCCGACCTCATCTTCCTGCACTCCGACCTCATCTTCCTGAATTCCGATCTTATCTTCGGGCACTCCGACCTCATCTTCCTGAATTCCGATCTTATCTTCGGGCACTCCGATCTCATCTTCCGGCACTCCAACCTCATCTTCCTCCACTCCGACCTCAGGTTCCTTCACTCCATCATGCTCACTTACCTCTTCATCGTAAGCAATTTCTCTCTCAACTACCTCCTCTATCTTAGATATAGTCTCCTCTGCCCCGACATCTTCAGTCCTTTGCACCTCATATTTTCTAGCCATCTTATATTCAATCACTCTCTCAGGAGTCTTAGCTCCCATCTGCTCAGCTATCTCAAGAAGTCCATACTTCTCTAATAACTCTCTAGCAGTGACACGATCCTCCTCCAGAGCGATCCTCTCTTCCTCAGGTAGCCCAGTCTCCGACAGTCCTAAATCATTGCAGTCAAAATATGGCGCACAGAAACTTCCAGGCCCATCTAACTCTGACAGAGATCCTATCTGAGCTAGAAGTTTCTGAGCATCCATCACAGTTGACTCCTCAACATCAACGCGTTCAGGTCTTATGCGTCTGTATTCAATGCTCTTCGGGGGACCTACTATAGCCCCCAGCTCCTCCACACTGATATACTTCCCCAACGCATCTATGCAAGCTGACAATTTGGTGCCGATCTCCTTTTCGTCATCTCTACCTATTATAGCCTCTAGTTCCTCCACACTGATATACTTCCCTAACGCCTCTCTGCAAGCTGACAATTTGGTCCTGATCTCCTTTTCGTCATCTCTACCTATTATAGCCTCTAGTTCCTCCACACTGATATACTGTCCTAACGCCTCTCTGCAAGCTGACAATTTGGTGCTGATCTCCTTTTCGTCATCTCCTATTATAGCCTCTAGTTCCTCCACACTGATATACTTCCCTAACGCCTCTCTGCAAGCTGACAATTTGGAAGTCATCCTCTCAATTTCATCATCCCCATCTCCTCGTCCTGAAATCTCATCTCTCATGGAAACCGCAGCTAGAGCTTCCATGTCTCTGACGCTAGCATAGTCATCATCCCTTCCAATCAGAGCCTCTAGCTTCCCTATGCTTATATGCTTCTCCAATTCTTCTCTGCAAGTTGCCATTTTGGATTTAAAGTATTCCAACTCTTTCTCGAGTTCAGTGATGCGCTCAGTCTTCGTCTCCAGCTGTTCTTGGATGGTGCCGGTCGCCTCCCCTTCAAGGCAATTCCACAGCTCGTCCGCCTGCTGGAGGGTCCTCATGTAAGCCTCTTCACGACGCTCCAGATCGCCGATCTGCCTTTTCATGCACAACTCCGCTTCCGCCAGCTCGTGCAGCTTCTCCAGGCATTCGATGTCCGTCGAGCGGATCGAAGCACTGCTGGGCACCTTCTCCAGCCACTTCTTCCTGCACTCTATGACCCCGCATTCCCCTGAAACAGATCTCCAGCGTTAGTACCAGTGCCTGCGGTGCGTGGATCTATTTTCGCCCGAGAACTAACGATCATCGATACTTCAAGTCGTTTCTTATTCAAAATCCTTTAGCACTTCGAAAGACTCTATGGAACTCAAAAAATTCGTTTCGAGAATTAAATCAACAGGAATTCGAAGATTGAAGCGTTCGCCTTAAGTCAGGCTTTAAATGTAAATATTGTTCACTTGTCAAGATCACCCCGAAGCATACCGTCACTTCAAGTACACTTTCGCAAACCTCCGCTCATTATGGACCGTTCAAAAGGCCACTAATTAACCGCTCGACCACCCCGAAGAACAATACAGTGCAAATCACCTCACCAGCTTCGCAGGCGCCCTCGTCCTCACTGCACCTAGCTTCTCTCAGCTTCTGCACCTCGATGGTCAGCTGTTCGATCCTCCTCTGTTGTTCCTCCTGCAGCTTCCTAGCTTCTTGGAGCCTCTTTTCCCTATCCTCTAAACTAGCCATCTTCTCAGCCCACAAACTTCTCGCCTCTTCTACTCTATTCTGGGCCTGCTTTCTCTCTGCCTCAGCTTCCCTCACCCTACAATCAAAATGGCGACTAGGAGAAGTAGGACAGTACACTTCGCCCGATGCTGGACCCTGGAACTGTTTCTCCAGGACCTGCTGAAGACAAGGAGCATTGTCTCCCTGTGTCATCCTCCAGATATTCCAAACCATCACTGCTGGCATCGAGCACTCCAGGATATTCAATCTTTGACGAAGGTCACCCTGCTGTCTCTCCAGCTCCTCGTTCTTCATCTCTCTTTTACCAATCATGTCACGAAACTGTCTGTTACACTGTCGCTGCCATTTACTGATCTTCGTCCTCTGACGTGTCTCCTTCTCACTGAGACGATCCAAGGAGCTCTGCTTCCCGGACAGAGGCAATTCCTGAGACCTCCTGATCACCTCATGGCTCTTCGAAGTCTCCTCCACCGAGTCACGACTCTTTTTACTACCTGATCCATTTGATTTAATTGCGGATGTCTTGGGCTCTCCAGGCTCTGGAACCTCACTGACAGATTTGTCCGGGGACCTGTCATTTCCCAATGTCAAGGACGGTGACTTGGACCCTGTCTTCGATCCTTCTACCACCTGGACACTCTCGGAGTTAACAGGGGAGTCTGGAGAGTCAGGATCCTCCACGTCCAAGAACTCTTCCTGGTCGTCATCGTCTGCCATGACGATCTTTTCAGGTTATCCTTCATGTGGTGTGTTCTCCTGATGGCTTTTCTTTCTTGAAGATAGTATCAGAGACTTGCGTCAATTTTTCTCGTCCCAAACAGTATCAACCAGTCATTTGATTAATGCATCGGAAACGCGCTGCAATTCCCGTCTACCCCATGAATTTATGTATTCAAGTTGAAAGTGGCGGCGGAACCGTCGAGATACGAGACTCGATGTATGGATCGATCGATCGCTTCTCGCACAATCGTGAATCGTCGAAAAATATTTGTCGGCCGCGAGTTCCCCGTGAAATATGAATTTCGAAGCCGAGTTTCCCAACGGAACGTTCTTCGGAAAGTTTCCAATTACCCGGGAATTCGGAATTGATATTGCCTACAATATGCCCTGATATAATCTCGGAATTCGGTGTTCCGAACAACTACTTTCGATGAGACACTTCGGCTTAGTTAGCGCGATTAGTGTCATTAGGCCGAGAAGAAAAGGGACTTGGATCGCTCGTTAACGAGAACAGCTTGCCGAAAAAATGTGCTAGCCGTTCCCACAGTTTGCGGGAACCGAGTCTGTTACATTTTTCACAGTTTTAAACGGGAAAATGTTGCCACGAAAGTTTCTACGGAACCGCGTTTCTTAGCTGCGGGAGATCCGCGAAACTATTCATACGATTTCCTGAAAACTTTGCGGGAATGTTCCGCGAGAAATGTAGTTCGGTTTGGCACAGCGGTATCTCGATATCGGAATCGTTGGATTTTTTCGAAATTTTTCAAATTCATGTACTCCAGTAAATTGAACCTGTTTTTCCAACTGGGTTTCCTCCCCTCTGCGAGAATTAAACAAGTATAACTCTGCTAATTTGTAACATTTTTTATTTTTAAAAATAGCTAAGGATAGCTGAATGTTCACTTCATATCTTCTAAAAAGCACCCTGACTAAAGGGGTCCAGTTAAAAAGGCATAACACTGCCATTTCACAACATATTTAATTTTTTTAAATTGCTCACGTAAGCTGAATGTTGGCTTCACATCTCCCAACGAATAAAAAATTCTTCGCTCACTAATTACGTGGGAAAAAATTTCCGAAGTAGGAACCGTGCATGCATTTCGGGAGGATTACATAAATAATGCATAACTCCGCCATTTTGTAACATATTTAACTTTAAAAAACTGCTGTGGAGAGGCTGTTTTCGCTCGCTGCTGACGCGAGAAAAAATTCTCAAAGCGGAGCTACCCTTGGCCGCGTCCCGAGCGACGCATCTTCTTCAGGGTCTTCCTCAGCGAAGAACCCGTAGAAGCCGAAGTTATCGTCGGACGGCGCGGCGTTTAATTATCGCTTGCGTGCAATTTCCAGGAGCCTGGAAAGAAATTGCACGGCTGTTGGTCCGCGGCAATTGCGGTCAAGTTCTCAAGGAGCGTTTTCATTTAGTACGCCTCGTAGACGGTCCTTCGTGGTCGCTAGAAATGGCACGTGAAGCCTCGCGGGAGTTCGCGTTGCTGTCGTGTATCACGCAGGTACTTACAGATGGAAGATCGGCTCGTTTCGCTCTGTTCCGGTCGGATGATGGCCACGGCGGTGATGGCCACCGTGCTCAAGACAAAAGAATTTCAGTATTATCAAGCGGATCGTGTGTTCAAGGTGATCCTCTACAGAAAATGTTTCCCTGTAACCTCGCAACGGGCTTCCTGTCTCTGTAATTACGATTTAAGTGGTTAATTTAAACTAGCTAGATGAGTAGTTGGCCCCAGATGACCAAGACACACGCAATCCTGAAAATGGAACAGACTTATCCTGGATCTTCAGACTCTGCCACGAGGATTAAGCCATAAGCTCAGTTTAGACCAGGTTTTGGCCAGTTTCGAGTTCACAGCTGACTACAGGACGGTTGGGAATAAGAACACTTGCGAACATACACAAAATTTACTATTAAATTGCATCGGGGAATACTAGGTGAACCTGTTTACGACTCTGTGAACTTTGGACTGTGTTTATTCGAGGTAGTCTAAAATTAGGAATGGAGATAGGGGATGTTTTTAGATTTTTCTATCGTTTTTTTTTATCGTAGATGGGAAGGGTGGAAATAATAGTTGAACATCCATTTTTTTCCGGAACAGACGGGGAACGTTAAAGGATAAGCCGGATATAAGGCTGTTTTTATGCTAACCTGCCTGAAAAGGGGGTTGACCTCACCTATCCTCCACTTTCTCCGCAGCCCTTCTTTCTGCGGCCCTGTCGCAAAATCAATAGTATCGGTGTACCGAGTTTATCCCGCGTTTGACCCGAGCCGGGAGCCGAAAGTTCACACGCTAACGGAACGTGCAAGCTGCCGGAAGCTAGCTGTTACGCCGCTCCCATCCGGCCGATGCGATGGGCTGCGGTGAACTTACATGCAAAATTGTTTCGACCATTCCGTCGTGAGCGCGAGCCTGAGCGGAATTAATATGGGACACTGTACCAAAACCTTAGCCTCAGCTTTGGATCCCGAAGAAAAAACTGGCCTTAACTGATACTAAAGAATATTTCTCGAACCCTAAAAATGTGTTCGTATGTCTTGGAGCTTAAAAATGTGTTCATATTTTCGAACGATAAAAATGTGTTCATATTTCTTGAAAAAATGTGTTCATATTTTCGAACCATGTTCCATTCCGAACCAGTGTTCATATTTCTTGCACCTTAACAATGTGTTCATATTTCTGGGACCTTAACAATGTGTTCATATTTCTTGAACCTATATAACGACTGTTACCAAAGCTCGTCTATGATCACCTAAGAGCCAACCCAAGCGAGCAGAACTCCAGCGACTCCCCCGAGACTGAAAATGGTAGATCGACGTGGAACTGATTAGCAATTTGTAAGACAACGTAGAAATCCCTTCGGCGATTGGTTTCGAAGATCCTGTAGCAAGGCTGGAGGCAGAGATGGCACGGCTGCGATCGTGGTTAACATCATCGATCCCCGACGAGGGCGCAGTGGGTGTTAAGTTCCGCAGGAAGACGAACGAGGTCCTCCGCATCACGACCGGAAACAGGAATGGAGGGAAAACCGTTACCACCAGGCGTTCGGTGCATCGTTAAAAATTGTACGCCGAGTTCCCCAGGCTGGGAAACTCGTTACGAAGTTTCCGAAAGTCCGACACCTTCCACGTTCCGGTGTAATACGACTCGGATGGACTCATTTGAATAATTGAATCTCAGACCCTGCCTCGGCGTCCACCACTTCCGGACCAAATTTTTTTTTTCAAACGAAGAGGCACAAGTTTCAAACACTCAGAAGAAGAAACACTCATTTTGTTGAAATA